>OY998242.1:15274597-15874597 GCA_963922005.1 Cornus suecica
CATGTTCAATGATTTTCCTCTACTTTTTTGGAACTGATGTCAGTTGGACATAAGGACAAAATTATGCATAAGGGATAGTCTGTACCGCTTGGCCAGGAGTGCTGAGCAAAGGCATGCCTATGCAAATATGAATGGTGGCAGCATGGATGAAGGAGCTAGGTACGTAATCACAGCATGCCTTCAGTACTTCAATTTTGTAGTATACATATTTTATTCAAAATGATAACTAATGGCAGGTTGATATTCAATTCACATGCGTTAAAAATCACATGGGTGCTAGAACGGATGCATAAAATTTTCTTACACTTAAAATGAGTGGTGGTAACTGTTTTTCACCTAGAGTACTACCGGATTTACTAATCCAGTGAAGTCAGGTTTGAATTACTTACTGTGACTCAGTTGCTTATATGGAAATATGATATTACTCATGTATTCTGTCCATCTTGAATCTTGTTACCCTTGCTTGCTAACAGGACTACTGCAGCATCTTCTTGTCATATACTTCTTTAATTGCTGAAGTAACAGATAAAATGGACACTTGATTAAGAAGTAACACAAAAGAACAATCTATAATAAATTTGTGCCATTTTGTTTTATTATAGATACATATATTTGCTAAAAGTCCCTCAAATATTGATTTATTTATTTATTTTTGCCTTTTTGTTTTTGGTGTTTGGGGTTATGTACTCCAATATCCACTAGTGCTCTTCTGGAAACTTGGAGCACCCTCATTAAACACCTCCACATCTTCTTGCAAGTTTGTATTGAAATTCTTGTACCGAGTGTTAGACCTGCACTTGATTGTGAGGATATATATAAATATATATATAGAGATATATGCCACCATTGAGTTAGTATTGTGCGTATTTAGCATAGCAGCTGGGAAAAGATGGTTAATTTGAGATGATATATCTTTGCCATAAAAATGCATGAGTATAAGGAATAAATAAAGACAACAAATAGTGGAATTTGTTCCTTTACCTTGGCATCATACATAAAAGTAGGAGTATGGGTGCAACCACCATGAATTCCTTCAACACGCCCCCTCACATGTGGCCTTCTTTTTGGTTCAACATGTGAAACAACAATTTTTCAAATATGGGTGACGGTGAGGTTCGAACACAGGGCTTCCTGCTCTGATATCATGTTAACAACCATCTACTCTAAAAGCTTAAGCTGTTAGAGAGGGTGTAACTTAAATATTTAATCCTTCAACAGTACTTGTAGCTAGTTTTGTTGCGACTGGAGTGTTGTTGTCATTATATGATATTTATTTGATTGTTTTTTTTTTTTGGTTCTCAGGTGCACTGGATTTATGGACATGGAAACTGACACAAATCCTATAGATCGGTCAATGGCACATTTACTGTTTCACAGACCCTCGGCGACGTCAGCAATGCATGCTTATGATGCTTTGCCTCCGAAATCAGTTATTGTAAGTTTTGATATACTCTATATAAGTAAAAATCTTCATATGAAACGGAGATTCTAAACATTATGCTAAATTACTATATCATCATTTTGAAACTCGCTTTGTGGTGTTGAATGGACAGAATAATGGGCTTATTACTAACAACCCACGTGTGATGGTTGAGAAAGTGGTTTGTAAGGAAGAAACAGCTACTGAAGCAGAAGAAAACTAGGCTGCTGATCACTGACAATAAATTATAAAGAATCATAAGAGTCCAAGCACTTTCAGTTGAATGGACATGTATAAATACACATAGATAAGGCACCTGTAGATGCCAGGTTTGATTCCATGTTTGGACTTCATATCTGAAATCGTGCTTTTTTCATCTTTAAGTTTCCGGCGCTTGAAAGTATCTGTAAATAGAGTTATTCCAGTCCTTTCTTGCATGCAATATCTATAATTTTTTGCTTCATCCCTGTTGATTGGCTAGTGAAATCATTTTCTTTCTTCTACTGGGCACTTGATCTATTTTCATGAAAGAACATGTTTTTTTCATCCCTGGTCCTATATCTGATATGCACTCGCGCTTGACAGTGAAATATGGTGAGCATTGTTTCGATAGTGAAATATATCGACAATTGTTTATAATTGTCAAATTTGTACACACTTGTTTGTCTCTCTTTTTTTTTTTAAGAGCAATGATCCTCATTTATGTTTAGTATCAGTTTTCAAGTGGTCTGCCTGCAGTTCATCCTTCATACTTTGGGCTACAAATGAACCGAGTTGTTCGTGAGCCGGTTCGGGCTCGACTTGTTAAGAGTTCGGTTTGTGCTCGTTCGTTTACTAAACGAACTGAGCTTGAGCACAATTTTTAAGCTTGTTTAGTAAACGAGCCAAGCTTGAACAATACTAAGTTCAGTTCGCCAAGCTCGTGAACAGACTCGTCTAAGTTAAATAATAAAATTATCTCATATTTCACAAAAGAAATTGTTCAAATTGAACAAATTATGAAGATTATTGTGAAAATATTACAGAAATTATGCAATCATAATATAAAAATTATTAATAAAAAATTATAATAGTGGAAATGTGTTAAAAATAGGCATGCAATAATTCAATCCATACAATTATTGGAGTAATATATGTTGTAATTGAAATGAGTCGTTTGTGAGCAAGTTCGAGTTCGATTCGTTAAATCTGACATTCGGTTCGGGTTTGTTCGTTAAACAAATCATTCGTTAAGCAAATGAGCTGAGTTTGAACATTCCAAAGCTCGGCTCGGTTCGTTTGCAGCTGGTGTAAGTTTGTAACTGATTTTTGTACAGGCCGATCAGTCAGCATGTAAATGCAAATATGCTCCAGTTTTTATTTTGATTTTGGTTTTGAATGTTTTTAGAATAAAAGATTCCCAAATCCCTTTAAAACTTGAGTTTTCTTTCATGGGTACAGTCCAGAAAAGTTTCACTGTATTAACATGTGCAAGAGCGATTTAAATAGAATATAATTTATTCACATTTATTACTAAATCAATGAATTCAGTTCTTAATATTAGTTCCTTTATAATAAAAAGTAGGGTAATTTGCACTAATACCCCCTGAGGTTTGTATTTTTCTTGCCATGACACCCCAAATGATCAAAATACCTTTCACAAAATTCAAAAATATTAAGGGTAATATGAAATGACCTTTATGCCCCAACCCCAAATATATAAAATTTTGAAAAATATATATATAAATTCGAAAAAATATATAAAATTCAAAAAAATGTATAAAATTCGAAAACAAATATTTAAATTTTGAAAAAAATATATAAAATTAGAATAAAATATATAAATTTCAAAAAATATATATAAAATCAAAAAATATATATAAAATTCGAAAATATATATATATATATATTTTTTGAAAAATATTTAAATTCGAATATATATATTTTCAAAAACAAAATTCAAAAAATTATATAATTTCGAAAAACATATATAAATTTCAAAATATATATAAAAAATTCAAAAAAATATATAAAATTTGAAATATATATATAATTCGAAAATATATATATATAATTTGAAAAATATATAAATTCGAATATATATATATTTCAAAAAAAATAAAAAATTCAAAATATATATATTTTCAAAAAAAAAATTCAAAAAATTATGTAATTTCGAAAAATATATATAAAATTCAAAAAAATATATAAAATTTGAAATATATATATAATTCGAAAATATATATATATAATTTGAAAAATATATAAATTTGAATATATATTTTGGTCATTTGGGGTGTCATGGCAAGCAAAACCAAACCTCAGGGGGTGTTTGTGTCAAAATTTTGAAAATCAGCACCAAGGTGGAATAGATGTAAACTTCAGGGGGGTGTTAGTGCAAATTACCCTAAAAAGTATTACCTTGTGAAGGTATTAGAGTTAGAAGACAAAAATATTACTACGTCTTAATTATGTTGTAATAGGAAAATATTAGCTTTTTGTAAAGAAATAATATTTTGTAATAAGAAACTTATGTCTTTTTGCATGAAATATTATAGTGAAACATGACTCAAACCCAATTTTCCGTTTAATCACCAAACACCAACAATTATATTGCAATGACGCCTTCTCCATCTACAAAAGTGAAAAATGAATTACGTAATTTACTAGTAAGAACTGAAAACAAGTATGAAAACAACTATCAATTAGTAGCCAAAACATCATTTGAGGTTAATTGTATTTTGATATTAACACCAAACAACAGCAACAAAAACACAAAATGTTGTTAATTTTATTGGGTTCTTACTACGTACTGTGCTACATTGCTGAAGCATTTTATTAATAATAAAATCTGATAACTTAAAGTTTCACAGAAAATAGAAACAAAAACTGCAAGAACTCTCCTATAATAGAAAATTCAAACCAAAAAGAAGATGATGAAATTGAAAATAAATACAACAATTAAGAGAGAACTATAATATACTTATAGGGGCCTGAGTCTCTCCCTGGTTGATTGAAATGTGGGAAAGCTTCAACTTCATGGCTTCAAAAACTGCATTCTGCCTTTCTTCATTCGTCAGCCACGAAGATAAGCAAATATCGATCAGATTATCGCGGGGTGAAGCCCCTTTAGAAATTCTGGTCTTCACAAACCTCGTGATCTGCTCAACGTTCGACTCAGAGGGATCCTCGGCATAATTTCCTAAAATGTCAGTAATGGCACTACACCAAATAGGTCGGGCAACCTTCAGGAATTCATGCACGGCCACCACAGGAAGGTTCACACTTCCCAGATTAGACTCGCTTTGCCCCCCTCTCCCGTGATAATCGGACCCTCCAAGCTTCAGAAGATCATAGGCATCTGCTAGGTCGTTGAATACTGTTCATGGAACAAATCAATCAAGATATGACTGAAAAACACAACCGTGAAACTTCAAAAATGAGCTTTGGCCGTTTTCATAGATATCACGAACAACGAAATAATTAGTAGCAATAACATGTAATTGTCCTTCTAAAGCTTTGTTTATTATCACATATTCTGCAGGAACACAGATGCATAGAAACTAATACGATTAAGTAACTGTATAGAAAAGTGTGCTCTCATAGTCATAGTGTAATCTGCAACTATGTGAAAGCATATATTCTTAAAGTAGCTTAAGTCAGTTTGTTAATCCCCAACTATGTGAAAGCATAAATCCCAAGTCTGTTACTCACTTATACGAACAATCTTATACGAACAATTTTACGAAACCAATTCATTACACATTTCAGCTTATAAGAAATAACTGTCTGCAACAAAATATTGGAAAGTTCACAAGGGATAGGAAAATAAAATTACAAAAAAGCAGCGTCTGTGTAGTAAAACAAACATACCTGCCAATTTCCCATCACTTCTGTAAACCTCTACACCATGGAGCCCTGCATCTTTCAACCTTTTGATGATGGCAACGGGATTTTTCAATGCCCATGGATGGGCCAAGACTGCCACACCCCCTGTTTCACGTATCAACTGCACTGCTTCCTCTGCATCAGGCTCACTTCCCCTGAGAAAAAAAGAACAATCATAAGTTTTCTCCACCAACCGATCTTAAAGGAAATGCGCATCGACAAAAATAAATAAGAAATTATAGTAGACTCATAATTATTACGTAGAATAAGCAGGTCCACCATCATAAAGATATCGGGAGAAAGCTTGTTTCAGATTCTCCACATGGCCTTCTTCAACCATAGCACGTGCCACATGCAGTCTCCCAGGAGCAACTCCTTTGCCTGCAATCTTGGCAACATGCTCATACTTAAGAGGTAACTTGAGTTTGTTGAGTTTTGAAATCATGTTTTTTGCTCGCAAATAACGCCCATCCCTTATGTTAGCCAAGAACTTCTCCAATTCCTTGGATTTTGTTGGCCCGCAGCTGCTATAATATGCGAGGATGTGAACTGGTTCCTCTGATCCAGACTCCCCTCTGTTACAATCAATTCCAAACATTGAAACCAAAATGATATCATGAAAGGGCATAAATCTAACAATATATATATATATATATACTCCCAGCTCTTCCAATAACCAATTATAGGACAGCAATTTATACAAGATTTCCAGTGTTACAGAGAGAGGAATTGGCCAAAAGTACAGGCTACTTTTGGTGATTGAAATTGCTAGATTAATGGCGACATGGTAGTGGTAGTCATGACAGTGATGATGCAAAATTTCATCTAGGCGAGAGGGAGCTGAATGCAAACAGTTCATCATAATGTGAAAGGAGAAGATAAAATGGAAAAAGTCTAACCTTGGAACAAAAATCGTACTAATTTCAACACCAGGAATAATCTTGATGCCAAATCTGCAGGCCGCTTCCAGGGCTTCAGGGATGCCAGACATTGTGTCGTGATCAGTCAGAGCAAGAACTTTCACCTGTTCCGAGTATAATACACTAATTAATTCAGTACCAAATAACTATTGGAACAACCAACTTTCTAGAAGATCAGATGTCATGGCAAAGAAAGATTCCATAATGCAAAAGGCATGCTAAATACTGAGGTCAATTTCAGCTTCAGTCAATGCTCGTTAGAAAAAGGAAAAAAAATAAAAAAAAGTGAAGTGATGAGTTGGATATGAATTTTATAGGTTAGTAGTTCATCATAAGGCTGTTCTTTTTTCATAATGCAGCGGGCACTTTCAAAGGCACACTTTAAGCGATTCTATCAATTGATGAACACTAATAAAATAACAACAGCACTAGTCCTCGCCCAAATAGTAATAAGTCTAGGAAGAAGAGATTTAATTTACAGCCCACAGAAGCTAACGTTCTAAATGTATTTTTAGCCTAGAGGGCGAAAAATTGACCATCATGTTACTATTTTTATTACGTCCACAGTGCCTACTCCGTCAGCCCTTTGACATCTTCCACTGTTGGAATAACTGAAAGAAAACAGTATTCAGACCAAACTAATCATGAGAACGTACAAATATCAGAAACACAGTTCTGGACTTACCTCTCCAATAAAACAGATCTTATTTTAAATAGTAAAGAGAGACGAAAGCATATGAAGAAAGAGTGCTCATTTAATTTCCAACTGAGATCGTCTCATTGCGGCCCCTTCTGTCTCCTAGAGACCCTTCTCCCAACTGATTCATAAGAAACCACAGCTGCTGACTGTCTGTATTGAAAACTATCAGGAGACTAATAGTCCTTTCTTTTGGGAATTTTGGGGAAGAATGAGAGGCAGAGAAGACAACCAAATAAAATTATGACCCTTACCATCAGTCCCTTCCCGTCCTCCCCCCCACCCCCCCACCCCAACCTCCTTTCCAGTCCTTTTCTTGCCATATTACAAAGCTATTTCAGAAGAAAATCAACAAATAAAATACCCAAGGAACAACTCCACCCCAGACTACACAAAAGTAAGAATCTAATTGACCCAAATCTTTGAGCAGTATTAGGTCATTTGTTTAGAGTGAGATGCAGAGGTGGCACACGATAACACAAAACCATTTGGCCCTAGAGACCGAATTAAAAAACTATCAGGTTACAGTTTTTCTTTAATTGAGAGAGCCTACTCCGTCAGTCCATTGACATCTTCTAGTGTTGAAAACGGGTCACCTCACTTGGGAAAAGACTTCGAGGTGCCTCAGGAAGCATCAGGTCTCAAGATTTTTAATGGGTGTAAACAATTCATGGGTCCATGACAGCAGACAGTCAAAACTTTACCTAATCCATGAGCAGAGGTCGCTTATCACGGGTTCCTTGGATTAGTCGGGCCGAAGCCCTAAACATGCCGGTTATCCTTAAAAATAACTGAAAGAAAACAGTATTCAGACCAAACTAATCATTAAAGCATGCAAATATCAGAAACACGCTTTGGATATTTTCCTCTCCAATAAAACAGATGAAAACTGTTGCTCTCTTCCATTTTTCTAAGCCTACTGTCTAACTGAGGCCCACTCCAGGGCAATTCTGAGGACCAAACTGCTTTAGCAGGAGATGGGTGAAGGGCCAATCTTCAAGAGGCGGAAAATTGCAAAAGGAAGTGCATCTACAGTCTAGACTTAATACTTAAAACTTGAGATTAAAGAAGATAAAATACTGCCTTACAGAAGCTTAAAATATCTAAAAGAGATATTATCTTTAGAAGTAAGATGAAGCATCTCTGACCTGAACAATAGATAACGAGGAGAAGAATAAAGCAAAATCTCTCCACAAGAGCATCCGATAAATTTGACAAAGATCCCACTCCCCCACTTTAACTGTAAAAGAAAATGAGAAAATATTCACTTACAAACACGATTTGTCTCTATAGAAGCCCATTTAAAATTCTAACTAAATGAAAAAACATTAAACCTTTTTGGCGCAACAAGCCAACGGTTTATTGGTTCATAAGAAGAATCCACAATAACAACATAAACAAAATAGTGTGCCTGAGAACTCCTTCTCCTATAACCAGGCACATAATACTGTAGGAGCTGGCAAATATTGAACATATCAACAAGATGACTAGCCATCATCTGATCTTTATTCTCATCACAGGGACAGCAGGAAGTCTATTGGGACTTTCCATTCACATCCTTTCTAACTTCCCTTTAGATATATTAGCAGCTAGAATAAAAACTACATCATTCGAATTACACTCAGTCTCTCAAATTTAAAATTACAAGAGGCTTTTGCCCATAACCGAGACAGGTCAAATCACTACTCTCGAACCTAAGCAGATATGGAAAAAGATCTTAGATTCTCATGAAATTCCACAAATTTGAGAATAATAAAGCAGTTTTAAGTAACAGAAGTTCCAAGAGGCTGTGGACAAGACAAAAGTTGCACTATATCCAAGTTTTAAATTCTCTACTTTGGTTTATGTCATAATCAAAAGATCTAGTTAAATTTTAATTAACTGAAATTTCACTTGATCATTTCGATAAAAGAAGTCACTGCATCATGAAGGCAAATTTCCGCAAAACGCATCATGCTAAGAGGTACGTAGAACTATTACCAATTCTATTTTTGTTTATCCTATAAGTGATCTAGACATTTTATGTTCTGATGATATATGTTCCCCCTCTTACAAAAAAAAACATTTCCTTTTGTACATTTTTTATATGTTTTAACTTAATTTACTTGCTTCTTAATCGGTTTGTCCAACAAAAACTTCGCTTCTAACTCTCTAAAGGCTATACAAAGTGGATAATATCATCCTTTAAAAACCATTTCCTTTTTGTATGATTTGTGACATGTTTTCCACTTATTTTATTTGCTAATCAAATTAGTTAGTCCAGCAAAAACTTTGTTTCTAACTCTCTAAAGGCTAAAAAATTGGATAATTTTATCAATATTTGATACCTTATTCAATCCACTTGCAAAAGAGGCCAAATCAGAAGTATAGAAAAGATAAGCAAGACAACCTTTTCAGATGGACTATGAATGAACCAAATACATATAATGCATGAACCAAACACCAGAGACTTAAAGACCATTTCAAATGGCAAAATAATTCTACAATAAGAATTAAAGCCAAAAAATAAAAAATAAAATAACTATTGAGCACCAGTACACCACTAAGCTCCGTCAACAGTAACCACTTCATAAGAGTTCTGAATATTACAAGTCAAATACTAAATTCTTTTTACAATATAAACAAATATCCAATAGCAAAAGCCTCTTCTGGGTAGGTTAGAAAAATCAAATTTGGAAGGATGAAAATAGCTATCTAAACTTCAAAAGAAGAATCATTCGGATTTTGAAAATGATAGAACCAAGAAAGGATCAAATTATCAAAAAAACACAAAAGAAAATTAAAAAACAATTAACGCCCATCATTCATCAAGAAAAGGACTAACAAAACCCAATAAACAACAAAACCAAACCAAAGAAAAAGCATGAAACCAATAAAAACATAATATACATGAAACCAATACATATATGCAACAACATTTTTAATAAAAATGACTAATTGAGAAAAAGCTCACCCCATTTTGATGGGCTCTCTCGACCAGCTTCGAAGGAGATAAGAACCCATCACTGCAAATCGAATGAGAATGCAATTCAAACACAAACTTCTCCGAAAGCTTGTTGCAATTCACCAAGAACCCAAAATCACCATCATCAACAGGAACAGAGGACGGAGCAGAGGTCACTGAAGAATGGCCCACCAAGACCCATTCACTCACACACTTGTGAGCTATTGTCTGCTCAACGGTCATCTTTTTCTTGGCACCGCCACGCTTCTTATTCTTCTTCTTCTTCTTGTTGGCGTTTGGTTTCATTGGGCTCTCTTTATTGCAGTTGTTGGCACTCTGCAGAAAAAACCCATCACCCATCATTTGTCTTTGTGTGTGTGTGTTTTGGTGTGTTGAACAAATCAGCGTTTTGGGTTGGGATTATGTATTGGTTTGGTTAGGTGAGGTCACTAGGTCTTACATCTACTAATTCTAGGGCATGTGAACAAATCTTTATGACAGCTTTTATGATGTGTAGTAGTACGGTAGGGTTGACAATTTGCGTAGATAGTTCGTTTTTGTGTCCGGTCAAAAAAAAAAATTGATTAATATACGTGTTAAATATATTCAATACTAGTTTAACTCATATATTATTCGTGTCTGACTCATATATCGAGACATGTAATTCATTTAGTTTATTTATTATAATATATTAAATTAAATTTGACATATTTCAACACGAAATGAATTATTTAATCTATTATCAGCAAAATTAAATTGAATTTGACACGATCCAGTAATAGTTTATTGATATATTTCAACTCATGACCAATTAGAGAAGAGAAAAAAATAAAAATAAAAATAAAAATAATCATGTTAAACGTGTCGTGTTCGGGTTACTCGTGTCGTATTCGGGTTGATCATTATATTCTCGTGTCGTATTCGAGTCGACCCTTATACAACTTCAACCATTTTATGGTTAACCCTAACCCTTTTAATTTATACCGTGTGCGTGTCGTGTCCCATTTTACCAGCTCTAATAATACCGTATTTGTAATTTTTCTCCATGGTGTATATATATATATATATATATTCATATCTTTCGATATATTTTTGGATAAAATTTACTTTAACCCCCTTTAATTTAGACAATATTTTTATTAGACATATTCATGTTTTAACGTGCCAAAAATGTATATATATATGTATATATATATTCATGTTTTAGCATTCTTATTTACATCCAATTTTGTAGCAAAAATATTGTATTGATGATTTTATGAATGAGAAAGGCAAAAATGAATCCGACTGTGTTGGTCCAATTGGAAAAAAATAAAAACCTTCACAATTGTTATTTTAGAAAGTATTAAAATCTCATTTTATTTTTTTTGGTAATGATGCAAATAATTAGTTGGATCCACAACAACACGGGAGGCAAATTTTTTTGACACCCCTACTATTGAAAAAATAAAAAGAAGATAAATTATACATTTTTTTGTCAATTGTTTATTTACGTCAATTAATTTCGTTTGTGCACTGATGTGCATAAATAGTTATGCAAATCCAAAATTCAAGAAGTGTAACTGATAATATTTTGAAATATGAAACCTGAGGGAGTATAGGCTTTTTTTATTTCTTTGCAAGAAATTGGTTGGTGACATTTTCAGAACCATTTTAAGGTGACTTACTTTTCGAGTTAACCAAACGCATTTCTAGCATAGATTCTTAAACGGAGTTCGGGTGGAGCAGATTTTTTAAAATAAAAACCTCCATTGGGTTTGGGGCGGAAATAAGTTATACGTTAAATCCGCTTCGAACCTGACTCAATTGATTATATATATATAATTAAGTATTTATTATTTTATTTCAATATCTCTTTGTTGATTAATTTTGCTCATCTAACTTATTCGATGGAACCTATTTACTTTGTCAAAATGGAGATGGTAATACCTACTAAAACTCAATTCTTGGTTTGGATAATTTTTCGATTAGCAAAGGTAGGAGTGTGAGTTTATTATCATTTAAAAAAAAAATAGGAAATGGAATACTAGTAATTTCTAGAACACTCTTTTTTACCGAGCGTAGCCTCACACTCAATTAATTACTGGTTATTAACTTATTACTCATGAAACCATCAAAATGAGAGAGTGGTCTGCTTTTCACGCACTTCTAAAGCGAGTGTGAAAAAACTACTACTATCCACTGATACATGTGATCTGTGCAATGAGGATCTGCCTCCACCTTTATATAAAAATGGCAACATAAGCAGTTGTGACATATATATATATATATATATATATATATATATGGTTATGAGTACATTTGTATGTATATGTCTGTTTTCTCTGCTTGTTCTTTCATTGTCTCAAATATCACACTATTGGCTCTTCTGCTGTACAGTCATGTTCATGGTACTGCTACTGCTAGGTGTACCATAAATGTTGCAGTGACAAGTACCTTTCTCCATGAAAATTGCAGCACTTGGACCATTCAATGTTTCTTTCTTTTGGTGGGTAATGTAAGGTTGTCTTTCCTTATCTCTCTTCTTTGTTTTCACGGGAAAGTACGCATATAGGCATGTAAAGTCCTCACAGAATGACAATGATTGCCTCAAATGTCCTTTCCTTCTTCATTTCTGTTCATATTGTTTCTTGTTAGTTAAATTTGATTTCCTGGGAGGATTTGAAATTGCACTCATCTATCAGTGTAGCAGGGTATGCTCCCATCCCATGAAAAAACATTATGGACTTAAATAGTTGTGTATAATATATATATATATATATTATTTTTATCATCTTGGACAAAATGGCTTACTAGTGAACATCAATCTAGATGATATGATCTCTCCTAAGGGTAATATTGTAAATGTGAGTCTAAGGTGTTTATATATAGTCAGCCCATCTACTGGGAATTAAGAGGGGAGATGACTAGCCTAGCCCTCTCTGGTCATGTTGTATGTCTTGAGTCTTGACTTGAGCCGTTGAGATTAGAGGTAATAAAGCACAACTGGTTTTCTTGGAAAACTTTTTGGATTTGGCTTACTTCCACCCTTAAAGGCGAGGATAGAGTCGAGGAGAATCTTAGTTTATGTACCTTCATTCTGTGACAAATTTGGAAAGCACGCAATGATTATCATTTTAATGATTTGAAATGGAAAGCCCATTCAATCCTTGACAAAGCGATCGCAAATTTTCACGAATTTTGGAACTTGTTGAAGCAAAATGTACCTATCTCGTTTCCTCGGTTGGAGCCTCCTATTTCCAAATTCTGGCAATCCGGAGAAACGATTTTTTCAAACTCAATGTTGTTGCCTCTTTTGTTACTTCTTCTCAGGAGGCGGGAGTGGAGTGGTCTTAAGAAACTCCAAAGGTTTTCCAATTAAGATTGCTTCTTTTTCTTCCCCAACGTTCCTTCGGCCGAATCTGCAGAATCACTTGTCTTACGTGAATGATTGTTTCTTCTCTCTTCTTGGGTCATTCTAGAGGATGTCCAGTTCTTGCTTAAGTTCTAGACATCTTTTTCTTTAACTTGGTGTCCTAGATGTTCCAATCATATTGCCCATTTAATTTGTAGACATGCTATTGTTTGTAAGACCACTGATCTGCATTGGTCTATTTGGCCCTCTTGGCTTTGTATAGCCTTAGAGAGGGAGTGTTCTGTTGGCTCATCTGAGCCGTCTTTGGTCTAGTTCTCTCTTCAGTCAGGAAAAAAAAAAAAAAAAGATAAGATAATTCACTGTGATAGCAAATTTCGACATTTTTGCACCCACAGATTTACAAATAATGACAATATTAATGATAACTCATAAGAAGCAAACCGAAAAAGGCTACATCCAAGATTCATGCAACAAAAACACATAGGCCATTACATGGAGAGGGGGAAGGGGGTGGGGTTGACATGTAGGCTGTTGATAATTGATCAAATACCCTCAATATATATATATACATACACACAGACATAGCTGTTGAAGAGAAATTATATCGAACTGCAGACCATTTCGTTGCAAGACCATTTTGTGGATGAGATTATCATATCTAACTCCACCAATTGATTATCACAGAAACCATGGTAAAACAGGACATCTCTTGCATGTCCTGCAAAAAAAAAAAAAATCAACTGTGGCCTTAAAAGAATTTACTACCTGAAGATTAGAAATTTTGGGTAGTTCTTTACTCATTCTTTGAGTCGTATCTCTTGGGTGTTGCCTTGAGAAACTCAGGTTTGGAGCAAATCATTAGACTGCCTACTGATTGAACTTTTAGAGTCTGAGGCTGATGATAGATGTTGTATGGGCGCGCCATAATCTGCATTGGAATAAGTTCTATAAGGACATTATAAACCTACTATTCAAATATTGGTAGATCTAACATAATTGGATTATATCTAAGTTGGGAGAAGAATTGAATAGAATGTTCTCCATTTAACTGTCATAGGTTTTCATTTGCCTGAGGATAGTAATTGTTCTCTCTTGCACGGAAACATTTACTGCTTGGAAAATCCATGACAGTTGAATGAAAACCCGAAACAAAATAGATGCTAGAAAACAGAAAGCTGAAAAACAAAAATATTAAGTCGACATTATTAGTATTTAAAAAATAATCAGTCTTAGAAAACAGGTATGTAACAGAGGTTTACCATCAAATATCGACAACAGAATCTTGAATTTCATTCCCCTTTCCTTTCCTGTATCTAGCAAGATGCTTATGATACTCTTCCAGCTCCTCCTCCAATTTCTGGATGAACTGGCTTGTATGCTCTAGGGACTGCTCATATTTGTATTTTTCCAAGGCCTACAAATTTGAAGTGGAAAAACAAAATCTTAAGAACTGCCTAGGTTTGTTCCAGCTCAAGATCAATCTTATGGATATAGAAATTGTAGAATTTATGATTCTATGTTCAAGGTTATGTGAAATAGCAATACGATCAAAAGGAAGCCCATGGCACTGAAACACCCGAGAGCATATGAGCAATAGAAATAAAAACTTCACAAGGATTAAACATGAATACATTGCATGTTCTCCTTGGTCATGGAACATCCATCAACTTGACATTGATAACAACTATGTCCATCCTACCCTTTTCCTTCCTCCCACCATTCGTTCCCACCTACAAATCATTACAGTGCCAACCAGGGACAATATATTCATACGATTACTCCCGCTTGCCTGATGGCAAGGCATTTTGGTGGTAATGCCACATGCTACAATTTAGCTAAACCAAACATCTATAATAAGATGTTGTTGCTAGGGTATGATCAGGCACAGATCTGCCTAAGGCCCAGTGGGGGCCACCGACCCCACTGGATTTTTTTTTTAACTTAAATTACCCTAAAATTCTAGATTTTTGCATTGTGCCCCCACTGAATCTTTAAAAAATTACCCTAAAGCCCACACTGAAATTGTAATATGGTAATTATGCCCCCACTCACCAGAATTTCTAGGTCTGTCACTGGGTATGATGATAGTAATATGATGTGTTCGGATTCAACCATTCAGGATAAACTAGCTCCCTACCCTCATCAAACACTAGCAAGTAACAAGTAGCCCCTGCTTACACATTTAAAAGAAAAGTGCATACAGTTGGGAGTAATATCACTATGTCGAGAAAACGGGCTATAAATCCATCATAAGCTATTTTATTGTCACACGGTCACACCAAACAAATAGATTCAAATTAAGATCAAATAAGGAAAACCAAAGTACCTTGGCTTTAGATAAGGTATCTGGAGGGGACATAACTTTCGGCTGCACATAATTCTTTCCCCTATAGAATATTACAGTGTTGTTGGGTTTTATATCAATCACAATGCCTTTGCTCAGCCGTGCAAGCTCTTCTGCATATTCGTGAATCTGTCCAGGCTTGCAAGGTTTGCAAGTAACCTTAACAGTCTCGTGCTTCTTCCAGTGAAGATGCATGTTGAGAACAACACCTCCAAATACTCCCCGCCTCCCAACTGGAACATAATTCTTCTTTTTCTCACCAGTTCGCTTTAGATAAAACCTCTCTTCCTCAGTTAGAATTTCAGGATCATGTGTTTCTGCTGGGGCCTTGGGTACCTCAAACTTTCTCAGCTTCTCAATTAACCATTCTTCCTTTCGTTTGGCCTGAACATGTTTCACACATAAATAGTAAGTGATAAAAGTGACAACAAAGTTCATATGACTCTAGCATTGCATCAAAATTTTGTCTCATCCAAGAAAAAATTTCTAGAGGAAGAAGTTGAATATACAAAAAAAGAGAAAAATGATAAGGTTTCCAACCTTCTCAAGTTTGTATCTAATCCTAACTTCTGGATTTGGAGATGTCATCTTTTTCTTCGCCTTTAAACGATATAACCTTAGTTCATTCCGTTTGGCCTTTTTAGACAGTTTAATCCGTTTAGCCATCTTCTTCCCTTTTGTTGTAGATCCACTTTTACCAAGCTGCTTACCAATATTAAACCTGACAACATCGTCCTCTGTCTTCAGCTCAACTGATGCATTGCTTATGTATCTAGCATGCTGCGATTTCAAATGAACATTATCGCGCTCAAACAAATACGGTTTCTGCAGTAAAAGAGTATTTAATAGATGGGATTTACATGGTGGTCTTAGAAAATGTCCATCTGACTTGCACTTCCTCTGGCTTGCGCATGTAATATAAGTAACAGAATGACTAAATGAAGTGGCTTTAGGAAGTAACAAGATATCTGTAACATCTTGAACTAGAAGATAGAACCACACAGGAAAATCCCTGCATTAAGAACACAAATTATCAGTCACTGGAGATCTGTGACAAGAATTGCGACTTTATTAACAAATTTCACAATATCCCCCAAGAACAATTCTACAAACTATGTAAATTGTATCTAATAAACAAATGGTACACGTAAAACAAAACTTCAAGAAAATTTATATCTAAAGTACCCTTGTTTCGACTCTAAAGTGCATTTCCCTTTCAAATGTAATTGGATCAAAACACTAAAATGCATTCAATCAGCATTTGCTTGATCAGTGATTTCATCACCCACATAAAAATCTATACAACATTACATTATCAAATTAACAATTAGGCAAAATGTTAGTGATAAATCCTTCCACATAATGCTTTCTCTTTCACCAGCCTATATTTTGCTAATCATAGCTTTTATTGTTAATCACCTCCGATGTATAACAATTGAATAATGATGTCATGCACATTAGTGATTACTGTAGAGAGGATCCAAATCCACCACCATCCCACATAGTAGATCACACTCATCATAACTTTATTTTCCTAGTTTCAGCACTCGATTTAAAAATTATGGTCCATATAGTATAACAGAAAGAGATGTGCTAAACACACCCAAGCAAGCTCAACCTTTGTCATAGTTATTAAAGGCTCAAGGCGCACTAAGGAGCTAGAGGGCCTCTGGAGCCTAGGCGCTAGGTTGAGGTACATGTCTGAGTGAAGTAAGGCACACAATGAAAACTATAATTGTAGATGCTCAAAATTGCACAACACAAAAGGGAATGCTTTATTAAATATTTGATTTTCCTTTTATACATTTTCTTAATGGGCTTGAAGCCCATTGAGACAACTTTGCATTCACTAAAGAAATACACAAATATCATGGGCCTAACCATTGGGCTTACAGGAATTTTATTGGGCCAGCAGCCTGATGGGCTTGACCCGGAAAGGCTTTGGTGGGCTAAGACATTTTCCACACTTACACAGGCCCACTTCTTCTTGATGGGCCGTGGGGCGACCTGGCCCATAAGGAAGAAGGAAGGGTGAAAACAATGAATTCATCACCCCTGTCGGGGTGACGTGGCTTACCCAATTAATGTGATGGCTGAGTAATCATTGCGATATTTGAAATCAGTGGTCCGGATGGCCTCGATTGGCGAGAAGGGTGGCCGAGGAGGCGCACGTGAAGCGAGGTGACTCTTCACTTCCCGAGCGCACGGCTTTTCAGGCGCCCCTGAGACTCCAATAAACATTGGTTGTAATGTTGAAGATCCATTCCGTTTCACAACTTAAAAATTTCAGAAAACTCTTTGCACTTGAGATCTTTACTTATCATTGCCAGAGTCTATCTCCTCTCTCAGGAAAGCGTCCGAAATCTTTCGGGATTCATCTTAGAGTAAGTTATTTCTTTTCATCTTCGCGTCTTTCTTTTAAAAATGTCCGATAGCGATGACACCCGGTCGGGTAGCGACCGTTTACCCTCCTCTGTAAACCCGGATGCCTCCCTTAGTTCACCCTCAGTGGAGGTGGTTAGGACAATTGTGTCTAGTCCACCGGAGATTAACCAGAACATCGCAGCAGCTGGGGATCCGGCTGCAGGGGGTTCGGGAGATCAGTTTTATGCTGATCCCCTTCCTCCTATGAATAGGGTAGAGACGGTATTAAAAAAGTTAAGGGTTAAATGCGGGGTACCCGATGGGGTAATTATTAAAAACTACCCTAAAAAGTATGATTTTAGGAAGGGTGAGGGGGTTTTGGACCACCAGATTTTGTTGTCGGCCTTTCACCTTCAAGTTCTTAGATTCCCGATCCAACCTTTTTTCCTTTACACCTTAGCTACCCTGGGTCTGGCCCCGCTTCAGGTGGGACCTAACTTCTTCCGGGTCTTGGCTATGATCATGATCATCAATCGGGATCTGGGCCTTGACCTTGGACTGACGGAACTTCTGTTCTGTTACAAAATACAGGCCCAGAGGGACTGCAGAGGCCGGTACAATCCTTTTCCCCTTAGTGGGAGGAAGATCTGTGATGGCACTGAAAAGTCCAACAAATGGTGGAAGGAAAGAATGATCTTGGTGAACGGGAATTGGAGACTTCCAAGCTCATCCAGATTCAGAGTCCCCAGCGAGTTTGACCAACACCTTTTCCCTTCTTTCAAGCCATTCCATAGGGGGTCATGCAACTGCGATCAGTGCAATGATAAGTTAGGCCTCCATGTGCTTGAGTTTCTGGGAGCGCCCGATGAATATAAAACTTCAAATTATATCAGAACCCGTTTTGAACTGCTTAAATCAAAAATTTGGGGACAGCCTTTGAGGATGTGTAACAGTTTCCTGACAGGTTCTACTTTGCAGGCTCTGTCTACAGAAATGCTGAGAATCCCGCAGGCAGTGCTGAAAAAGAAGCCCAAGCGGGCAGTTGGCCCTCAAGTGACAATTTCAACTCTTAGTGAGAGTCAAAGCGGGCAGGGATCACAAAGTGTCCCAACTCCTCTGGCCGGGCCCAATCTCCTGCCACCGGTGGAGAACACCCCGGTAACTCCACCTCCACCGATGGGAAATGTTCAAATCGGCCAGACTCCTCCTCCAAGATCAGAGGAGGTTACCCGACCTTCAGGGGATGTTCCCACTCCTGAATTTCGTCTGGTTGAAAGGGAAACAAGCCTGACGGGGGTACGACATCCCCGATCAGAGGAGAATCTACCCGAACGGTCTATCAGGCCCCGAACGACAACACAGTCGTCTCCCATCGTACTGGATGACAGTGGGGTTGCAACTGAAGTGGAGAGAGCAGTGCCATGGGCGCCGAAGATTACACTCCCGGGCGGTGACTTTCTGGTTGCGGGCACGCAACCATTGACAACGACTCTGCTCTTCGGGCCATGGGCTCACAGATATGGACACCCATTGACCGAAAAAGACTGAGAACCATTGACCGGGAGGAGTTGACCCTGACAGATCCAGAGATAGCAATGAAGGTAGTGCTTTAACCTACAGCTTCCTCAATCGTACTTAATATTTTATTTGTTTCTTTATCGGGCTAACACTTGTTCTTTTAACAGATGTTCTAATTGACCCAGGCTTACAATGCAAAAATGGAGGAGGACACCAAGTTGCTCCAGAAGTCCAATGAACTTCTGAGGCTGAACTAGGTGGGAGAGATGGTCCTCCTTCCTTCTACTCTTGACCACAGTGTCATCGATGTAGGCCTCAATTACTGTACCCATCATACCTTTAAAGATCCTGTTGACCAATCTCTGGAAAGTGGCACCTGCATTTTTCAGTCCGAAAGACATAACTTTAAAGCAGTATGTACCTGATTCAGTAATGAATGAGGTCTTTTCCTCATCCATTGGGTTCATTTTTATTTGGTTGTAACCTGAATACGCATCCAAAAATGTTAGACGATCGTATCCAGCGGTAGCATCAACCATCTGGTCAATCTTTGGCAATGGAAAGCTGTCCTTCGAGCATGCCTTGTTCAGGTCGGTGAAGTCAACACAAACCCTCCATTTGTCGTTCTTCTTCTGCACTACCACTATGTTGGCGAGCCATTCGGGATATCTGACCTCTCTGATGAAGCCTGCCTGGAGCAATCTGGATACCTCATCTGCTATAATTTGGTTCCGATGTGCCCCCATGCGCCTTTGCTTTTGCCTGATAGGTCTGACATTCGGGTCAACCCGTAATGAGTGCTGCGAAACTTCAGGGTTGATCCCTGGCATGTCCGTATGCTCCCATGCGAAGACATCAAAGTTGTCCTGCAGTAACTGTGTTAGTTCCTTAAATTCGGGATCGGTGAGATTTGTACCTGCGAAGGTGACTTTTCCCGGGCAGTCGGGCACAACACAGATCGGCTGTAACGGTTCAACCACAATCGGGGTGCCCGGGTCCCCCTCCTTTAATTGCTATTTGGAGCCCGAGCTTTGCTCCTTGGAGCGAGATGCCACAGGGGCCTTCACCTTCTGGATCTCTTTCAGGGTGACCGCATAGCACTCCTTGGCGGCCACTTGGTCGCCTTTGATATCAATGGTACCTGTACCGTCGGGGCATAAACATCTCATGATCTGGTGAAGAGTCGAAGGCACACCTTGCATTCGGTGAATCCATCCCCTTCCCATGAGCAAATTGTACGAAGGTTTGGCATCCACCACGACGAATATCTCGCTTAGGGTCCTCTGAGCGGCAGATACCGGTAGCTGAACTTCTCCGATCGACTTGATTTGCCTTTCGTCAAAACCTGCGATGGGGCACCAGGATGCCACAACTTCAGATGGATTGATCTCGAGCTTCTCAAAAGGCCATTTGGTGATGATGTTAGCGCTGCTCCCAGGATCGATCATGACTCTTTTTACAAGACAGTTGGCCACCATTAAGGTCACGACCAAAGGGTCCTCATGCGGGGTTTGGATACCCCGAAGGTCTGACACCGAGAAGGTGATTTGTGTTTCCCCTGCTTTGTGGTGGGCGTCACTGACCTCGTTGACTCTTCTCATCTTGTGGGCTCTCCGCAGGTGGCTCCGACGTGACCCTTCAGTTGCTTTGGATGGGGGGCCACCATGTATCATATTAATGACCCTGACCGGCTGTGCATCTGAGGGTTTCCGAGGGGCACTGAGGGCACGTTGATCATTGGTCCTTGGTCTGTCTCGTTGGACGTAATCTCGGAGTTCCCCGTGAAGTAGTAACGTCTTCACCTGTTGCCTTAGATTGCGGCATTCATTCGTGATGTGCCCGAAATCACCGTGGAAAGCACAATGTTTTGACTTGTCCCTCTGGTCGAGTGGCTGTCTCATGGTCGGGGGTTGCTGGAAGATTCCTTTGGCTTTGTTCTCTTGGTAGAGTTTTGCAAGGCTAACCTTCAGGGGTGTCAACCTTTCGTCGAACCTGGGGCGCTTGAACGGTTTTGGGGCTGATGATCCCGGTGGGGCTGAGGATCCTGGTGGAGTTGCTCGCTTGCGATCGGTCAATCGATCCTTGGACTGAATCTCAAGACCGACAAAGGCTGACCTCCTTTGCCTGATTGTCTCCTCTTCCTCAATTCTCAAGTACCCCTAGAGTTTAGCTCCCCAATGTCCGATGGAGGGCGCTTTACCAAAGACTGATGGAGCTTGGTTCCTGGAATGAGAGCCATCCTGAATGCCTCAACCGCAGAGTGTTGATCACAGTTATCCACAGAAGAGGATTCGATGTTGAACCGGGATAGAAAACTTTTCAATGACTCCCCTTTCTCATGGATCATGGTGAAGAGGCAGGATATGGTCTTCTTCTGTCTCTTGTTTCCATAATACTGGGCAATGAAAAGCCTGGTCAATTGTTGTCAGCTGCCAATGGATCGGGGTGGCTGCTTCCTAAACCACAACAATAGAGCGGCATCAGCAAGGCTTGTGGAGAATACTTTGCAAAGCAGGGACTCGTTCTCAGTGTACATGGTCATCTTCTGATGGATCTGGTATATGTGATCCTCGGGGTCCCTTGTGCCATCGTAAGGGGTGAATTGGGGCATAACAAACTTCTTTGGGAAAGGCTCTTGGGTTATTTCGTGAACGAAGGTTGACTGTATCAATTCAGTGGACGCCTGGATGGCCATGTCATCAGTAGATCGGGACCTCAAGTCCCCGAGGAATTTTCTTTGGAATTCATCCATCATTGCTTGAAGTTTCCGGGGGGTTATGGACTCGTCGACTGCTGGAGCCTTTTCTGAGCGCTGAGAAGACTCGACATGCTCCTCAGGCCTGTCGCTGCCCTGCTAGTTTAGAGAATGGTCGACTGCCGCCACCGGAGGGTCATCCGCAACTACTGGTGGAACAGCAGGTTGTGGAGTCAACCTGGACATGAGCTCTGCATTCTGCCTTTCCAAGGCCATGCTGCGTTCCTCAGCAGCTACCAAGCGTTGAAGAATTTGCTCCATGGAACCCTCTGCACGATTATCAGCAGTGGGTTGAACGTCTGCCTGCGAACGAGTGATTGGCATCCCTGCAGTGGGTTGACTTTTGTTTGACAAACAGACTCAGACTCAGCTTTTTGAGATGGGAAGAAGGAGGCGATTTTTCAGATCCCGAATGGCAGATTTGAAAAGTCAGGAACTCCAGTAATTCCCACAGACGGCGCCAATGTGTAGATGCTCAAAATTGCACAACACAAAAGGGAATACTTTATTAAATATTTGATTTTCCTTTTATACATTTTCTTAATGGGCTTGAAGCCCATTGAGACAACTTTTCATTCACTAAAGAAATACACAAATATCATGGGCCTAACCATTGGGCTTACAGGAATTTTATTGGACCAGCAGCCTGATGGGCTTGACCCGGAAAGGCTTTGGTGGGCTAAGACATTTTCCACACTTACAATAATGAAAAAAAAAATTTATTACTAAAGCATTCATACTCCATAATTAAGGCGCAAATGTTGCCAAATGCTCAAGTTCCAAGCCTCAATGAGCCTAGAGCCTAGGCGTGCACCTAACAACACTAACCTTTGTGCACTTAATCAACAAAATATGACCCATAAGATGGTGAGCCTAGTCCTCTTAACAGTTACATGGTAAGTCCCCATTTTTTCACTTAAAAGAGTCGTCACCAAAATGGAACTATGCCTCACATTGATGTCTAAGTTACATTCACACAGCCCTATTTAGAACCCAATCAGTAGAATTACTTGGTCCAAAGCTCAATTCATGGAGGACAAAATTTAATAACTCAGACCAGCTTTTAACAAATCTAAACAACAAATCTTTTTCCCATGTGATCTTTAAGTTCAGTTCTCCAGACCCAATCACACTGCGCTGCCATAACTCACATTGATGTTTAAGTTACATTCACAAAGCCCTATTTAGAACCTAAACAGTAGATTTACTTGGTCCAAAGTTCAAGTCATGGAGGACAAAGTTTATTACCTCAGACCAGATTTTAACAAATCTAAACAACAAACCTTCTAGTTCTACCCCATTGTGCTCCTTGAATTCAGTTTCGAGACCCAATAACACTGAGCTGCTATAACTCACATTGATGTTTTATTTAGGAGAAAGTATACCATACCCAACTCCGTATCCCAACCAGTCATAGCCGGAGGTGTATAACACACACGGCAACAGGGTATACCCTACCCAACTCTGTACCCCAACCAGTCTTACCCTGAGGTATATAAGACACGCCATCGTAGAGCCCGGCGCATATTTACAGGTTTGGCTTGCCACTGAGGATTATATCCTAAAATATTCTAACTTCCTCACTATTCAGAACCTAATGTTTAGGTTGATGTGTAAATTCCAAGTCATGGAGCACAACTTTTTATCACCTCACACCAGCTTTAACAAATCTAAACAATGACCCTTCTATCGCCTTGCGCTATTTCATCCAAATTCTCTAAACCCAATCACCCTCTTACCAAATTTTTTTAAAAAAAATGAAATATCACTCCAAAAGAATCAAATTTTCAATAATTAGAACTTAACCCACTAAAAACCAGTATGCTGCCTTAGGGTTAGTGCATTAATTAGGAATTGCCATTCAGGATTATGGTTTCTTATATATTCCTAAATTATTTCTGTACCCAAATAAAAATTTAAACAAACAAGTCGAAAAAAAAAAAGTAAATAGAGATTTGTAAGAAATGTGACAAACAATATAGGGGAAATAAAATAAAATAAACCTTGTGATGGTGGTGAGTTGGGGTTTGGTGGAGAGGAAGTTGGAAAAGCCGCCAAGTGTAGCTCTGATTGAAGTGGCGGCAAACATGGTGGTGAAAAGGGTGGTTAGGGTTCTACCTCCCTCTGTGTGGGGCTTTCTCTCTCTGGGTTACATAGAATCTGCGGATCAAAGATGAATCTTTGTTTCTAAATTGACTGTTGAAAGTGGATTGGGAGGGTTTAGAGAGGAGAGGGGATGTGGCCAAACAAAGAAATTGAAATTTGAGTTTGTTTCTCTGTCAAACAAAGAAATTGAAATATATCATATATATGCACTTCTATATATGATGAGTGATCTCTTAGCTAAATAAAATAAAAATAAATTTATTTTTAAAGTAAAGAAAATACAATATTAATCTAAAAAAGAAAAAAAATCTATTCATCAATCATATTTATTCGTGAATAGGATATTATTATTATTATTGTAAACTGCTACACAAATCGTGTTACTTAATATGAACAAATTTGAATACTATTCATATGTTTTGCTTATTAATGTTAGTAATTGGATTATTATTAGTTAAATTATTTATTTTTGTTGCTTTTCAAGAAAATGGTTTCATGAAATATTTTCATAATAGTTATTGATGTAATGGTTTGTCATGTAAGTTCCATACCTGCATACAAACCACCATCATCAACTGAGCATGCGAAGATAAATGTCAAGTTCACGCATGGTTCCTTCAAAGTCAAGAATGGTAGTATAAGAATCACGCGTGGAAATCTCTCGGACACAAATTTCAATATTTACAACTTCACGCTTGTGCAAATTGGTGTTTGTCCGTATTTGATCATTCGGTTATAAATATGGGTCTTGTGTGAATTGTAAACATAAGAGAAAAAGATATACACAAAGGAGTGTTTTGTGAGTGAGACAGAGAGTTTGAGAGGTAGAGTAAAGTTGAGCTTTGTATCCTCCTCCTTCTCCCGTTTTTCTTCAACCGATAGTAAAACTCTCTCAAAGTGGATGTAGGTATCAATTGGACCGAATCACTATAAATTTTGGTGTCTATATTTGTTGCGTGTGTGTGTTTAGAATTGGTTAGGGCATAGCAAAGTGGTATCAGAGCTTAGAGTAAAAAACATAGTCGTTTTTGCGATCCTATTTCGAACCAACCTACTCATCAAAACACCTCACCCATCACATTTTCGGATGACCCATCTCCAAAGGAAGCTTTTCCCGTCGAGAACAGCCCGAACGACCACTACACGCATCGCCACGCGCCACTCAAAGCTCGACGCGTCAGAGCTATCGGCGTCAAGCGCCCCACACGTACGTCTACCTCCAGCGCACGTGAGGCCCACGCGCAACACGCGCCTACAAGCTCCAGTGCGCGTGAGATCACGCGCTGACACGTCACTGCTGACGTCACACCCTTGCCACGTGTCATCCACATATTGTGCCACGTGTCCTGCCACATGTCACACCATCATTCGGCCATGTCATCCTGTCACGTGTCTACCTGACACACTGCCACATGTCCTACCACGTGTCACACCCTGCTACTGCCATGTCATCAATACTTTGCAAAAATTATAATTTTGCCCCTCGCCGTTATTTTAACTATTCCGGACTCATCCTAAGTCGGATTTAAGCTCAGTCAGAGGCGATCTTAAGGTTTTCGACCGTTCCGGAAACAATGGTATACTCCGTTTTTCATGATTCTACTCTGAACATATCAAACAAGCTAGGGAAAGCTTAAAGTCGATCTGATTCAATGGAAGATTCAGGATCCGGAGCCATGATTAAATTGTCGGCATCGAATTATACCATATGGAGACCCAGGATGGAGGATCTCCTTAATTGCAAGGATTTGGCGGACCCGTTGGAAAAAGAAGGCGCAAAACCCACGTTAATCACGGAAAAGGATTGGACCAGGATGCACAGAAAACTATTGACCAAATCAGACAGTGGATATATCATAGTGTATTCCACCATGTTGCACAAGAGACCAATGCCTACGAGCTCTGGAAGAAGCTCGAGGATATGTTCCAGGGCAAAACTACACGAAATAAAGCTCTTCTAATTATGCGACTGGTAAATTTGAAGCTGAGGAGCAGAACCTTTGTACCCGAGCACTCCAGCGAGTTTCAGAACCTGGTGAACCAGCTTGCAGCTATAGAGTTAAATCTTGGCCATGAAACTCAAGCCTTACTTCTGCTCAGCTCCTTACCACCAAATTAGGAGACACTGGTGGTTTCCCCTGGCAACTCAGCACTGAACGATAAACTCACTATGACAACAATAAAAGATGCCATATTCAGTGAGAAAGCCCGAAGGAAATAGACCGGCATGAACAAATCACATACCTTTGTCACAGAAGGTTAAAGAAAATCTTACGGAACTGATAGAGGCAGAAACATAAGCAGAGGCAGAAGTAGAGGAAGGTCCCAAACTCGTGGCAGACCCAACAATGATAAAAATCAACAAAATGGTAAATATGTTTGTTTTCATTGTGGCATCACATGACATTTAAAGGGAACAAGGTCAAAGTAGCCACCAGCCACAGAAGGAAGATGGCGACTCCATGGTCACTGTTACAGGAAATATCACTATATGCTCAGTCGATGAAAAGGTATGCCTCCACGTAGAAAGCAACGAAGCCGAGTGGGTGGTTGACACGACAACATCTTACCACGCCACTTCCCACAGTAATTTATTCACCTCGTACAAAGCTGGAGACTTTAGTAGAGTGAGAATGGGCAGTACAAGTTTCTCGAAGATTGTGGGAATCGGCGATGTCCATATCAAGACCAGTATTGGTTGTAGTATGGTGTTAAAAGATGTCTGACATGTGCCCGAATTTCGTCTCAATCTCATTTCTGGGACAACCTTAGATCGAGAAGGCTACGGCAACTACTTCAGCAATGGCACCTGGAAGCTGATGAAATGAGCCATGGTTGTCGCCCGAGGACAGATAAATGTCACATTATACAAAACCCATGTGAAGGTAATTCCTGACAGTCTCAATGCAGTTGAAGACGAGACTTGACTAAATTTGTAACACAAAAGACTTGGACACATGGGAGAGAAATGGTTGCTTACACTGACAAGGAAGAAATTAATCGCAGTATCAAAAGGTATTCCATTAAACCCTTGTGATCACTGTTTATTTGGAAAGCAACATAAAGTCTCTTTCAACTCAACTACTAAAAGAAGATTAAACTGGTTGAGTTTAATACATACTGATGTTTGTGGTCCTTTAGAAATGGAGTCTTTAGGCGATAACAAATATTTTCTCACATTCATAGATGATGCTTCACGAAAGGTGTGGGTATATTTTTTGAAAACAAAGGACCAGGTGCTCGATTACTTCAAAGTATTACACGCTATGGTAGAGCGAGAAACTGGAAAGAAGCTAAAGTGCCTCTGATCAGACAATGGAGGTGAATACACTTCCAACGAGTTCCGAGCATACTGCTTTGAACGAGGTATTCGACATGAAAAGACGGTCTCACGTACCCCACAACATAATGGTGTAGCTGAGAGAATGAACCAGACCATTAAGGACAGAGTCAGAAGTATGATTAGTATGGCTAAGTTGTCAAAGTCATTCTAGGGTGAAGCAGTTAGAGCCGCCGTCTACCTGATCAATAGATCACCATCAGTATCGATGCAGTTCGAAGTACTAGAAAAGATATGGACTGAAAGAGATCCCTCATATTCTCACCTGAAAGTATTTGGGTGCAAGGCATTTGCACACATATCCAAGGAGCAAAGACAAAAGCTCAATCTAAAATCAACTACATGCATCTTCATCGGCTATGGAGACGAATAATTCGGATACAGACTATGAGATCCAGAATCGAAGAAGGTTATCAGAAACAGGGATGTTGTGTTCCAAGAGAGCCAGACATATAAAGACAGTGAAAAATTCATAGAGACCAGTGGTTCTAGTTCGAGTGTTACAGACATCATCCCATATCCTGCACCAGTACAGTTGATCCCAGATGATGAAATTCCAGAAGCAGAGGAAAAAGAATACCTAAGGGTGTTGAGCAGGGGGAGCCATAAACCCCTCCACCAGAAGCTACAGAACTAGAAATAGCTCATCCAGTTGAAAAGCCTCAACCAAAAAGATCTGAAAGAGGCCAACCGTTGATTCTGTCGATGAGATATCCAGAGTTAGAATATATTCTGCTTACTGATGAGGGGGAGCCAAAATGCTTTCAGGAAGTAAAGACCCATACAGACAAAGGTAAATGGGTGCAAACTATGCAAAAAGAGATGATTTCCTTACAGAAGAACCAGACTTGTGATTTGGTGAGACTTCCCAAAGGCAAGAAAGTATTGAAAAATAAATGGGTGTTTAAGCTGAAGAAAGACGCCAACGGAAAGTCGATAAAGCACAAAACCCGATTGGTTATCAAAGGATTCCAACAGAAGAAAGGCATCGACTTTGATGAGATATTCTCACCAGTGGTGAAAATGACCTCAATTCGAGTGATACTCGGATTAACAGCTAGTCTGAACCTAGAACTTGAACAAATGGACGTCAATACAACATTCCTCCATAGAGATCTATAAGAGGAAATTTACATGGACCAACCAGAAGGTTTTAAAGTTACAGGGAAATAGCATATGGTCTGCAAACTGAAGAAGAGTATCTACGGCCTCAAGCAAGCACTGAGGCAATGGTACATAAAGTTTGACTCATTCATGGTGGGTAATGGTTACAAGAAAACTGCTGCAAATCAATGTGTTCACATTCAGAAATTCCCGGATGGTAACTTTGTTATTCTATTGTTGTATGTTGACGACATGTTGATAGTTGGACATGATGCTAGTATGATTAGCAAGCTGAAACAAGAACTGTCCAAGTCTTTGACATGAAGGACCTAGGCCCAGCTCAACAGATATTGGGTATGAAGATTGTTCGTGACAAGAAATACAAGAAATTGTGGTTGTCACAAGAGAAGTACGTTGAACGGGTGATTGCAAAGTTCAACATGGGAAATGCCAAGCCAGTCAGTATTCCGCTGACTAATCACTTCAACCTAAGCAAGCGATCATGTCCCTCTTCGACGAAAGAAAAGGAAGAGATGGAAACAATCCCTTACTCTTCAGTCGTTGTTAGCTTGATGTATGTAATGGTTTACACCAAACTGGATATAGCTCACACTGTAGGCGTTGTCAGCATATTTATTTCAAATCCAGGCAAAGACCATTGGGAAACAGTCAAGTGGATTCTTAGGTACCTGAAGAGTACATTGAAACTATGTTTGTGCTATGGGGGAGCAGAACCAGTCTTGGAAGGCTATACTGGTTCAGATATGGCCGATGACATTGACAACATGAAATCTATATCAGGATTCCTATTTACTTTTGCGGGGGGAGCTGTATCATGGCAATCAAAATTGCAGAAGTGTGTCGTTTTATCTACAACTGAAGGAGAATACATTGCCGCAGCGGAAGCTGGAAAGGAAATGTTGTGGGTAAAACGATTTCTCCAAGAACTGGGTGTTAGTCAGAAAGAATACAATGTGCATTGTGACAGTCAGAGTGCTCTAGACTTGAGCAAGAATTCAATGTATCATTCTCACACGAAGCATATCGATATTCACTATCACTGGATACGCGAAGTAATGGAGCTATAATTATTGAAGATTGTGAAGATCCACACAGATAAGAACCCAACAGATATGTTGACAAAAGTGGTTACTCGAAAGAAGCTAGAGTTATGCAGAGACATAGCCAGGATGGACATCAACTGAAGCGCAACAAAAAACGTTCTCCTCCGATTGGTATGGAATGGGGAGAATTGTAAGTTCCATACCTGCATACAAACCACCATCATTAATTGCGCATGCGAAGGTAAATGTCAAGCTCATGCATGGTTCCTTCAAAGTCAAGAATGGCAGCATAAGAATCACGCGTGGAAATCTGCAAATTGGTGTTTGTCTGTATTCGATCCTTCAGCTATACATATGGGTCTTGTGTGGATTGTAAACATAAGAGAAAAAGATATACACAGAGGAGTGTTCTGTGAGTGAGGCAGAGAGTTTGAGAGGTAGAGTAGAGTTGAGCTTTGTATCCTTCTCCTTCTCCCGTTTTTCTTCAACCGATAATAAAACTCTCTCAAAGTGGATGTAGGTGTCAATTGGATCGAACCACTATAAATCTTGGTGTCTATATTTGTTGTGTGTGTGTGTTTAGAATTGGTTCGGGCATAGCATGTCACAATGGAGTTACCCACTTTTTTGTTATGGAAAAAAATAACTAGAATCATAGGACATTTTAAAGAGAGATATTTTTCTCCAAAAGGCAAAGAACTCTCTTTATTAAAAAATAAAACAGAAGGAATCTAAGGTAAAGAAGCAAAGAAAAAGAAATTGTTTGTCTTAATTAAACCCATCTATTTGAAAGAAACGCAAAAATATAAACAAAATATAAAACAAAAGAAGAAAAAGAATAGGAAACTCAAGAGAAGAACAAGAAAGGTCATTTAAACGGTTGATATCTTAAGTTATTTTACAGTGTGTTTGTGGATAAATACAAAATGACTCCATTTTAATAACCAAAAAGGTAATAAAAAATAAAATAAAAATTCCTCCCTAGTTCATCTTCCTTTCAACAGTGATTCAGTCATCACATTTTCATTCTAGATCTGCATGCATATAGAAAACATGCCCAACGAATGTTACTAAACATTCATATGTTTGATACTTCTCCTAAGTTATAAAATGTTGGGCAGATTTATTTGATTTTAATTTTTATCAATTATTTTTCTTTGTTTTTAACCGTTTGATTGGTTAATCCTTTATTTGTTTTTTTAATAAGTATTTATTATTAATTTTAAATTGATATATTGGAGAAAATTAATTATATCAACCGAATGATACTATTAGAAATATCATATCTTCCCACTTCCACGTAGTGTTTAACAAATAATATTACAATATATTCGCAAACAATTCCTGGTTATGGGGAAGAATTTGGTTGGGAGATAATGTACGAGTGTATTTGGCATCTATCAACTTTTCTATAAATATCAACTTTTCTATTTATGCTCGTCGAAAAAATTCCAATTAATTTCGTGTAGCTTTGTATCATTTTTTTTATAAAAAAATATGGTTAAAAATCAATTATTAAAATAAAATTTAAAAATAGTAAATAGAATTGAAATCGATTATTAAATGATAAGATATAAATAGATAGAATTAGTTTACCATGCCATAAGAATTAGATAGGAGTATTGTCCACGTAGTTACCACAATTACAAAGCAAATTTAATTTATCTCTAATTAAAAATTTATTTTTCTCACAATTACAGGTAAATATATCATAATGTACCAACCTTCACTAATAACAAATTAATTCGTTCTCTCCAAATATGACGTAGGATTGATCACTGGAAAACTCATCAATATTGGTTAATTATTCATTAAACTTAAAACTAAGGGCCTGTTTGGTAGCAGTGTTTTTGTGTCTGTTTATGTGTTTTGTGTTTATAAACTTGTTTGGTTAGTGTTTTTGGGATATGTGTGTTAAAAAACATTTTTTCACTTAAGCAAATTTTAGGCATAAGCGCATAAACATGAATTTGGTGTTTATTGGGGTGTTTCTCACTTACACTTTCTTCACTTTATAATATATTTTATTATTTTATTATTTATATTATTATTTATTAATTTATATATTAATTTATAAATATATTCTATTTATTTATTTATTATTATTTCATTATTTAATTCATTTTATTTATAAAATATTTATTCATTTTTAATTATTTAAAAATATATTTTATTAATTTAATATTATTTTTTTTTTATTATACTCATTTTTTATTATTATTATGAAATATTTATTTGTTATTATATTTACTTATTATTTATTATTTTTAAATATATTTTATGTAATTTATTATTTATTTTATTAATTTATTATTATTATTTATTATTTAGTCCATTTTTTTAGTATATTTATTTATTATTATTGTATTCATTTTTTATTATTATATTATATATTTTTTATTATTTATATTATTAATTATTAATTACTGATTTTTAATTTTTCAATTTCAACCCAAAAAACATCCCTACCAAACATATTTATGTTTTTGGATGAATAAACAAAAAAACAAAAAACGTATTTTTTGTTTATTTCAACACAAACACAGCTCTAGCAAACATGCTCTAAGTGTTTTTAGTAAGATTTCACACCAAAAATTTATTCCATAACACTCCATATATATAGGAGGAAGGTACTTGAGTAAATGTTTCTTTAAGAACTTACTATCACGTTAAAATTCAGTTTATTTCTCATTTATATGGGCTTAAAATAACTAGTAAATAGTTAGTGTAATAGTGAAAATGTCCAGCCCAATTGAGCCCATCTGTCATCAGGCTCATCAAGTTTATGGGCCAGCAAGATATTTATGAACCCAATAATAAAGCCCATTCAGAGGAGGTATGTAATAAAGGACCCTGATTAAATGTACAGGAGGAAGTCCATTTAGGAGATGTATATAAAGAAATTCCAAAAATTAATGGAAGTATTCGAAGAAGTGTTGAACATTTTAAGGTGTTTACAGTTAGCATGAGTAGTTTTTTAATATACCTACGATGAATTTTTTTTATCCATAAATAGATAGTATAGTATATGTAATAAGAAAATAATTAATCAAGAGGTTGCAAAATGTATTTGGTGGTTTAGGAAATTTTGTAAATAAAAAAATAAAAATGATAAAGAAAAAGTACTTCTACGTAATTAGTGAAGAGGTTTAATCCTCCCTAATTCATCTTCCTTTCAACAGTGATTTAGTCATTACAAAGTTGGTTTGAAACACAAGCATATAGAGAACATGTTTAACGAATGTTAGTGAAAATTCACACATTTGATATTTTTTTCTTGCTTATAAAGCGTTTGATCTCCTTTTGGCTCAGGGGCGGATTTATTTAATTTTGTTTTTCATGAAATTTTTGGTCTATTTTTAACTTTTAGTATATAATTAAATTGATATATAGGAGAAAATTAATTACATCGACAAAAGAATAGTATGTGACGTATCATACTGAGCCGAAATAATGCAACTCTCACATAAATAATGCACATAAAAATATGTTGAAATGATTGTTATACGTAACTCAATTTAAATTTGTTTTTCACTCCATGAGTGAATCGTAAATGTGTATTTTTATTTTATATTTTCCAAAAAAATAATTTTACTTATCAAATTTTATTATTGTCTCATCCCACCCACAATTCCAAAACAAATTTAGTTCATATGTAATTGCATGCGTATTTAATTAAAAATATATTTGTCCCACTAATTTTGTATACGAAATTTTAGAGGGCAATTTCTAACACGACTTGACATGTTTGACACGATAATATTTATTATTATATTTATTTGCTCATTTTTTCTGTTCTCTAATTGATCATGGATTAAAATATATTAATAAACTATTAGGCCCCGTTTGGAAAGCCCATTTTTGTTTTTGTTTCTGTTTTTTGGACTCAAGGTGAGGACAAAAACATGTTTGGGTCAACTTAAGCCCAAAATATTTTCTTAAACAGTGTAAAAACAAAGGCCCTTTTTGGCCCGATTTCAAGAACACCTTTTTGATGTTTTTTGTGTTTTTTTACTGTTTGTACTCTCCCTATTCAGCTAATCAGAAAAACAAAAAACAAAAAAAACCTTTTCTCCTCTACTCACGAACAGTTTCTCTAGGGTTGAATGGAGACGATTCTTGGAGCGATCACGACCATGGCGATTGTTGAAGACCAATCATGAAAATCGCGATTTCAACAAGGAAACGTCTCACCTACACATCAACAATCGTCTCACCTTTCCCTTCAGAATTGAATCGAACGATTTGAGTCACACATAGGTATGGTCTTGTCTCTCTTTCCTCATTTTTGTTTTGAAATTCGTCAGATTTGCTTCGGTTTCAAGCCCTTGATGTCGTTTGTGTGTGTATATATGTGTGCGACATGACGATTCTGTTTGTGTGAAACCCGTTTCAAATTTTCTTCTAGGGTTTCGAAACTGTGTGTATGATTTGGTCTATGGTTTTGAAACCCCTTTCAATACTTTCATGGTGGCCTTAGGGTTTGATTGGAGGATGAAATTACTAAAATTTAGAACAAATTGGGACCTATTTGTGTTAAAAAAAAAACGTGGCTTGCAAACCCATTTCAGGTTTCAATATTTCTCTCAATCTTGGTTTCTATTCACCATTAATTTAGTGGGTTGAGCTCAAAATCAGTGATTGAAAAGTGTTACCTTTATTGGGTATTTGGTGTCTTTTTCATCAAATACTGGTATATTTTCATCTTTCTCCTTTCAATTTCTTTTCTCTGTTTTTGGTTTTAATTATTTATTTTTTGAATGATTTGATCTGTAAATTTGTTTTTATGAACACCCTCTAGAGTTTTTTTTTCAGTCTTTGATCATGGTGGTTTTCTATATAAAATGCAAACTTGTAACCTAGTTTCATCTTCTTCTCTGTAAGTACTTTTGCTCTATGTTTTCCAAATTCCACGGAGAATTGTATCCATTCATATACAAATTTTGAAATTCAAGGGACAACTCTCTCATAATAGTGTTTTTCACCATATATATAGATATATAGATAGATAGATAGAAATATAGATAGATAGATATACGTGTATGTTAGTATGGTTTAATATTCATAATTTCAATTTTTGGTTGAATATGCATATTCCCGAAGCAGGGTTGGAATTGCATAATGGGGTTCTGTCTTGGCCTCTTGGGAGGGGTGGGACTGGACATAGACCTAAAATTTGATACTATTTTACACAATTCGATGTAGTTAATCTAAAAATTTTGTTATACAAACCAAAGTTTTAGCATTTGAGCAATTTAATGAGGTCTGGCACTGAAAATTGAGTTTTAGGTGTCAATTGAATTGTGAAAGTTTCTTAAAAGGAGCAACTAAGCCCAGAGTATGCTTTCCTTTATTATGAATTTAGGGTGTCAATTAACATGCAGTTAGGGATGGCAATGGGACGGGTCGGGTATCACCCGCCCCGTACCCGTACCCATACCCGATTATTTTTCCCCGCCCCGTCCCCGTTTATTTTTTTTTATTTTTCCGACCCGCCCCGCCCCGCCCCGATTACGTATTATTTTTATTAAAAATATATTTTTTAATAATAAAAAATAATATTATTTTATTTCTAATTAATATTATTATTCTAGAATTTTTTTCTAGAATAAATCTATATGAAATCAAAATCAAACAATAAATCTATAATTAAGGAGAATATTATATGTATATAAATTTATATGTATATATATATATAAATTTATAATTAAGGAGAATATATATATGTATAAATTTATATATATATATAAATTTATAATTATGGAGAATATATATATATATATGTATATAAATTTATATATATATATACCTAATCGGGGCGGGGCGGGGTGCCCCATACCCGCCCCGATTAGCTAAACGGGGCGGGGTGGATAAACGGGGCGGGGCGGGTTTTTTTGCCATCCCTACATGCAGTAGAGCCATTCTAGTGTGTTTCTGTCTTCATTTCCAGAACATTTTGTATGACAAGCAGTAGAGCCATTTTATAGTTTGTACCACTAATTTAGTCTTAATATATAAGTTATTTTCTTTTCAATATTAATAGTACTTGGACTTTTCAGCTTATTCAATTTGATTATTGACACTTTAGATTTTGCTATTAATGTAATTTCACTTATTATTGACTGAATTTGTTAGGTGTAGCTTAATGTTTTTTTTATAATAGTAACAAAGTTTATCCCTCTTTTTTTTTTTTCTTTTGCTCTTGTTCTTGTACTTAACAAATTTTTCAATCTACTTTTGGTAATGAAATAGACCCACAAAATCAATGATGAGTATGGACTGTTAATCTATGAGCTGAGACAAGCTTAAATTTGTGTCTTGTTCTTTTCTATGTTGTTCAACCTGCCTTTACTTCTTTGGGTTCTTATCAGTTACATGAAACTTGGTATTCAGTCTGCTCTGCTTTGGCATTCTATTGTTTTTTACATATCTGAAAGTGTTTTTTTCATGATTATTTCATTGATTATTTTTTCCTTTCTAATTTTTCTTGTGGCAGGTTCCAACCCTTGTAGCAGTTTTGTTTTCCCACCATTCCAGAACTATTATTACAGTGTGAAAAGGGTTGTTGGTATTGGCATCGAGGGTAAACCTTACGGCATTAAATCTAAGAATAAGGTAAGATAAACAACACAATGTGAGCCTGTGACTGGAACTGAACACCGACACGAACTCACTTCGAGCTACAAGAAGTTACTGAAGTATTAAGACTATTGTGATTTAGTAGAGACATCCTTCTATGAAAGGAATTTGTGTAAAAATACTATATTTTGACATAATATATATTGCCTTCTGGGGTATTGTTGCTAAATTCCATGACTGGTGTAATAAAATATGTATTAGTTCTGACTTTGCTAATTATACTTTTGATAAGTTTAGCTATAAAAATTGACTTGGAAAATTACTGACATAGATTATATAACTTTTGTGTTATGCAATACTAGATCAAGTAAAGTGTAGATGTTCTTTTGTAATAAGTGTGATGGAATGCGCTAGTTTGATTAATCAATATCATGGACATGAGGAAACTTGTATTTTTGTTTTTTATTTACAAGTTGTAATTATGGTAATTGTTAAGGGGAGGTGTTGTCAAAAAAATTTCAAAACTAATATGACATTATCTTGTAAAAATACATAATAAAAACCTTTAAAAAGATTAATCAAACATTCTATATACAAATTGAAAATTTACTTTAACAAATGTTTAGTTCAAAATTTTTGGGTTTTTAAGGTTATTACAACATAAAAAATATATTCAATATTTTTACACCTAGTTAAAAAATTTATGCCAAACATGTTTTTCTGTTTCTGTTTTCAAACTTTCTGAAAAAACAAGTTCTGTCAAACGTGTTTTTTTTTTTTTTTCGTTCTTGAAAAGTTTTGAGACAAAATTCTCAACCAAACATGTTTTTGTTTCCGGGTTATCCTTAGTACAAGAACAAAAATGTTTTTTGTTCTCAAGAGGACAAAAACAAAAACGAAAACACTGGTTTCCAAACGAGCCCTTACTGAATCGTGTCAATTTCAATTTCAATTTTATTTTTATTTTTTATTTTTCATGTTAGATTATGTCATATTTAAAATATTTGATTTTTGTGTCTACTAGAATCGAATTGTCCTGTTAACCTATGGTTGACCTATTGTCAGCTCTAATACTAATATACCAATGTTTCACTAATAACAAAATTATCATCTTTCATCTCCAAGTATCACGGAAGGTGTTCCACACATGGATCCATCAGTAATATACGATGGATCACCGGAAGAGTACTCATACTCCGGCGACTCAACCACCCTTGTATTCTCCACCTCCCCCTCTCCGGCCACCTATCCGGCGACTTATCGCAACACTTGATAGCAAGTTGCAGCAGCGCTTGAGCATCCCATGATTAGCACTCCTCTGCTGCAATATCTCCACGTCGAAAATCTCCGCCGTACATTCCTCTCTGACGGCCCGGTGGATCCACTTCCCGAGATCAACGCCGTTGGCACCCTGCGGCGTCGAATGAGACGAGACTCTCCCTGTGAGTAGCTCTATGAGGAGGCAGCCATGCTATAAGAAGATAGGAGTATTGTCCCACGTAGTTACCACAATTACAAAGCAAATTTAATTTATATCTAATTAAAAATTATTTTTCTAGGTAAATATATCATAATGTACCAACCTTCACTAATAACAAATTAATTCATTCTCTCCAAATATGACGTAGGATTGATCACCGGAAAATTCATGAATATTGGTTAATTATTCATTAAACTTAAAACTAAGTGTTTTTAGTAAGATTTCACACCAAAAATTTGTATCATAACACTCCATATATTATATATAAGAGTAAGGTACTTGAGTAAATGTTTCTTTTAAGAACTTACTAGCACGTTAAAATTCAGTTTATTTCTCATTTATTGGGCTTAAAATAACTAGTAGATAGTTAGCATCAATAAAGTAGTTTTTTAATATACATATGATGAATTTGTTTTTATCCATTAACAATAGTATATGTAATAAGAAAATAATTGATCAAAGAGGATGCAAAATGTATTTGGCGGTTTAGGAAATTTTGTAAAAGAAAAAGTACTTCTACATATTTAGTGAAGAGGTTTAATCCTCCCTAATTCATCTTCCTTTAAAAGTGATTTAGTCATTACATTTTCATTCTAGAGCTACCTTAGTGTGAAACACACGCATGTAGAGAACATGTCTAACGGATGTTAGTGAAAATTCATACATTTGATATTTTTTCTGGTTTATAAAGCATTTGATCTTCTTTTGTCTCAGGTGCGGATTTATTTAATTTTGTTTTTTTATTAAATTTTTGGTCTATTTTTAACTTTTTGTAATATAATTAAATTGATATATGGGAGAAAACTAATTACATCGACAAAAGAGTAGTATGTGAGGTATCTGTTATAAATGTTGATTACATTGTTTAAATATACTTAATTATTTTAAAAACCCATTTTCAAGAGTGAATTGTAAATATGTATTTTTTTTTTGGTAAATAAATATGTAATTTTATTTTTTACTTTCTAAAAAAAATTATTCTCATCTATAACGTGTAGCGGTCTTGTATCAAATTTTATTATTAATTAAATATGATGGTAATAAATTATTAAAAGGGTAAATAGCACTAAACCCCCCTCGACTATACTCTCTCTCCCAACTAACCCCCTCAACTAAGTGATGGTCCCTCAAATTATAAAATTGTTACAATTCAGTCACTTCCGTTATAACGCCGTTAGTTAAATTTATGATAATTTGCACTCAGGTCCCCTAAAGTTTAGGTCAATTGCACTCACCCCCTGAGATTTCATTTTCCTTGCAATGACACCCCCTGAAGGAGTTAGACCCCATGAAATGACTCTTGTGCCCTTGCTTTAGTGTAAAATGCATGTTGACTAAATTAATTGACCAAATAACCCTTGTATATTAAGCTCAATTTGAAAAACTTTTCAAGTACTTTGGATAGAAGGATTGTTGAAATAGGGATATCTACATATAGGTAGACATAAGGATCACTAATTACAAATAGGTAAATTTTTACCTTTCAATTACTAATACATCAAGTTAACTAAAAAAATTACAAATGGGTCAACTTTTTTGTTTAAAGACTCAAATACCCCAAAAAAACTCCAATCTTCTTTTTATTCTTCTCTCCCATTCCAAATCCCCAAACACTCAAAAATAAAAACAAAATATTTCGGAAAAATTATAAATATTTTGAAAAAATTAAAATATTTCTGGAAAAATAAAATTTTTTGAAAACAAAATGAGGAAAAAAAATATTTCGAAAAAAATAAAATATTTTGAAAAAATAAACTATTTCGGAAAAAGTAACTATTTCAGGAAAAATAAATATTTTGGGTAAAATAAAATATTTCAAAAAAAATTAGGAAATAAAATATATCAGGAAAAATATAAAATTTGGAAAATATAAAATATTTCGGGAAAAATATTTTATTTTTCCCAAAATATTTTATGACATGCATTCAAAGCAATTCATACTAAACAAGTAAGATTCAGATTATGTCCACTGTCATATTGAAATAAATTATCTAAATATAACTCACCTAAGATTTATTACTTTTTAAGACACCAAATTTCAAAACAAATTCAACTCAATCAACTCGTTCTTGATACTTTTTGACACACTTGACTCCAAAATATTGCATTGTAATCACCAAGAGATCTAAGGCTTGAACACATTTTGTTGAAAGGAAGAAAAAAAAGTGAAAAAGAAATAAAAAAAAATATTTCAAAATATTTTATTTTTCCAAAAATATTTTATTTTTCCCGAAATATTTTTTTTCCTCATTTTTGTGAAATATTTTATTTTTCCAAAAATATTTTTTTTCCTGAAATATTTTTTTCCTCATTGTTTTCGAAATATTTTAATTTTTTCAATATATTTATATTTTTTCCAAAACATTTTATTTTTATTTTTAAGTGTTTGGGGATTTTGAAATGGGAGAGAAGAATAAAAAGAAGATTGGAGTTTTTTGGGGATATTTGAGTCTTTAAATAGAAAAGTTGACCCATTTGTAATTAGTTTAATTAAGTTGATGTATTAGTAATTGAAAGGTAAAAGTTTGCCTATTTGTAATTAGTGATCCTTATGTCTACCTATATGTAGCCAACATGGCTATTACACTAAAGCAAGGGCACAAGAGTCATTTCATGGGGTCTTAACCCCTTCAGGGGGTGTCATTGCAAGAAAAATGAAATTTTAGGGGGTGAGTGCAATTGATCTAAACTTTAGGGGATCTAAGTACAAATTACCGTAAATTTAACGGAGGGACTAAATTGTAATAATCATAATAGTTTGGGGGGTTTATAGTCAAAAACATAGTTAAGGGGGTTAGTTGGGAGAGAGAGTATAGTTGAGGGTGGTTTAATGTTATTCATCCTTATTAAAACAATAACATGTAAGAACGTAAAATTATTATTTGATGCCATAATAATAAATTAGGATTATTGTCTCAAAGCAAATTTAGTTCATATCTAATTGCATGCACATCTAATTAAAAATTTATTTGTCTCTCACTAATTTTGTATCCTAATGATCCAATCCTTCACTATTAACAAAATCATCATCTGTCATCTCCAAGTATCACACAGGCGGTGTTCCACACATAGAACCATCAGTAATATACGATCGATCACCGGAAGAGTACTCATCCTCCGGCGACTCGACCACCCTTATACTCTCCACCTCCCTCACCACCTCCCCCATCTCCGGCCACCTATCCGGCGACTTATCGCAACACTTGATAGCAAGCTGCAGCAGCTTCAGCATCCCTTGATTAGCACTCCTCTGCTGCAATATCTCCACGTCGAAAATCTCCGCCGTCCATTCCTCTCTGACGGCCCGGTGGACCCACTTCCCGAGATCAACGCCGTTGGCTCCCTGGGGCGTCGAATGAGACGAGACTCTCCCTGTGAGTAGCTCTATGAGGAGACAGCCATAGCTCCAGACGTCGGACTTTTTGGTGACTTTCTTGTATAGGTGGTATTCGGGGGACTTGTAGGAGACCATGCGTTGGGCGGCGATGGGGAGGGCGATGAGGGAGGTGAGGCCGTAGTCGGAGAGGAGGAGCATTTCGTTCTCGTCGAAGTGGACGTTGGTTGATTTCAAGTTGCCATGGAAGAGGATGGACGGGGACTTGGTGGTGGTGTTGAGGTGGAGGTAGTCAAGTGCTCGAGCTACCCTGCGCGCCACGGAGAGTCTTGAGCTGAAACGGAATGGGATACGGTCTCTGGTGCCTCTTCCTCCTACATATGATTTTGTTTTAGAATGATCAAATGAGCAAAGAATGAAAATGGTATCTGAAAATAGTTTTCTGTTTTTGAAAATTGTAAAAAAGGGTTGATTTCGTCCGGTTTTCAAACAATTCAGTTATGAAAATATCTATTTTTAAATAATTTATTTTTATTATTCTCATAAAACTAATAATATTTTTAAAATTTTCAAAAATAATTTTCGAAGATACAAATCAAACACAGCGTAATATTTGGATACTAAGAATATGTATCTCTGGATATAGAAACATTATTAAAAAAGAAATTAAGGCTATTACCTACTTGGTTCAATTATCTAAAAATATTAAATTAAGCACGTGTTCAAATGTTATTGAATCACGTTATAAGAATTTGTCTTCCATAAAGAGGATTTAAGTATTGTCCTTTCTCAAATACTAGTATTTACATGGTTTTTCGGAGAATATTAAATAAGTTCGAGTTTTCTCATATATGATAAATTTATAAAAATTTGATAACAATTTCTAGAAAAATTGAACCAAACATAAATTTTGTACAATTTTCTAATAAATAAGAAACTGTTTCACGATTATAAATCAAGCAACTTGAAGTTTTAATAATTTTTTTGACTTTCAAGTATCATAAGATTGAATAAAAACGTTGTACTAAAGATTAACTACCAAGAACCAAAAAAAAACAGGGAAAATATTTCGAACCCTATCATTAAATTTTAGGGGCCGGCTTGATTTGCAACTCTGAAATTTTCAAAAATTAGAAAACTGTATGAAAATTGTTTTCAGATAACTCGGGTATGTTTTTAAAATTGACTTTTATTGTATGAAAACAGTTTCTTGTCTGGAGAACTGTTTTCAGAGTTGCAAATTCTCCCATTATCCACACGGCCAAAAACCATGTATTTTCTTTTAATTTCTTGGCAACCAAACAGAGGAAAATGACAATACCATGAGGAGGGAAAAGTAAACATACCATGAATGCGGTTAAACAGGTTCCCTCTTGATGCAAATCTATACAGCAACAGCTTCTCCTCCTTGGAATAACAGTAAGCAACCAGAGGCAACAAGTGAGGGTGTTTTTGATCAGCAATCACTTGCAACTGTCTTGTAAACTCATCACTGCTCAATGGCCTCAAGTCCCTCAACCTCTTCACCACCACAGTTGGCCCATTCACCATCATGGCCTTGTAACAATTCCCAAAATTACCCTTCCCCAACCCCTCAGCTGAAGCCTTCAGTAGATCATCAAGCTCAAAACCCCCCTCACCCTCCATGAATATAAGCCTCCCTTTCTCTTCCTCCCGCCTTTTTCGCTCCTCTACTGCTATCTCCTCTGCCTCCCTTTTACTCTTCATTGCCCTTCTCAGCTTCGAAGACTTTTTACAATAAACAGTTATGAGCAACAATATCACTATCAACGCGAAAATATTCGCAATGATCAAACCAGAAGCGAATAGGGACTTGTCATGACCTCCATTCGAACCAGAACTAGATGTTGTGAAATAACACATGAAGATCAAAATAAAATATATGAGATGAAGATTAATATTGGAGAATTGAAGATTACCCATTAGGAAAATTCAATGTGGAAGCAATGTGGTTGATATGTGAGCTAGGGAATGTGACATATAGTGGAGTTTTGGATACTAGTAATTTGATATTCCTAGTACTATCAGCTATTGATGTTTGATTAGGAATATTTTTGAAGAAGAAAACTAGGGGATTGTTTGGTGTTTTTATTGGGATTATCAGGAGAGAGAAATCCTAGGAAATTGTACATTGTTCTTATATATATATATATATATATATATAACAGCTAGAATGAACCTGTAGCCTATGGATATACTTATAATTATATTCTTCTAGATTACACAATTGCCCTCCAATATGTTGCAGAGCTAAGCTGAGCGCTAAGGATATCCTTCTATGCTAAATTGCCAGTACTGTATTTAACTATAGAATTGCTTGGGATATATATTTATAGTAGTCAAACAAGCTTAAATATTAGTTTGAATTTGATAGAAATGATTCAAATGAATGACAGTAACTTACTATTTTTTGGTAAAAGTTAATCTAGGATGAAGAGGTTATACGGTTATACCATTGAGTTAGAAGTCCTTCGATAAACAACTAGTGGCCAAATTCAAATACTTTTGTATCAAGGAAATGTTTTGGTTGACATCAACCAACAAGTAATAGTAATCTTGATTTTACACTTGCAAATCTTATAAACTGACAAATATTTAACTATCATTTGGTCAATGTAGATTTGACCTGTGACATAATTTTGATACAAAGTCATAACCTTCTTAGGCCCTGGTTGGTTCCGCTTTTCAGAAGTTGTTTTTGACTTTCTAGGGGAAAAAATTGTTTTGAGCGGTGTTTAACAAAAAAATTCAAAGAGTTTTTAGAACTTGGAAGAGCGTTTAGAAGAAAATATGGAGTACCAGCTTCTTAGAATGGCTTCCGCTTCCTTTTTTCTTCTGAAAAAAAAGCCAAAAACAAAAGTTATGTCAAACGAGGCCTTATTGGGATTCATTACTAGACTAAGTATGGAGCCTATGATTGGTGGAATTCCATTGTTTTCTTTCTCTTTTTTTTTTGGACTTTTGGTAATTTTATTTTGAAAAATAGATCATTGTTTTTTTTTTTTGTATGTCTATATAACAAAAATTTAGTGGCAGATTAAAATTATCTGTCACTATAACCTAAACAATTTTAATGTCAGAATTTTAGGTAATAATTTTTCGTCTAAAATTGTATAACAAATAGCGTGCAGGCTCAAACCCCAAAACAACGGGCAAGCCCATACGTTCAAATTTGTGCTTTTAATGTTGGGCTTATTGGGATCTCTTGGTTATCTGGAATTGGAAACACCTCTGGCGGGCTCTATTATTTGGGCTGATTTTTAGGGCCTAGCCTTCCAAGGTTGTATAGCTTTTCTCAGCTATTAAATTCCAATTGTAATTTTATCGATTTGGGACTGGCCTGCCCTTCTTGAGTTCAGTACTGCGATGGGTGGCAAACTCAGTTTTCGGATAACCACATTGGAATTGATGCGAACGAAACCATCGGTTGAGTTTGATCTAATTCTTCGGTTCTTTGTGCACCCCTAGATTGATGCAATCGATTAAACCACAATAAAAAAATATGACTTCAATTCGTCAATTATCCATAATTACAATACAGATGTTTTTTTCTTTCAAATATAAGATATAGTTGAAATTTCTAAAAAATAATGTTTGTTTTTGCATATTCAGTAAAATGTTCAATTGGGATTATGATTGGAGCTATAATTGGAATTGAAATGAGAATAGGATAAATAGCTTATTTGGAGATAAATTACTTAATATTCACTTACTTATTTATATATTTTGTCTTATTGTTTATAGAATTAACTCCAATTTATTGGGGTTCTTAAGGTTATTCTTTTCCAATGGTTGTGACGAGTAATTCAATTCATTTTCATTTAAATATAATATATTTTTATGTTCAAACTGCTATTTCTATATATATTTTTTTCAGTACCTATTTTTATCCGAAAATTCATATCATATTTTACTTTCAAAATAGAGTAACTAAATTAATTTCTATACTTGAAGTCAAACTGTAATATGAATATACTATAGTGGGTGGTTTGCGAAGAGGGCTTCGCAAGCTAAAGAAAACGAACGCGGAAAAGGCCGTGGAATGGTTATTATAGAAACACCAGGGGAGGGGCTGGGAACAGGCCCAGGGTATGAGGGGTGTAATAGCCGAGTAGGGACATTTCAGAGAGGTGACCTTTGGGGTACCAATGACATAGCTACAGTTTGAACCCAAAGCCCTAAAATGTCAACTCGCGCAAAGAGTGCTAGATCGGAACCTAAGGGAATCACCTGGAAGAGGGTAAGTATAGGATCGCAACCTTACTTACTAAAGTTCAAGAGAAATACCTTAGGGAGGACAGGTCGCGCTCATGGTCACACAAAGGATACGTGCAGAGAGGGTTGTGACCCAGGAAAATGTTATGATATCAGGAGGAAAGAATAGAATCAAGAGAAAAAGGGACTTTAAAGAGAAGGATTAGCAAAGGATCTTGCAGTCCATACCGCGAGATAGACCTCGCGAAGGAGAGGTCGCGAATTGAGGGGATGTACGAGTGGGGTTGTGATCCGATGGTGACGCGACACCAATTTAAGCTTACCTCGATGTCTATAAATAAGAAGTTGAGATCTCATTTTACGGGGTTGGAAAACTTAAAGAGATAAAGTGTTAGAGAGCAAAAGAAATGATTCTCAACCCTCCTATGTTGTTATTTTGTCTCTTTTCTCACAGTTTTAAAAACATCATCATCAAAGCAATAAAATTGTTATTTCATTTCGAGTATTATTCACAAAATGTAGAAACTATTTCTAAATTATTTACATCAACGAACCCCAAAATATACTTGTTTTCTATATCATGCTATTATTTTACTAAAATAAAATAAATTTCATCAGTCATACTCTTTCAATGATCGTAGTGACAGTGGTTTCCATTAATTAATTCTTACGAAATCTTTATTATAAGAGTTAATTTCAGTAAATTCTTCTATACTATTCAATTTAATCAACTAACCCCTACTGTGTCCATTTTGCCCCCTATACTATTCAATTTAATCAATATGCCCCTCACCTCTCAAAATGCCTAAACTACCCTCAATAGTATAAGGGGGTTTAGTGAAATTAATAGTATAAGGGAGTTTAGTGAATTATTTCGGAAAAAATAATATATACTTTTTGCAAAAAAAAAAAATCGAAAAAAATCATATTTTGTTCCAAAATATGAAATTTTTTTTCGAAAAATATGTTTTTTGCGAAAAAGTATATATTATGTTCCAAAATATGAATTGTTTTTTCGAAAAATATTTTTTTTGCGAAAATGTATATATTATGTTCCAAAATATGAATTGTTTTTTCAAAAAATATTTTTTTTGCGAAAATGTATATATTATGTTCCAAAATATGAATTTTTTTTTCGAAAATAATTTTTTTGCAAAAAATATATATTATGTTCCAAAATATGATTTTTTCTGAAAAATAATTTTTTATGAAAAATATATATTATGTTCCAAAATATGATTTTTTTCTGAAAAATATTTTTTTGCGAAAAATATATATTATGTTCCAAAATATGATTTTTTTTTCCGAAAAATATTTTTTTTGCAAAAAAGTATATATTATGTTCCAAAATATGAATTTTTTTTTTTGAAAAATAATTTTTTTTCAAAAAATATATATTATGTTTCAAAATATGATTTTTTTCTGAAAAATATTTTTTTTGCGAAAAAATATTTATTTATGTTCCAAAATATGAATTTTTTTTGAAAAATAATTTTTTGCAAAAAATATATACTATTATGTTCCAAAATATGATTTTTTTTTTGAAAAATATTTTTTTTGCAAAAAATATATACTATTATGTTCCAAAATATGATTTTTTGCATAATAGTATATATTTTTTGGAACATAATATATATTTTTTGCAAAAAAATTATTTTTCAAAAAAAAATTCATATTTTGGAACATAATATATACTTTTTCGCAAAAAAAATATTTTTAGGAAAAAAAATCATATTTTGGAACATAATATATATTTTTCGCAAAAAATTATTTTTCAAAAAAAAAATCATATTTTGGAACATAATATATATTTTTTTCAAAAAAATTCATATTTTAGAATATAATATATACTTTTTCACAAAAAAAATATTTTTCAAAAAAAAAAATTAATATTTTGGAACAAAATATGATTTTTTTCGATTTTTTTTTCTTTCAAAAAGTATATATTATTTTTTCCGAAATAGTTCACTAAACCCCCCTTATACTATTGAAGGTAGTTTAGGCATTTTGAGAGGTGAGGGGGCATATTGATGAAATTGAATAGTATATGGGGCAAAATGAACACAATAGGAATTAGTTGATTAAATTGGATAGTATAGGCGGGTTTACTGAAATTAACCCTTATTATCAAGAGCGGTATTTTTTTCCCTCATAGTTTCATTCTTTTTCCTTTTCAAGCAAGTACTGGTAAATAAAAGTACACAGACGCACTGGAATGGACACAAGAAAGCATTCAAGTTTTCAGTGAACGAATGGAAATGCCCACGGGCAAAAATGATTGAAAAGGAATGGTGCCTCCCAGACTCTTTCTTCGAGCCTAGCCTGCAAAACCCTTTCTTCACCTCCATGGGAATGTCTTATGTCAACCAGCCGCCGCCTATCCCTCTTCCTCAGCCCCAACCTCCATAGGTGCTGTGTGGGATCTTCTCTATCAATGTTGATTTGCCATTTGATGATTGTGATTGTGATTTTCTCTTTGCTCGATTCATTTTTTTGATTTTCCGATTTGGGGAACTTTTTGTAGATGTCTCATGCTCTTAGATATGTATCGTTTTTCATTTTCTGGCTCTTTTTTCTCTGGGCTATATGGGCTTTTGTTTTTTCTTTTATTTTGGGTTCAGCCCTTTTATTTTCTTGTAACCGCTTTTCTTTCTAATTCAATTTATTTAACCAAAAAAAAATAAAAAATATGACATCATAGAATACAAAAGGGTCTATCAAAGATGAATCGACGCCACACCATCTTCACATATAAACCAAAATATCCAACCACAACAAACTCTAAGAACAAAGATAATTATAATGTTCCCCAAAGATGCTTTCATGGAGTCCAAGTACAATACTAGACAATATATATATACATATATATATACATATATATATATATATATATGACTGGGGAAAGTACAATAAATTTACATTCCAAGTTCAAAAAACGGTGCATCCAGGATGGTATGTGAAGATTCATAGAAAGCCAATCACTGCTGCGCAAGTCATGAAGAAGAATCCGAGGCAGTTCCAGTTTTGATATAATTAACACTGTATCCAATGACGACGACGTCCACTTGAATCTAACTTGAACACCTTAAATGTAGTCGTTATAGTATTCCCCAAAGGACCGTTGCGTTGTCTCGCAACCATCAAGAGCTCCCCATAAGATTCCACCAAACAAAGTACCTCAGATTCAGCACCCATGCAACTTACGCGGTCATGATCAAGGCCTTCGGGCCAAGGCATGTCCACTCTTGTACATTTTGGTTGTGGATCGAGCTCAATGAGCACAAGCAGATACTTAGCCGTAACTGCATACAACTGACTGTTGAACAATATCATTGCATTTACTAGACACCTTTGATTTCTTCCTTCCTCTCAGTATTTACTTGAGATGGAAGATTATTTATCGTTGATTTGCTTCTTTCTCCAATTCTGCCAAACAAAATTGATAAGCACAATATGTGTCAAAAAAACCTAATAAATAAATTAATAAAACAAAGTAGGAGTAAGAATGCTAACCTGTAAAATTCCAAAGTTTTACCTTTCAGCCCCAACATTCAATTCAATTCGTTTGGGTGAGATACAAAACCCTAATGCTTGTAAGAAGAGAAAGACAAAGTTAAGGTAACACAAAAACGATAATACCTATTTATACTGCGCGATTTGGATCCCACTCTGATTTTGGATTTGGAAAGAAATGGGATTCACCAATTCACTTCTAAGGCTAAAAATCAACTTTTTATTTAAGGTTGTTGGATTATATTTATTTTAGGGTAAATTACATTTTCATCCCTATGATTTGGATAATTATAATTTGACCCCTCAAAGCCATCCGCTTTTAGCTCCCGTGACCAATAAATGAAGATTAAGTAATTGCCCATCATATTTTATTATAATTTTGGGTAAAGTGCATTAAAACTCCTTGAACTATACTCTCTCTCTCAAGAAACCCCCCTAAACTATAATTTGTGCAACTAACTCCTTAAACTATCATATTTTGTTACAAAATAGCCCATTATCTTCAAAAAAAATCATAAATGACCAAAATACCCTTTATTATTCAATTTTACTTAATGCATTTTTCTCTTTATTATAGATTATAAAAATAATTATTACTAGTTTGATGGCAAATCTCCGTTCAAATTTGCATAATTTACACAAAAAAATTATTATGAATTAATTAATTAATGTTTTTAAGTTGGTTAAATATTAATTAAGTAATTACTCAATTCTATTTATGTATATAACATGATAAAAAAAATTATTTATTGTTGAGTTCTTAGTGAATTCATTTTCAATACATCTTATGAAAATAAAAATTATTTTAGCATAAAAAAGTTAGAACTTATAATAACAAGTTTTATTGTTTATATCAAAGTAATTGTAATAACATGTTAACTATTTCAAGTATAAAAAAAATTAGAAAAAATAATTCTATTTTATTTTCATTTGATAAGAAAGTATTTATTACTTGAAGCTAAAATTTCGAGTACTATACATCCCGGCTTCCTTCAACCTGCAACTTGGATGCCATAGAAGCGGTCCCCTCTACTTTACAGTAGAAAGTAAAGTTTAATGATTTTAGATTGTTTAAATAAAATTAAGTAAAATTTTTAAAATGATTTATTAATTACTCAACAATATTTATATATATAATACAAAAATAATAATTTGTTATCTAAGTAATTTATAATTTTTGTATTAATGTATATCTTAGGAAAAGAAGTTTTTTATTTTTATTTTTTATCTTAGCATCTAAAAATTTTAAGCTTAAGGTAGTAAGTTGTATACATTCAATTAAACTAAATTTAATAACAAGTTCATTGTTTCAAATATAAAATAATTACAACTTATATTTTTCTCTTTTATTTTTAAGAATATATTTCATGCGGATACAATAAAGGTGCATAGTCTAATTAACATTTTAAAAGAAGAAAAAATTAGTGGTAATATTAGAAGAATAGATAGGTTTATTAAGAAGGGTAGGATAGTCTTTTGCAAGGAAATTGGGGCAATTTGTAACAAAATGATGATTCAGGGGATTGATTTGAAGTTCAGGGGGTTAGTTGCAAAATTAGAATAGTTTAGGGGGGTTTATTGCACTTTACCCTTTACCCTATAGTTTTATTAAAAAAAATTGAATTATTATATGGGTAAATAGCTTAAAACCCCTCTCAATTTATTTTCTTTCCCAACTATACCCCCTCAACTAAATTTAGCCCCCTAAACTTTCATTTTTTTGCACAATGGACTTTCCCTCCAAACTTTTTATATTTCCTCCTTGCATTTAACCCTCTTATAGGGTAGATGCAAAAAATCAATTTGTCACAATTCTATTATAAAAAACTATCTTACCCTTACTATTATATTTCTTAATTCTTTAAATTACAAAAATATTATTTTTTTTAGTTAGAATATTAATTATACCATTTACCTTTATTATAAAAGACTATCCTACCCTCTTTGGTGTTTTAGTGATGATATTTCTTTCTCAGTAAAAGCTAAATTAAACAAAAAAAAAAAAAAAAACCTAGGTAGACAATTGTTTTAAATGGCTATAGAAACTAAAACCTAGAAAACCAAAGTTAGTACCAAAGAACAAGAGATAACAAGAGACTTACCGATAAAAACTTTTGGAATAGAAATCTTTAGTATACTTATTTTATCATCTTATATATATAGGGATGGCAATTTGCCTTGCCCCGTCCCGCCACGTTTATAACAGTTTTGGGTGCCCCATTTATACTCTATGGGTGGTAATATAATTGGGGGAAAAACCATCAGATAAGCGAGACGGGGAAGGTTTTAGGTGTCCCCGCCCCGTTTAGACACATTAGAATAAAAAATAATTGTAGCCCACTAATCCTAAATTTTATTTTTGTTGTTATCTAAATTAAAGTGAACGTAATATTAGACAAACTTTTTTGTTGTTATTATTTTTCATAAAATGTATTATAATTTGGACAGTTGGATAATTTGATGTTTATTTAGTTTCTATAATCTTGAATTTCGTGTTTCAAGTATATGATTTTATGAAATTGTTTAATTTTAAAGTGAAATATTAAAAAATATCAGTTGTTAGCGGGCACCCAACGGGGACGAGGACGGTATTACCTCCCACCCCGTCTAGCCGATTTTGGGCAAGTATGTGTACATGTGAGTTTTCCCGGCCCATGAAAAAGCCCGTCCCGACCGGAGCGATCCAGGAATGGTCCGAGATTGTGACCCGATCATTGTGCCCATGTCATAACCTGACCGATACATCAGCCCCGCGGTCCGAGAAGTATCTTGCCCCAACCCGAAGAGCATTTTTGAAGGAACTCGAAGGCCCATAAGCTCAAGGCAACGGCATGATATAGGACCTACATAGCTGACGTGTAAAGGAATATATTATGTAAAGTTGAAAGTGTTGCCCTAATGGGCCAAAGGCCCATTGGAAAAATGTATATAATTCAATGAAAAGTAATGAGAAGGGATCTTTTTGTGTTGTGCAAATATTGTATCTACACAATGGCGCCGTCTGTGGGAAATTAGGTCAGATCACCGACCATCTTCCTACCTCCAAAAAAGCTGAGTGAAACCCAGATACACCTTTCATACCATCCTCATTGTCCAGATATAACGATGCCGGTAACCAGATCCCATTCTGAAGCACTGATTCCCGACACCGGACAACCAAGCGCCCCACCATCGATTGAAAATCTCCTGCAGCGGCTGGCAGAGGCGGAGAAACGCAGCCAGGCCACCGAGGCAAGGAGCCTGGCGGCGGAAAGGAGGAGTGAGGAACTCCTCGCGAGATTGAATCAGGCAACTATCCCACAGATAGTTCCCGATCAATCACAGACCCAAGGTGATGCCCAAACACGAGAGGAGCATGGTGAAACATCTCACCGGCCAGGCAAGGCCCCGGCTACCGGCGATACTCCAGTTATCGACGAACCTTTGACGTCGCAGAAGCTCCAGGAGATGATGGCAGAATTTCAGAAGAAAGTCATGAATGATCTGAGAGCGAGATCCACCGATGACCAGGCCCTCAGAGCCTCTGCCGACTCGGTTCAGTCGCCCTTCAGTGTGGAGATCACCCAGGAACCCTTCCCAAGGAAGTTCGTCATGCCCAGATTCACTCCTTACGACGGAACGAAGGATCCCGAGGAGCATATCTACCAGATCCACCAGAAGATGACGATGTACGCCGAGAACGAAGCCGTGCTATGCAAAGTTTTCCCGACCAGTCTTATCGATGCACCGCTCCTCTGGTTCAGAAAGCAACGGCCGAGATCCATTGGCAGCTGGCAGCAATTATCCGATCTCTTTGTGGCGCAATATTTCGGGAACAAGAGGCAGAAGAAGACCATCTCGAGCCTCTTCACCATGACTCAGGAAAAGGGCGAATCCCTCAAGAGCTTCCTTTCCCGATTCAATGTCGAGTCGTCCTCCATCGACAACTGCGACCAACACTCTGCCGTGGAGGCCTTCAGGATGGCTCTCATCCCGGGGACCAAGTTTCACCAATCACTTGTGAAGCGACCTCCCTCGGGAATAGGATAACTCAATTCCAGGGCGCAAGGCCACTTGAGAATCGAAGAGGAAGAAGCAACCCGACAGAGGAGAGCGGCACTGGTCAGTGTGGAAATGAAATCTAAGGATAAAACGTCAGACAAATCCCGACATGATATGAATCGCAAACGCTCGAATCCCCCGAGCCACTCTTCATCTCAGTTTCCCTCTCAACCCGATAGACGTGCAAAGGTTGAAGAGAAGATTACTCCATTAAAAGTGACGCTTGCCAAGCTTTTCCAGGAGAACAAAGCTCGAGGAATCTTCCAAACTCCTCCCCCAATCAGGCAACCCCTTGATCAAAGGGATAGATCCAAGCATTGCGCCCTTCATGGTGATTTTGGCCACACGACCAACGATTGCTGAAACCTAAGACGCCAGGTGGAAGGAATGATAACCCGAGGGGAACTGAAGGATTATATCCAAAGGGATGGTCCAAGGGCCAACCCACCAGCACAATATAACCAACGGAATCAGGGTCCTGCTCACCCGGTCAGGATCATCAATATGATCCATGGGGGTCCCGATCCACAAAGCAGCGAAGGATCGAGACGCACACAAATGAGAAGAGCACATCAGATCGCCAGGATATCTGGGATAAACGAGATCCACCACCGAACGGGGCAATCTCAGATACTCTTCTCCCAAGAGGACCTGCGGCACATCCAGGTCCCGCACGAGGACCCGCTAGTCATCACTCTGATGGTCTCGGGATGTCTTGTGAAGAGGGTCATGGTTGACCCGGGAAGCAGCGCCAACATCATGACCAAATGGGCTTTTGATAAATTGGAAATCAACCCGAGTGACATCGCGATTTCCCGAAACCCAATTGTCGGGTTCGACGGAAAACAAGTCGAGCCTCTCGGGGAGGTCAGGCTACCTGTGACGGCGGCCTAGAGAACTCTGTCCGAAACTTTCGTGGTGGTGGACGTGAAACCATCGTATAATCTTCTTATGGGAAGGGGATGGATACACAGAATGCAGGGGGTACCGTCAACTCTCCACCAAATGATGAGGTGCGTTGGCCCAAATGAGTACGACATAATCGACATCAGAGGGGATCAAGTGGCGGCCAAGCAATGCTACGCCGTCACCATCAAAGAAATGAAGGACAATCCCGATCGAAAGAGATCCCGAGAGGACGATCATGACCTGGAGTCCAAATAGCAACTACAGGACGGGGAGTCGGGTCCCCCGATCGTGGCAGAGCCTCTGCAGCCGGTGTCTGTAATGCCCGACAAGGTCACCTACGCAGGTACAAGCCTCACCACTTCTGAATTGAATGAACTGACAACATTCCTACAGGACAATCATGACGTCTTCGCGTGGGAGCATACTGATATGCCCGGCATCGACCCCTCCATAGTCCGACACACATTACATGTCAATCCAAATATTCGACCCGTTCGACAAAAACAAAGGCGAATGGGGGGCCAAAGGAACCAAATCATAGCCGACGAGGTGTCAAAGTTGCTCGAAGCCGGATTCATCAGAGAGGTCCATTATCCCGAGTGGCTGTCCAATGTGGTTGTTGTGCAGAAAAAGAACGGGAAATGGCGAGTCTGCGTCGACTTCACCGACTTAAACAAAGCTTGCCCGAAAGATAGTTTCCCCCTGCCCAAAATAGATCAAATGGTCGATGCTACTGCAGGCTACGAGAGGTTAACCTTCCTGGATGCCTACTCGGGTTACAACCAAATCCCGATGGACCCAGGGGATGAGGAAAAAACCTCCTTCATTACGGAAACAGGTACCTATTGCTTTAGAGTTATGCCTTTCGGACTAAAAAATGCAGGAGCCACCTTTCAAAGACTGGTGAACAGGATATTCAAAGGGATGATGGGCACAGTAGTCGAGGCTTACATTGACGACACGGTTGTCAAGAGCAGAAATAAGACTGACCACTTGGGGCATCTCCGTAAGGTGTTTGATACCCTGAGGAAACACGGGATGAAGCTCAATCCAGCAAAATGCTCCTTCGGGGTGTCCTCGGGACAGTTTCTGGGACACATAGTTGATCGGTCGGGCATTCAAGCCAGTCCGACCCAAGTAAAGGCTCTGCTCGAAACCAAAGAGCCATCCACACACAAAGAAGTTCAAATCTTGACCGGAAGGGTCGTGGCATTAAGCCGATTCATTGCAAGGCTGACCGACCGTTGCCGACCCATCTTCCAGGCGATCAAGGCAAGGAAGGGAGAAGTGTGGGGACCCGAGCAAACTAAAGCCTTATCCCGATTGAAGGAGTACATGCTCAAGCCTCCTATTCTTGCAACACCCGAGCCCGATGATGTCCTGCTCTTGTATCTGGCAGTATCATCAGTTTCAACTAGCGTCGTGCTCATCAGAGAGGACAGGAACCTCCAGATGCCCATCTTCTACACCAGTAAGGCACTAGCCGATCCCGAGACATGGTACAGCAAGCAGGAAAAGTTGGTCTTATCCCTGATCAATGTCAAACGACGTCTCAGGCATTACTTCGAAGCTCATCATATCATTGTCCCCACTACCACTCCCATTCGTGTACTTATGGCAAAGCCCGATCTTTCCGGAAGAGTTTCCAAATGGGCCATTGAACTGGGAATTTATGACATAACTTATGTAATACCCCGTATTTAATGGATATTTATTTCCTTAATTATTTTGGATGGCATAATGGGTGTTTAAATTATTGAATGAGGCTATCTTAGTCTTTTTAAGTCTATTAGGTTATAATGAAATTTTGTGATCTGAAGGGGGGCAAGGTTGTCATTAGTGTTTGGGCAGTTTGGTGATTTATGCATAATACAATGATAGTTTGGACATTTCCCTAACCCTAACATCTTCTATATAAGCATCCTTAACTTCAGATCTAGCCCCCATCTCATTTCTTCTACTACTTCTTCTTCTTCATCAATTATACCCGAAATTGTGAGGATTGAGAGGTTGAGAGCTTAGAATTGGTTTGGATCTGTACTTGTGGTGGATTCAGCTCTACATTACAGGCAAGACATATGTTCTACTCTTCCTCTTTGTACTAAAATTTCGTAGCCTTTACTTTGTGCATCTATAATCTGCTAGATAGTATTTTTCATATATGTATATGTATGTGTAAATCATGTTCATATATGACTTTTATATATTCTATTTATACATATATGTATAGATCCGTAGGTATATATATAGATCTTGTATATAGGCATATATGTATAGATCTGTTAGAGTATATTCATATTCATGTTTATTTATGTGACTTATATATTCTATTTATACATATATGTATAGATCCGTAAGTATATATATAGATCTTGTATACATGTAGAGATTCGTGGATCTATATAGGCATATATGTATAGATCTGTTAGAGTATGTTCATATTCATGTTTATTTATGTGATGATATATATTCTGTTTATATGTATATGTATAGATCCATGATCATATGTACAGATCTTGTATATAGGTAGAGATTAGTAGTCTTATATAGACATATATGTACAAATTTGTTATAGTATATTTATATTCATATATATATATGATGATTTATATTCTGGTTATACATATATGTACAGATCTATGATTATATGTATAGATCTTGTATATATATAGAGATTTGTGGTGATATATTGATATATGCATGAGACTATGTTTATATCTAGCTATACGTACAAATCTGTTTTTACCATGTGTAGCTATACATGTATGGATTCGTGGTTATGTGTCTTGTTGGTATGATTCTGATGATGTGTATATGGTTGGAACTTAGTATAAATATCTGAGTACATAAATATTTTAGGTTTCAATGTTGACAAAGATTTCAAAACTGTTATTAGAAAAATATTGCATATTTATGTAATTGTTTTTCTCTATTTTCTTTGTTATCAGACTCTGGACATTGATTTATATTGTTATTATGTGTATCACGAATTATACTGGATTACGTATTTTCGACCGTATAAATGAATAGTTTCGACCGTATAAAATACCGTATACCTTGGCACTGGGGCGCTGCCCCAGACCCCGCCAGGGGGGCGCTCAGGTAATGGTCGCGCCGCCCCCCCTGGACCCCCCAGGCTCGACCTTATAAATTGTTATACGTTCCCGAATAAATATTACAAGCGAATTATTAAATTCGTAAAATCCTAAGATTTAAATTAAATGACTATGTTTTGGAAATTTATAAGAAACCACAAGGAGGCTGACTATTACTGCAGTCTAACTAGTACCACGGGACATGGGTGAGTTGTCACGGCATGGGTGAGTTGTCGGGTACGTGGTTATGGTACGGCATGGATTGGATGTTGTATGGAAAAATCATATTAATGTAAGAAATTTATAAACATAATTATATTAAATGGTGGTATATTAGTGACTATAGTTATAGTTAAATATATTATTTTTTTTAATATAATTTTGGGATTAGGTGTCACTAGGAAAGGGGATGGATTTTGGTACTCTGTTTGGGATCATGTAGAGTTGTTCTTGCTCGTGGGTTTAACCCACATTTTTGTTGTTTCAGGTCCTCGGCAGTTTCACCAGCAGGGTTGAGGATTTCATATCTATCTGTCCGGTTCTATCATAGTTTCCTTCCACTCCAGGGTAGGATCCGATAAATGTCATATGTTGTATTTCTTATAAGTGTGTTTCTAGGGGTCCATGTTTATGGGATTTCCAAATTGTACTGTGTGGGACTTATTTTATTTAAGGATGTATTGGGAGTGGTCTTCTTCATGTATAAGTTGTATCCTTATTTTGTTATTGTTGTTATTATTATATTTTTATTTTATGTCTTTTCTTCTGTGCTTATGTTATCAATTACTAACGCTCCTAGTTTTCTATGTATGGGCCTGGCCAACCTATGCATGAAAATTTGGGGGTGTCACAACTTACGTATCCAGAGTCTCGATCAAAGGACAGGCCGTGGCCGACTTCCTCTTGGAAGGGGAAACCGAGGAGATCGATCAGCCCGATGAGTCGGTAACGTGGAAGTTATTCATTGACGGTTCAGTGTGCGCCAATGGAGCAGGTGTCGGGCTTGAAATACATACTCCCGACGGGACTAAGTTACAAGCCTCGGCACAATTACAATTCTCAGCCACCAACAATGAGGCAGAGTACGAGGCAGTTATATCAGGATTGAGATTAGCCAAGAGCCTTCAAATTCAATCCCTATCCGTGTACAGTGACTCCCAGCTAATTGTCAGGCAAATAACCGGTGAATACGAGACAAGGGATCCGAAAATGGAATCTTACAGAGCGCTGGTGCTCAAGGAATCAGAAAGTTTTCAAAAGTTAACATTCAGCCAAATTCCTCGGGAAGAAAACACCTCGGCCGATCACTTGGCGAATCAGGCATCCGCAGCTGGTGAAGACATGACTCGAGTAGTACTGACTGACTTTATCACTGCACCGAGCATCATAAAGCCCGTTGAATTGATATGTCTAGTTCCCCGAGAACCAAGCTAGATGGATCCTATAATCGACTATCTAAATCTCGGGACTCTACCGACTGATAAGGCAGAGGCAAGGAAAATTATAATGAAGTCAGCCCGGTACTCGATCATCCAGGGCCAGCTCTACAGAAAATCTTTCTCGGGTCCGTATCTACGGTGCGTAACTCCTTCCGAGGCAGAGACAGTAATGCAAGAGATACATGCTGGAGCTTGTGAAAATCATTCGGGTGCCCGGTCTCTTGCCCATAAAATCCTGTCTCAGGGTTATTTTTGGCCCTACCTATCCCGAGATTCGGAGGAATATGTGCGCAGGTGCAAAGCCTGTCAGATGCACGGTGATGCCATACTGTAGCCCCCGAAATTCTTGAACCCGACAATCGTCCCGCACCCTTTCGCCCGATGGGGAATGGATATAGTCGGACCACTTCCAAAAGCCATCAGGAAGAATACTCATGTACTCCTTGCCACCGACTATTTCACCAAATGGGTTGAGGCCGAGGCTTATCCATCAATAAAGGGGAGCCATGTAGTCAAGTTCATATGGAATCACATCATCTGCAGGTTCGGGGTACCTCGGACCATCATGATGGACAACGGCACCAACCTAGACTGTGAACCGGTCAGGTCGTTTCTGGCCCAACACGGAATCAATCAAAACACCTCCTCTGTAGGATACCCGCAAGCCAATGGACAGGCAGAAAGGACCAATCGTTCCATCTTCAGCACTCTGGCAAAGAAACTCGAGAAGGCCAAAGGAGCATGATTGGACAAGTTGCCGGAGGTACTATGGTCGTATAGAACCACTCCCCGACAACCGACCGGTGAAACACCTTTTGCCATGGCATATGGGGCAGAAGCCGTAATCCCCACGGAGTATGCCGTCCCGACGCTGAGATCACTGGCCTGGGATGAGAAAACAAATAATCAATGCTTGTCACACGAGCTCGACCTACTGGAAGAAAAAAGAGAAATTGCCGGGATAAGGCTGGCAGCTTACCAACAACGGGTCAGGAATCACATCAATAAAAGAGTAAAAAGGAGGGGATTCCAAGTTGGAGACATGGTCGTCAGACGGAAAATTGGACATGTGGGCAAACTCCAAGAGCCATGGGAGGGACCCTACACCGTCACTGAGGTAGTTGGGCGCGGGGCTTACCGCCTACTCAGAAATTTTGATAATCGAAGGGAGCCTAACACACAGAATGCATCCCGACTCAAGAGGTATTATCCCTAGGGACACTCTATTTCAAATACTGTAAAGAAAGGCCACTGGAGCCCGAAAGATAAAAATAGAAGTTCAATTTCTTCCCGATCATATCTAAGCCTACCTAAAGCATCTCCATGATTATATAAATTTAAAAACCTAAGTGTTGAATCCTCTCCATGGGCCCAAAGCGCCCGAGAGATCTTCACAGACCCACCAGTGGTCGGGTTTTACAAAAATCATTTTCAAAACCAAAGTGTTGCATCCTCTCCATGGGCCCAAAGCGCCCGAGAGATCTTCACAGACCCACCAGTGGTCGGGTTTTATCTCAAAACCTAAGTGTCGAATCCTCTCCATGGGCCCAAAGCGCCCAAGAGATCTTCACAGACCCACCAGTGGTCGGGTTTTATCTCAAAACCTAAGTGTCGAATCCTCTCCATGGGCCCAAAGCGCCCGAGAGATCTTCACAGACCCACCAGTGGTCGGGTTTTATCTCAAAACCTAAGTGTTGCATCCTCTCCATGGGCCCAAAGCGCCCGAGAGATCTTCACAGACCCACCAGTGGTCGGGTTTTATCTCAAAACCTAAGTGTCGAATCCTCTCCATGGGCCCAAAGCGCCCGAGAGATCTTCACAGACCCACCAGTGGTCGAGTTTTATCTCAAAACCTAAGTGTCGAATCCTCTCCATGGGCCCAAAGCGCCCGAGAGATCTTCACAGACCCACCAGTGGTCGGGTTTTATCTCAAAACCTAAGTGTCGAATCCTCTCCATGGGCCCAAAGCGCCCGAGAGATCTTCACAGACCCACCAGTGGTCGGGTTTTATCTCAAAACCTAAGTGTCGAATCCTCTCTATGGGCCCAAAGCGCCCGAGAGATCTTCACAGACCCACCAGTGGTCGGGTTTTATCTCAAAACCTAAGTGTTGCATCCTCTCCATGGGCCCAAAGCGCCCGAGAGATCTTCACAGACCCACCAGTGGTCGGGTTTTATCTCAAAACCTAAGTGTTGCATCCTCTCCATGGGCCCAAAGCTCCCGAGAGATCTTCACAGACCCACCAATGGTCGGGTTTTATCTCAAAACCTAAGTGTCGAATCTCTCCATGGGCCCAAAGCGCCCGAGAGATCTTCACAGACCCACCAGTGGTCGGGTTTTATCTCAAAACCTAAGTGTCGAATCCTCTCCATGGGCCCAAAGCGCCCAAGAGATCTTCACAGACCCACCAGTGGTCGGGTTTTATCTCAAAACCTAAGTGTCGAATCCTCTCCATGGGCCCAAAGCGCCCGAGAGATCTTCACAGACCCACCAGTGGTCGGGTTTTATCTCAAAACCTAAGTGTTGCATCCTCTCCATGGGCCCAAAGCGCCCGAGAGATCTTCACAGACCCACCAGTGGTCGGGTTTTATCTCAAAACCTAAGTGTCGAATCCTCTCCATGGGCCCAAAGCGCCCGAGAGATCTTCACAGACCCACCAGTGGTCGGGTTTTATCTCAAAACCTAAGTGTCGAATCCTCTCTATGGGCCCAAAGCGCCCGAGAGATCTTCACAGACCCACCAGTGGTCGGGTTTTATCTCAAAACCTAAGTGTTGCATCCTCTCCATGGGCCCAAAGCGCCCGAGAGATCTTCACAGACCCACCAGTGGTCGGGTTTTATCTCAAAACCTAAGTGTTGCATCCTCTCCATGGGCCCAAAGCTCCCGAGAAATCTTCACAGACCCACCAGTGGTCGGGTTTTATCTCAAAACCTAAGTGTAGAATCTCTCCATGGGCCCAAAGCGCCCGAGAGATCTTCACAGACCCACCAGTGGTCGGGTTTTATCTCAAAACCTAAGTGTAGAATCTCTCCATGGGCCCAAAGCGCCCGAGAGATCTTCACAGACCCACCAGTGGTCGGGTTTTATCTGAAAACCCAAATGTAGAATCTTCTCCATGGGCCCAAAGCGCCCGAGAGATCTTCACAGACCCACCAGAGGTCGGGTTTTATCTCAAAACCTAAGTGTTGAATCCTCTCCATGGGCCCAAGGCGCCCGAGAGATCTCACAGACTTATGGTCCGATGGCATCAGTAGTCCTACCAAGCTACAATTCAAAATCCCAATTTTTATTAATGAAGCGTCGGATCATGCATATTCCCGGCAAAGATTGAATAGGTGAATTCACTTATATTAAAAGGGGCCCCAGTGGCCAAGGCTGATACAACAAAGCTTTGACACAGTTGTTGCAAACAAAATAAAAAGCAAAAATCTAAGGGAAAAGCCCTATTCTTCCACCGGAGGGTCCTCATTGCCACCTGAGGCTTGGTTCTCGAGGGATTGTGCTTGGGGCTCATCCAGGCCACAAGGACAAGGCGGAGCGGGCAAGGGACCCTGAAGGAACTCACCAAATGCCAGGTCCTCAGGTTCCGCCTCGGGATCAGCATACGGAGGCCCCACTCCTATGCTGAGATCAAGGTCTTCTATGGTCGGGATGTATCGGTCACCCTCAGGCTTTTGAAGCTCAGTTATGCATTCCCGCCAGCCCTGCTCGTAATGGTACTTGCTTGTCAGCACAAAACGAGCGATCATCTGGTTGCCTCCCTTGTGACACATTTCTACCCGAGATCTCTCCACACCTAGTGCATTCTCAACCTCGACCTTCTCCTCAAGCAGCTGCTGCCCCGAAGTCTTTAACTTCTCAATTTCTTCGGTCAATGCCTGCACTTGAAGAGTTAGGACTTCCCGAGCCTGGACTTCTCGGTTAGCCATCTGTTCAGCCTCCCGAGCCTTACCCTCAAGGTCGGAAATCGTTGCCTTGGCAGCTGCAAGCTCTAGGGTCGCCGCCTTGGCAGATGCGAGCCCTTCCTCTGCTGCGACGGCCCGGTATGTCAAGGACTGAATCTTCTCGTTGGCCTTCTTGAGTTGTTCCAAGGCCTTGACACACCCAGCTTTGTGGACCTGAACATCCCGATTCAGGGCGTTAATGACTCGGGCATCTTCCTCAAGCTTGCAATTATACGCCTGTGTAGCGTGAAGCATCTGAAAGCAAGGATGTTAGCACAAAAGATCAGGGATGAAATAGAAGCCAAATACACGAGCGTAGAGAAATTATTACCTTCATTGCAAGCTCAGGCCCGTCCAGAGCCAGGTCCAACCTGTCGTACCGCCCCATGGCCAACCTATCAGCCGGGGTCCACACCCCCAGGGCCATCTCTCGCAGAGCTTCAGGGTTGTCGATCGTCTTGTCCGCCACCCCCACATATGGATGACCCTTTTGAGTATCCAGCCTGAAGCGAGGGCCATGGGGAACGTCTCTCCCACTCTCAGCAGCTTTCTCGATCTCTCTATTGTCCTGTTTCCTGACATTTTTAGAAATGGCAGTACTCAGCTTGGATGGTCGGGATCGATCCTGTTCCTCATCATCAGAGCCTAGGTCTCGGGCATCCGATACTGAGGAAGGAACACCCACTGCAACGCTTCTGCTAGAACTGGGTCTGACTGAATGATCTGCCCGAGGAGGATCCGCCCGAGGAGGACTCAGACTTGGACCTCCCAAGCTCGGGACCAGGGCACGACCATCCCCGACCTCGGCCGCATCCGATGCACCAATTTGTGGGCCATCAGTAGGGGGAGGCGGGGGTGTGACGGGATGACTCTCTGCCGGAATAGGAGGGGGGAGCGTGCCAACGGCCCTCCGGTGGATCCTGCCGATTGATGGCTTGCTGGATTCTCACTAACTAGCGGTATATCGGGATTTTCAGAGACTGGAGGGATATCTACCCCACAGATGAAGGATGTAGAGCCAGTATCAACCCTTCTGGCCCTCTTGATCGAAAGTTGGGGCAGGCTAACCGCCTTCCTTTTCCATTGATCCCCAGACATTTTTCTCTTGAGCTTCTTGGTTCCTGATGACTTGGACTTCAATCTCCTTGACCCTGACGTAGTCGCAGCAGAACCCGAGGCAATCCTTGATGCTAATTCTCCCGATGCAAACTCCTGCAATACAGATCCAGTCAAGCAATTCTGGCTATCCATTAAATCCTGACTCCACACTTTAGCACGCAACAGCTCAAATCGAGCCCTTATATACCCGACACCCCTCTTCTCCCGAGGAGCCTTCAGGAAATCCATCACTTGCGTACCCAACTTATCATTGCACATTTCGCAGTGGCATGAGGCTCGGGTATGAAAACTCTTAAATTCAGGAAGTCGGGTGGGCTGGAATACATGGTAGACAGGGATGTTCATAGCATCGGGATGTCGCCACTGACCACTCACTATTATCATCCTCTCTTTCCATCCCTTGTTGGATGTCGGGACGTTATCACACAACTTCCTCTTGACGTAGGAAGTCAGGTTGTACCGACCCCTATTATCCTTCTGTTCTTGAAGTTTGTAGGAAAGCAGAAGCTCGGCCAAACCTAAGTCTAGATTCAGTTCCTTATTAATGAACAAGATCATGGCCAGGATCCTATAAAAGTTGGGACCGACTTGAAGGGGGGCCAGTCCCAAAGTAGCCAAAGTCAGGAGGAAGAAAGGGTGAATGGGAAACTTTAGTATAGCCAGGTGAAATGAGGAAAGCAGTATCTCCCCATCCTTCAAACCTTCCCCGATCCTGAAATCTTTGTCCCGAGGGTAGTGCCTAACCTCAACCCCTTCAGGGACCCTGAGGCTCCTAAGTTGAGCGTCTTTCCTATATTTGGCTGGGAGAGGGTCAGTGCAGAAGTTCTCCTCCTCCTCGGCATCCTGACCCGTCTCGACATCATCCTCTACTGCCCGATCCCCTTCTTCATGAGTGACTTCCGGGGGACTAGACCTAATGACCCGAGTAATCTCTACGGACGGGGTGCTCTCCGAGATATCGGGATCAGTAACAGTTAGGTCAGTGTCTGTCACTTGCAGGTCGTTAACCGACCTGGTATCATCACTCCCCGACATATTTGACGAAAGGATAGAAAATTGAGAAAAACAACTTACAAAAAGACAAAGATGATTACGGCAGAGTCTCTCCTTGAGTTTTTCCTCCGGCTAGGTGGTTTGCAGAAACCGGCAACTGTACCAGGAAACAGAGAAGGATGCGTCCAGTCAAACGCTTTGCAGCACGGTTCAAAACACTTCACACAGTGTAAAAATCAATTAAGATCGCTGATGTTTGCAGAAATTGATGAGACAATATGGAGATTTTGTAGGTGAGAATGGATTTGAGTTGCAGATAATGCTTGAGTATGGCAGAGAAAATAATGAGAAGTAATCCAAAAGCGGTGCAAGTGTGATGTATGTGGGTTATATATAGATAGGTATGACGTTTCGGTCACCCGGGTCAGAGTATCGGATCGACATGACCCGGCCCATCTCACACAAATCTATGCCATCTCAGCCACAAGATCAAATTGCAATGATGGCGGCAGGTGCAGCATTAAAGGCGTCCCGCATCATCCGGCACGCGTCCCCTCACCATCCGCCACGCGTCCCGCGCACCAACCCCGAGGACTTTTTGATGGGCCTTAAGATTCTTTCACCTAATGGGCCCATTGGATGCAGGCCCATAAGCTAAAAGAGGGCATGTGTACATGTGAGTTTTCCCGACCCATGAAAAAGCCCGTCCCGACCGGAGCGATCCAGGAATGGTCCAAGATTGTGACCCGATCATTGTGCCCACGTCATAACCCGACCGATACATCAGTCCCGCGGTCCGAGAAGTATCTTGCCCCGACCCGAAGAGCATTTTTGAAGGAACTAGAAGGCCCATAAGCTCAAGGCAATGGCATGATATATGACCTACATAGCTGACGTGTAAAGGAATATATTATGTAAAGTTGAAAGTGTTGCCCTAATGGGCCAAAGGCCCATTGGAAAAATGTATATAATTCAATGAAAAGTAATGAGAAGGGATCTTTTTGTGTTGTGCAAATATTGTATCTACAGTACGGGATGAGAATTTCTTAACGGTTGTTGGGATGGGGCATGATACACCTGCCCAGAATCACAATTGTTGTCATCCCTATATATATATTGTGATACCCCCAATTTCCGCACGTGAGTTGGCCAGACTCACACACGAAGATCGGGAAATACCATGCAATTGATATAAAAAAATACAAAATACAATAAGAAAAAATTGCGAAATAAAAAAAAATCATAACAGAAACAACACTAACGTCAAATCTTACAAAAGACTTTAAGATACAGCCTGGGAATCCTGTTAACGAAGGACCCCTAAATAAAAATTTACATTTTTAATAACTTTGCCCAATTTACAACAGTTGTACGACCAATATACACTGTAAACCGAAAGTAGGAATGGAGTAGACGATCACGAACAAAATGCTATGACTCAAAACCTTAACCCGGTGGCTGAACTATCCCAGACCTGAAATGATAACAACAAGGTGGGTTAAATCCACGAGCAAATCCACTACTACTACAACCCAACAGAAGACCGATAAAGCCAACATCTCTGAACTAAACAACATGGATATATAGACCCTATGTAATAAGATTTGTCTTTCATTTTCCTTTCATAATCATATAAAAGATATATAAATATATATATATATATTTATTTATTTTTAAAATAACCAATGCAACCTATGCATACACATGTTTTATAATATGTATCTCACATAATCAAATAAAAGATATAAAATTATATATTTTAAAAGAAATATCTCATGCCTCCCATGCATAAACATATTTTATAATATTTTTCCCCTAATCAAATAGAAGATATATTATTATACCTTTTAAAATAAATAATCCATGCATAAATATATTTTATAATATATTTTCATACTCAATTAAAAGATATATAATTATACCTTTTAAAATAAATAACCAATGAAATATGTGCATTAATATATTTTCATAATCAAATAAAAATATATTATTATCCCTTTTAGGATAAATAACCCATGCATACCATGTCTCACCAATATCATATAAATGAACCTATTAATATTCATAATAATTTTCTTATGCCACTATACAACTTATCTAAACTTTATTTTAACCACGTACCCGACAATTCACTCATGCCGTGACAACTCAACTATGTCCCGTGGTACTCATGAGACTACGTTAATAGTCAGCCTCCAAGTAGTTCCTTAAACATCTTCAATCCATATTTATTTACTTAAATATTATGATTTACGAATTTATCAATTCCCTTGCATTATTTATTTCATCTCATACATCACCGCACACAAATATGTTTATAATTAGCATAATAAAGGTGAATATCCTACACATCACTGTATATCACATGTTACACATATGTACGAAATCATACATAATGATTTATATCAACATAATAAACCATTATATTCAATAAATAACAAATATCAACTTCCATAGTATAATCATTGATAAACTATTCTAATGAATATATTTAACACCATTATAACCTTAACATATTTTATGATAGGTTAATAATGAGATCCGAAATCACAATATTACTTAATTAAAGTATAGGGATCCCAAATATCTTTTTAAGAAAGATTTGGGGTCAAACTGTAATTACAGTGCAGTACAGGGATCCTACTGTAACTTCAGAAACGTTATGGGGACTAATCTATAAGTTCCGTAAATTATAAGGGTCATATTATAATTAGTATAAACCTAAGAGGGCAAAACGTAATATAATTAGGGGTCAAATTATAATTACAATAATTTAAAGGGGTATATCCATAATTATAATAATATTCAGGGGTTTGAATATAATATCAGTGAAGTTCACATGCTTACGGTGTGCGCATTTACACCGGATCATTTCTCATATATTTGGATGATTTTAATTCGTCAAAGTTATGTTTAGTGGGTGCACACCTACACGAGATTATACCCAATAACTATAATTTACTTCAATGGTAAGGATTAAAGATTCCATCTAATCCTATGGTTACTAAAATGAGTGTGCCATAGTAAACTAAATCCACTTACACTAGATTCCAACATATATATGTATATTTAAATCAAAGGCTTGGATTGAAAGTTAATAAAAGCCTATGGTTAGAAAAACAAGTGTACCATAACAACATACAATCAGTCACACTAGATTTTCAGATTTATATAATTTTCAAAAATTGACACAATAATTCTTAAAATTCCTAGAAAATTCAAGAAGCCTATTTAAATAATTTTAAATATTAATAAAGCTTCTTAACTAGTATTTGATGATAAATTTCATGATTATAGATATATTTTATAATTAAACTACAATTTAAAGATAATATGAAATATATGATAATAATCATTAAACATTCATCTATCCATATATATATGCATTTATATACATGATAACACTTAATAATTATTTTTATAGAAAATTAACTATGTATAAATAATATATATCTATTTATATATATTATTTTACAAAGGTCTTGGATTTATAAATCCAAAGGGTAGAATAGAGTTGTAACTTGCCTTAAATTATCCGGCTTGAATTTATATCTTCAAGCCCAAAATCCATCTAAGATGATCACCTTCTCTCCAAGACTTTCTCTCATTTCTCTCCATTCTCTCTCAAACATTAGAGCCAAGAATGAAGTCTATCCATGGCAATACATAACTTAATAATTATAACAATTATTCCTTTAAAAACATATAGGCCCTCCTCAGTTACTTTTGTCACCACCCTTCCCCAATTTTCTTCACCTTTACCCCACATTCCCACTCTTCCATTCATTTATCAATTATTTTCACACATTTTTCATTTTCTTTTATATTTAATAAATATCATTAATCTATCATTTACACCAATCCGATTCACACACACACACATATATATATATATACGCATAATTACACATCACAATTACTAATTTACACCAAAAATTTCTAAATTACAAATTACACATTAATTTTTTTTTTAAATTGCATATATACCCACATCATAAATATCAAATTCATTTAATATATAAATTAGGTTTATTTCATATATAACATGAGAAAATTAACAAGTGTTTATTATTAAGTAATTTGTGATTTATTTATGAATATATTTTTATGAAAAGAAAGTTTCATTTGGCATAAAAAATATAATTAGGATAATGAGTTTTATGATTTAAATCAAACTAAAATATAATAACAAGTTAATTGATTTACAAATAAAATAATTTAAACTTATAATTATTATTTTTTTAGCATTTGAGAGTATATTTAGTCTAATACATTAAAGGTAAATGGTAGAATTAATATTCTAACTAAAAGAAATAATATTTTTATAATTTACATAATTAAGAAATATAATAGTAAGGCTAGGATAGTCTTTTATAATAGAATTTGGGCAAATTGGTTTTTTGCATTTTACCCTATAAAAGGGTTAAATGAAAGGTGGAAATATAAAAAGTTGGGAGGGTAAAAGGGTAAAATTTTTGGAGGGCAAGCCCATGGTGCAAAAAAATGAAAGTTTAGGGGGATAAATTTAGTTGAGGGGCAGAGGGGGTATAGTTGGGAAAGAGAGTAAAATTGAGGGGGGTTTGAAGCTATTTACCCTTATTATTTTATATATTTGCCCTTCATTAAACCTAAGTTAACCAAAGTTAAAATAACTTAACCTAAAGTAAATCTAACCCTAAGGGCATGTTTGGTAACTTGGTTTTGGTCTTGATTTTGGTCTTGGTGGTCTTGGGTGGTTTTGGGTAAATATAAAACCATGTTTGGTAAAGAGTTGGTCTTGGTATAATTATATATATATACTAATATGTATTAAAAATATATAAACATGAAAATATATATATAAAATTGGAAAAAAATATTAAAATGAATATATATATATAATTAAAAAATATTTAAAATTCCCGAAAACAATTAACATTTTTATTTTTTTTATTCCAAAAAATATATATATAATCGAAAAAAATATTTTAAAATGTTAAATTTATATATAAAATTCAAATAAAATATGTTAAATTCGAAAAAATATATATAATTCAAAACAAATATAAAATTCTGAAAAATTATATTATATACTGATTGTTTTTAAAAATTTAGAAAAAAAAAGATATAAAATGGGGAAAAATATATAGATTCGAAAGAAATATATGAAATTAAAAAATCATATAAAACAATATTTAAATTTATATTTTTTTTAAATTAAAAAATATATATATATAATTGATAAAAATATTTTAAAATGTGAAAATTATATATAAAATTCAAATAATATATATATATAATTGATAAAAATATTTCCCACTTTCCAGAAAATTATATTTTCTAAAAAAATATTTCCAGAAAATTATAAAATTTTCTCACTTTCCAGAAAATATAAAAAAGTGCGAAATATTTATAATTGTTTCCAAATTTTTTTTCTCCAACTTAATTTTCCGAAAATATTGTTTTTCATAATATATTTTTTGAAAAATATATATTTTAAGAAAATTATATTTTGAAAAAAATATTTCCAAAAAATTATAAAATTTTCGCACTTTTTTTTTTTTTTGAAAACTGCGAAATATTTATATTTTATTATAAAATTTTCGCACTTTTTTAATATTTTTTTTAAAGTGCGAAATATTTAAAATTCAAAAAAATATATATAATTCAAAAACAAATATAAAATTTTGAAAAATTATATTAAAATATGATTTTTTTTCCAAAAAATATTTTTTTCAAAATATAAAATTTGAAAAATACTTTTCCGAAAATTTATTATGTCCCAAAATATAAACAAATTTCCGAAAAATACTTTTTTTGCGAAAAATATATATTATGTTCCAAAATATGATATTTTGCGAAAAATATATATTATGTTTCAAAATATGATTTTTTTTCTGAAAAATAATTTTTTTCCAAATATTATATATTATGTTTTTCAAAATAATTCATATTTTCGGCCATATATATTTATATATATAGAGAGAGAGAGAGAAAAAAAAAAAAGTCAAAATTGGTAGGCCAAAATCAAGGTTTTAATGGTTAGTTTTAAAAAACTCAAAACCAAATCCAAAAATCACCAACCAAACATAGTTTGATTTTTAAATCAAAAACCAAAATCAAAACCAAGCCCAAAACCCACTTTCCAAACAAGCCCTAAGTCTTACCTTAGGCTCATTAAAAATAACATTAATATATAGAGAGGGAGAGAGAGAAAGGGAGGGAAGAAGAAGACCCATTTTTAGCTCAAATTCCATAAAACCCCTAAAATGTAATAAAATAAAATAAAAAACCTTAGATTGATGAAATCTACCGCTCTAAACCATAAACCCCAAGTGAAATTGATTGTAGCAACTTATAAATTTCTAATATATAAAACCCCTTAATTGATAAAACTTCCAAATTGTATAAAGGAAGTTTGTTGAAATGACTAGGATGACGAACCAAATTTGTGACAAAATCCAAGATTTGTTGTAGTGAGCTAAGCTTCGGCCTAAGGATATCCTTCTATGCTTATAGCCTTACACTGTAGTAACTATATAAAATCTTGGGGTATGGGATTTATTACACTAAGGTCCTGTTTGGATTAATTTTTTAAACGCCGCATTTGGTTTTCGGAAGGAAAAAATTGTTTTGAACGATATTTGGCAAAATTTTTAGAAAAACTTCTAGTCCTTGAAAGAGCGTTTTAAAGAAGCTAGGGGTATCAACTTCTCAAAACAATTTCTCCTTCTTTTTTTCTTCTGCTGTAGATGCCAAAATTTGCACAACACACGAATGAATCTTTTTATTTAAATTTTGTCTCTTTTATACAGATACCCTTAATGGGCTTTGAGCCCATTAGGGCAATCTTATTGTCATTACATCATTATTACATCATCATCTTTATTTACAAAGAATGATAAGCTGAAATGGGCCTGATGCCTGATAACTTTGCTGGGTTGTTAGCCCGATGGGCCTGACGCCTGATAACCTTGTTGGGCTGTTAGTTCGATGGGCCTGATGCCTGATGGGCTTCTATGGGCTTGGAAATTCACACACTTACACAGGCCCTCTTATTGGTTGTGGGCTTTCAATCAGGCAAGCCCATTACCGAGAAGACAAAGTGTGGGAGGAAGGAAATATATATATATACATCACCCTGTTGGGGTGACGTGATAGGTTCATTAAATAGGACGGTTATGCCATCATTAATATTTTGAATTCATGGCTTATGCCCTTGATTCGCGCGATGGGGGCTTGAGTTTCTGGGAGCACCCGACCGCTTTAAAACTCCAACTTACATTATATCCCGGTTTGATCTCCTTAAATCTAAAGTTTGGGGACAACCCCTGAGGATGTGTAGTAATCACCTGACGGGTTCTAATTTGCAGGCATTATCAACAGAATGACATAATATCATGCTGAGGATCCCGACGCATGTCCTTAAAAGGAAGGCCAAGCGAGCAACAGGCCCTCGAGCGAAGCTTCTGGAGGAAAAAGCCGAAGCTGAGAATCTCCTGGCAGTGGAGAGGTCAATGGTGGAGATGTGCCATTGGGGTGGCAATCAGATGTATAAGCGCCTCTGCGACACCGCCCAGTATAGGATCGGGTTTGGCTGGAGCTCATGCTTCAAGGACATCCAGAAACCTACTGAGGAGAGGGACTTCGCCTCAGTGGGGGAACTGGATGAGTCTTTGGGCATTGCTTCGCCGTATGATGATCCGGTTATAGGTCCCGATGACATTCGCTTCAGTGAATTCCACACCAAGCCTCTTCCGGGGCCCAAATCCGATTCTAATCCTTCTGTTCCCGATGGGACTATTGTTCTTGTGAGCTCAAATGTAGGGGGCACTGATAATGGTACTTAGGATTCTTTATTTGTAAAGCATTTTGTAAGCCTTGGCCATCGGGGCCCATTTTTTAGTGAAAAATCATGGTTCATGTCCAGTTGAATTTTTTCAATACTTAGATTATTTTATTCAAAAGTACTGTGTCTTTCGGGCACTTCAGGCCATAGGAAAGACATCACCATAGTTGGGTTTATTTTCTTGTGAAAAATTGCTCTTTTCATGATTAATGTTGTGTCTTTCGGGCACTTCAGGCCATGCGAGAGACAAAGCAACACGTGATTTATTTTTTACAAAAATATTGATCCCTTCAGGATCGGTGTTGTGTCTTTCGGGCACTTCAGGTCATGCGAGAGACAAAACAACACTTGATTTATTTTTTACAAAAATATTGATCCCTTCAGGATCGGTGTTGTGTCTTTCGGGCATTTCAGGCCATGTGAGAGACAAAACAACACTTGATTTATTTTTTACAAAAATATGGATCCCTTCAGGATCGGTGTTCCCTTCAGGATCGGTGTTCCCATCAGGATCGGTGTTGTGTCTTTCGGGCACTTCAGGCCATGCGAGAGACAAAACAACATTTGATTTATTTTTTACAAAAATATGGATCCCTTCAGGATCGGTGTTCCCATCAGGATCGGTGTTCCCTTCAGGATCGGTGATCCCTTCAGGATCGGTGTTGTGTCTTTCGGGCACTTCAGGCCATGCGAGAGACAAAACAACATTTGATTTATTTTTTACAAAAATATTGTTCCCTTCAGGATCGGTGATCCCTTTAGGATCGGTGTTCCCATCAGGATCGGTGATCCCTTCAGGATCGGTGTTGTGTCTTTCGGGCACTTCAGGCCATGCGAGAGACAAAACAACATTTGATTTATTTTTTACAAAAATATGGATCCCTTCAGGATCGGTGATCCCTTCAGGATCAGTGTTATGTCTTGTGATCCCTTCAGGATCGGTGTTGTGTCTTTCGGGCACTTCAGGCCATGCGAGAGACAAAACAATATTTGATTTATTTTTTACAAAAATATTGATCCCTTCAGGATCGGTGATCCCTTCAGGATCAGTGTTATGTCTTTCGGGCGCTTCAGGCCATGCGAGAGACAATGCAATACTTAGTTTGTTTTTGGAACTTTGATCTCTTCAGGATCAGTGTTGTGTCTTTCGGGCGCTTCAGGCCATGCGAGAGACAACGCAACACTTAGTTTGTTTATTTTTGGAACTTTGATCTCTTCAGGATCAGTGTTGTGTCTTTCGGGCGCTTCAGGCCATGCGAGAGACAATGCAACACTTAGTTTGTTTTTGGAACTTTGATCTCTTCAGGATCTGTGTTGTGTCTTCGGGCACTTCAGGCCATGCGAAAGACAATGCAACACTTAATTTATTTTTGGAACATTGATCTCTTCAGGATCTGTGTTGTGTCTTCGGGCACTTCAGGCCATGCGAAAGACAATGCAACACTTAATTTATTTTTGGAACTTTGATCTCTTCAGGATCTGTGTTGTGTCTTCGGGCACTTCAGGCCATGCGAAAGACAAAGCAACACTTAATTTATTTTTGGAACTTTGATCTCTTCAGGATCTGTGTTGTGTCTTCGGGCACTTCAGGCCATGCGAAAGACAATGCAACACTTAATTTATTTTTGGAACATTGATCTCTTCAGGATCTGTGTTGTGTCTTCGGGCACTTCAGGCCATGCGAGAGACAATGCAACACTTGATTAATTTTTTACAAAAATATTGATCCCTTCAGGATCGGTGATCCCTTCAGGATCAGTGTTATGTCTTTCGGGCACTTCAGGCCATGTGAAAGACAGAACAACACTTGATTTATTATTTACAAAACTATTGATCCCTTCAGGATCGGTGATCCCTTCAGGATCAGTGTTATGTCTTTCGGGCACTTCAGGCCATGTGAAAGACAAAACAACACTTGATTTATTTTTTACAAAAATATTGATCCCTTCAGGATCGGTGATCCCTTCAGGATCAGTGTTATGTCTTTCAGGCACTTCAGGCCATGCGAGAGACAAAGCAACACGTGATTTATTTTTTACAAAAATATTGATCCCTTCAGGATCGGGGATCCCTCCAGGATCGGTGTTGTAGCTTTTTTACAAAAAGATGAAAGTATGAGTAAAACTTAGCCCTTTATGGGTAGTACCTCTTCAGGAGAGAGGTGATGATCCCGAAGGGGCTGACGACCCTGATGGAGTCAGACGCTTTTAATCAGACGCCTGGTCCTTTGATTGGGATTCAATGCTCTCCAAGACTGTCCTCTTTCGCCTGACGGTTTCCTCTTCTTCGATCCTCAGGTATCCTTGGGCTCTGGAGTTTAACTCCCCAATGCCCGATGGCGGGCGCTTCACCAAGGACTGATGGAACTTCGTCCCTGGAATAAGGGCCATCCGGACGGCCTCAACAGCAGAGTGCTGGTCACAGTTACCGACAGAAGAAGACTCAATGTTGAAACGGGATAGAAAGCTCTTCAGCGACTCTCCTTTCTCCTGGATCATGGTGAAGAGGCAGGATATGGTTTTCTTCTGTCTCTTGTTCCCATAGTATTGGGCAATGAAGAGCCTGGTCAACTGTTGCCAACTACCGATAGATCGAGGCGGCTGCTTCCTGAACCATAATAGAGCTGTATCGGCGAGACTCGTGGAAAACACTTTGCATAGCAATGACTCGTTCTCAGCGTACATGATCATCTTCTGATGGACCTGGTAAATATGTTCCTCGGGGTCCTTGGTACCATCGTAGGGGGTGAATTGAGGCATGACGAACTTCCTTGGGAAAGGTTCCCGGGTTATCTCAGGGACGAAGGGTGATTGTACCAGCTCAGTAGACGCCTGGGCGGCCAGGTCGTCGATGGATTGTGCTCTTAGATCCCCGAGGATTCTCCTCTGGAATTCGTCCATCATTGCGTGAATCTTCTGTGGGGTAATGGATTCGTCGGCCGCGGGGGCCTTTCCTGAACGCCGGGAAGATTCGGCGTGCTTTTCCGGTCCGTCGCTACCTCGCTGGTTCAGAGAATGGTCAAGCACCGCTGCAGGAGGGTCAGGCGCTACTACCGAAGGAACAACTGGTGGTGGAGCCAACCTCGCCATGAGCTCTGCATTTTGTTTCTCCAGAGCCAGGTTGCGTTCCTCAGCTGCCATCAAGCGTCGAAGGATTTGCTCCATAGATTGGGGAACTCCCGCACGACTATCCGCAGTGGTTGGAACGTCTGTTTGCCAACGAGTAACTGGCATCTTTGCCCAAGAAGTAGTGAGTGGAGATTTCAGGAGGCGGTGAAGAATAATCGGAGGTTGAACAATAAAGCTCAGTTTTAAGAGATGGGAAGAAGGAGACGCTTCCCACAGATGGCGCCAATGTGTAGATGCCAAAATTTGCACAACACACGAATGAATCTTTTTATTTAGATTTTGTCTCTTTTATACAGATACCCTTAATGGGCTTTGAGCCCATTAGGGCAATCTTATTGTCATTACATCATCATCTTTATTTACAAAGAATGATAAGCTGAAATGGGCCTGATGCCTGATAACTTTGCTGGGTTGTTAGCCCGATGGGCCTGACGCCTGATAACCTTGTTGGGCTGTTAGTTCGATGGGCCTGATGCCTGATGGGCTTCTATGGGCTTGGAAATTCACACACTTACATCTGCGTAAAACAAAAAATAAAAATTATGTCAAACAGGGGCTAAGCATTGAGCCCTACCATTGGTGGAATTTCCAACTTTATTTTTTCGGAAAGGTTGGCAAGGATAGAAATGGAGTATAACAAGTAATTTTTTTCTTCTTATTCTGAACCTAATTTTGTACTCCCAAATTAGTTGTTTCGTCATTTTTTTTGTTATTTTGTATTTACAAAAAATTTATATGTTTTTTTGAATTTTATATATTGTTTCAAATTTTATATATTTTTTACAAATTATATATATATTTTTTAAATTTATATGTTTGTTTCAAAATTTATATGTTTATTTAGAATTTTATAAAGAAAAAAAAATCAAATTGTAATTTTCGTAATATATATATTTTTTGTAATAAGGGGTGGAAGTGAAATTAGTAATTTCAGAGGGGTGAAGTGTTTGGGCATATGAATAATTTTACACTTTATATATTATCCTAATGTAATAAGTGAAACAATTAAAGGGACATTTTAGTCATTTCACCATCCCAGGGGGTGTAATTGCAACGAAATTGAAACCTCAGGGGGCTATGGGACCGAAAAAGTATTGACTTGCATATGAGTGACATTGACCTAAACCTCAGAGGGTGCTAGTGCAATTTACCCTAATCAATACTATTATTCTCAACGAAAATTTAAAGGGAAAATATCACTAACCTTCCCAGAGGTTTAGTAATATTATACGCGGTACCCTTACTGTTTCCAAATCGAGCAGATATCTCATTTCAGGTTAGTCTCTCAACGAAAATTTATATATGTTTTTCGAAATTTATATTTTTTTCAATTTTTATATTTTATTCAAAATTTATATATATTTTCAAAATTTATATATGTTTTTTGAAATTTATATTTTTTTTCAATTTTTATATTTTTTTCAAAATATATATATATATATTTGAAATATTATATATATATTCGAAAATATATATATAATATTTCAAATTTTATATTTTTTTTAAATTTTAAATATTTTTTCAAATTTTAGGGGGTAAAACTATAATTTACCCATTAGGGTGGAGACAATATGAAATTCAATAGTTTAGGGTGATTTATTGAAATTAACCATAAAATTATAATATAATATGAAGAGAAATTAAGTGAAATCACACATGAAATCAGAGTTGACCGGCTTGACTTTGGACGGAAGGAGTGAAAGTGATACCGGAGCTAATCTAGAGGGAGGTATTTGCTCGATTTGAAAACAATAGGGGTATCGCATGTAATATCACTAAACCTCAAGGGAAGTTAGTGATATAATTATGCTTGAATAATTTTTCTATAATTAAAGAACTAAAAATAATAATTTGTTGAATGTTTCTGAAGATCTATGAAACCTTAATTGAAATATATATATATATATATATATATATATATATATATTATATTATATTACTTGTTGGGTGGTATTGGATATCTCACATCAAGACAACCTTAACAATCTTTCCCTCACACATCGGGCTTAGGTCGGAGCAGGGACAATCCATTTCTCCCCGAACCTGGGTCGAGCTCTGATGCCTGTATTTGGTGATCTTGGGTTTCTGTCACCCCAAAAGTTAGTTTAATAGGTGAGATTTTTCCTCATACTTATATACTGACTCCCAACCCTTTACATAATCGATGTGGGACAACCCTAACATTACCTTGGTTAACTTTTTTAATAATGATTTATATTTTTCTAAAATTGATAATCAGAAACTAGTACAAATAACTTGCTCTTTGATATACAAGTTCTTAGGATTTTCCTTTTTTTGTGCGTGGGTAACGAACCAATTATGCTCTTTGTTTTTAAAATTTTAAGCAGGGTCCGCCCTGACTATAGGAGACCAAGGCGGTTGCCTAGGGCTTCCAATCCAAGGGGCTCAAAAAAAAATTCTGATATTTTTAATTTAAGAAATTTTAATATTTTTATTGCCCTTAAGAAAATTAATTTATTTTTCAGTTCAACTGAAAATAAAACTTAATATAATTACACAATTTAGGGCATCAACTTCAATATTTTTTTAAATTTTATTTAACTGTCCAATTTATAATAAATTCAAAACCAATTTCACTAGGTAAGACCTCCAAAATTTTATATTTCACTTACTATTACTATATACTCAAAAAAAAAATCTCTATTTTTTTAAAACTAAAGTCTAATTTAAATCAAACCATTATTTTAATTAGGGCTAGAAAATTATTGTTGCATCCGCACAACATTTAACGACTACACTCGCGACTATCGCATTTGCTCAACGATAATAATTTTTTACGCGGCTATAATTGAGTTTTCGCGACTGTCGCACTCACATGTACAACAACAACTTTTCATGACAATATCAAGATAGAGACTATTTTCAAAATTTTAAATATTAGTATATTTAATATATTTTTTTAATATTTTTCTCACAATTATCACTTTAAATTTTTTTTTTCGATAAGTTTATTAACACTGAAAAAAGAGCACAAGCCTAACTTTTTTTCGTTTTATATTAGTATAGACCCAAATATGATTTTTTAAGTTATAGTCTAATATAAATTAGAACTGAACCCAATATTACACTTACAATAAGGAAAGTTTATTTAGAGTAGTATTTTTGCTCTCTAAATTTTTTTTACTAGGACACATTAGTCCTAGTTTTGACAAACATTTACAAATAAGTTTAAATTCAATTTTTATTTCAAAAGTATCTTGTATTAATCATTCATTTCATACCCTTCATATTTCTATGCTTTAATATGTGAAATCTATACAAAAGAAACACCAAGTAATTATGTAGTGTTTTTGTCATTCGTTAGAAATTTGAATCTATAAAATACTTATATTTTAAAAAAAAATTGTATCGCGTGAAATGAAGTTGCCCAAAAAAAATTTCGCATGACAAATTTGCATCGCGTGAAATGAAGGGCCCCAAAAAAATTTTCGCCTTCAATCTCGCCTGAGATCCCAAAATTTTTTGACATTCTCATAACCGACCTGATTTTAAGTTTAGAGTTTTTTAAAAACCGAATTTTATATTTTCTTCTCTATGTATTTATAATTAATTTTTGCATATTGAGAAAACAAAACTGAGCAAGTTCATCCTGATCTCTCTTCCCATCTGTTTTGTATGTGTCTGTTAGTGGGTCAACCGTTGACCTGATCAAACTTATCAGCAAACTTTGGTTACTTTTGTAGCTTTCCTTATGTTTTTCTCTGTGTGCTAGTAACGCGTACTGATCCACGTTATATTGAAATGAAGACTTGTGATGTGATTATGAGCCAGCTCAAGCATGCATACATATACATATATATAATAATATGTATGTCTGTTTGAGGAACAATCAACTGGATGTGCTCAGCTTGTTCTCTGGCCCGCCAAATCACTGCACTTAAGCCCCAAAATTCAATGAAATGTAAACTATTTATTCAGTTTAATTTTATATCATAAAACTATGATTTTCTAGTGCGCTCACCCATATGGTAATGTATATAGCTCTCAAACATAGATACAAAATATAGGAATAAAGAAGAGAGAGCAATTCACAAGTGGGTATGTCACAATCTTTAAATTTTGAATTACCATTATGGTTTGGACTGTAACTAAAAGTTCAACTTGTCTCTATAGTAGTACTGGGTCCCTATGGAATATGGTCGAGACAATTTTATTGTTAGATTAAAAAGATTATATATTTTATAATAATTACGAGACATCTAGAAAGTCCTGTGATGGTGACTTCAATTTCATTTCTTACAAGGAAAAAGTGATGATGGGTATAAATGGGTTAAATGTTAACTTCACTTAATATATATAAATTATTGAATTGAATAAATATAGGTTAAATGTTAACTTGGACTTACCGAGTACGATAACACGTGTAAAGAAGTGTAATCTGGGCTTGCTAAGTACAGAAACACATGTGATGAAAGTGTACGAAGGATAACAATGAGGGCGGTTTTCTTAATTCTTATAATTAAAATTGGGAAAATTTTTATTTTCTATAATCATTCCATAATCATTTAAAATTTTTATTTTTACTCCCATAACCGTCCAAATCGTCACCCCATTCCCCATGACCGCCCCCATTAGACCGATTTTTCCCCTAGAAATAAATAAATTAATATAGACTCTAATTTACAAATTCAATGGATAAATATTCTCCAATTTGCAGACCATACCCAAATCTTTAAATAATAAATTGAAAAAATAATGTAAAATATTAGACTTAAACTGGAGTTAATTTGTTTAAAGATATTAATATAATTTTAACATAAGAAGATACTAAATAAATATATAATTATGTAAATTTAATATAAAATAATTAAACATTAATAATGCGATTTGGGGCGGGTCGGTTCCCCAAAGGAGGAACCCCTCAAATTGTCCCCCGTCTCATAATCGTCGGTTTTTTTAAACCCCCATAACCACCCCGTTTTTAAATAGGACAATTAAAAGTGGAGCGGTTCTGGACGATTACTCGGCAGTGCAATTTTTTTTCCCATCCCTAAGTATAACCGGTCAAATCTTATACAGTTTTAGGTGTAACTAACATTCACTTATTTACCAGTGGATATATGTTGCAATGGTATATCCTTGCCCTCCAATTAGAGATGTGAGGAGTTCGAATCTCATAGAAAACATTATGAGTATGGTGTATGAATTTCTTACCCTTAACAAAAAAAAAAAAAAAACTTATTTATACATCTAATCACTTTATCATCCTTAATCGGATCTGATGTGGGACAAAGTCCCTCTACTACTTAAAGTTGTAATTCATCTTAATGGACACCTATTTTTATTTCATTTTTTCCTTTTCGCAGCGACTAAATCTCCAGTCCCCAATCAAATAAAAAATACAAAGAGAGATAGAGACCTGCTCAATCAGTAAATTGAAAGTGAGTTGATATATATTTTATTTCCTAATTACGTCCCCATTCTTATTAACTTCATTATCTCTAGAAGGGAGTCGATACCTTATAAGCAAACCAAATCATACTGCTACATAGTTTAATCAGTTTCTGTCTTATATCATTGAAGTTTAATTTGGATTAATCTGCACTCTAAAATTGATTACTCTTACAAGTTCAAGTAATTAAAAACAAAAGGAAGAATATTAAAAATAAGAAGAAAAAAGAGAGGCTTCAAATTTCTCACTGTTAAAGTTTTCGATGACATTCTTGATTTTGTTTATGAAAAATTGGTGACAACTCCATAGAATTTCTTTGGCTCCATGCAAAATAATGAAACTCATAGCACTAAGCGATTGAATCTTTAATCACTGATCGATAGAGAGTATCATTCATTTTTTTTTATGATAATTTAATTAGGATTTACGGAATGAGTCTTTTGGGATGAGGTTGTATGTGGATATCCAATTTTGTCAATTTGAGTTAATCTTAGTAGGATTATCTTCATTTACACCTTTTGAGATTTGCTTTTACTTGTATTACATTTCATCGGATTTGTAAATCTTCAATCACATTCCTCATTATATGAAATGTCTAAAATACCCTTAAATTAATTTAATCCCTAAATCAATTTAATCCATAAACCAATCACACTCCTTTAATCAATGGGCTAACTTCAATTACATCCCCTGAGGTTTTCTTTTATTTCAATCGCACCCCCTCGGGTTTGAATATCTTCAATTACACCCCCTACTGTTCAATATTCTCATCACTTAGACCCCCTGAACGATGACATCATCCAGATTTTTTTTTAAAATTCCTAAACCACCCTCAATGTGTTATCCATGTTATGTTTGGAAACAAGGATAGTGTTTTTATCAATTAGACCCCCTCCCATCAATTTATTACTTTTTTTAATTTTAAAATTTTATTTTATTACTTATATTTTTTGTCACCTGTATGCAATATATTTTGGCCCCAAATCCATGCTCATTGAATTATCAATTTGACCCCCTGAAATTTTTTTTTTCAGCTTTCCATTGGCGCGAAAATGAAGCCCATTTTTTATTTTTCATTTACACCCCTTCAACGGTCATATTGTGGGCCCCAAACAAGAGACAATAATTTTTCACTTACACCCCCTCAACGGTCAAATTGTGCAACGGTCAATTTTTTTGCCTTTATAAAGTCTGCTTGCCTCATTTCTGCATTGTGCCCTCTTTCAATTGTTTTTTTTTTTCCATTTGCTCATTTTCCTTCTCTTTATTTGCTTATGTCTGAAATCAGTTACGGAAATGGTGGTAGTAGGGGATATATTAGGTACAAGAATATCAAGTGTCAGTGTGTGATTTTCGCTATAGTGAGAATTACAGAGAATGACAAAAACCACAATAAAGGAAGATTGTACTATGCTTGTGAAACTTCAAAATGTGGATTGTGGAAATGGTGTAATCCCATGATTGGTGAAGATCATGGATTGAAGCATGAAACCGAAGTTAAAATTTTTGAAGAGGTTGCAGAATTGAAAGCAAAAACCAATGTGATATGGGCAAGGTTAAAAGCTCTTGAAGGTACTAATGTGTCATTAAAACCGACTATATTTCTATGTATTTTGTTATCCATTTATGCTATTTGTTTCAAGTAAAAATATATATGTAACTAACGTACCAAAACTATAACCATTTCATCCAATAAAATGTCAAAGCAATTACATGAAATAAAGTACCAAAAATTACATTTGCATCATGTAACTTCCAACAGTTGATCAAAGTACCAAAATATGTAACTAGTTACATCAAAGCAGCCCCAAAAAATTCAGTTATGACTTCCTATATGTCAGGTACCAAAAGACTTTCTATGTGTCATGTACCAAAAGTGTCATTAACTAACCATTTGTCCAAAAAATAAAATTGTGCATCAAAAGTGTCATGTACCCACCAAAGAACAAACTATGCATCAATATTCACCACTTTAGAGCACCAAAAACCACCAAAAAAACAGTTCAAAAACATACACAGTGTCTAAATTCATTGTGTAACTTGAGAAGGTCCCACTCCACCACTTCCACCATGTTCAGTCCTTCCCACTCCATGAGATGCTTGAGCTACATTAGCCTCCTAAAGTCAACAAAAATATAATTTACACCTCCAAAAATATACATTAATTTTCATTATTATCCAAAAATAAGAGTACAAAAAAATAGTTCAACTAATATGTTGTTTCATATACCTGCTGTGTAACTTGAGAAACTTGAGAAGCTCAACTAATATGTTGTTTCATATACCTGCTGTGTAACTTGAGAAGCTTGAGAAGGTCTCACTCCACCACTACCACCAGGTTCATCATTCCCATGTCCAACTCCTTGAGAAGCTCCAGGCCCATTAACCTCCTATATTGAACAAAAATAAAGTAATTTAGGTAACAAACAAAAATATAACAATTTAGATAAAATAAAAGTAGTAAAAAACTTGAGAACTCACTGTTTGCCTTGCTCTTGCAGCTCTATGTCTTGTTGTTTGAGCTCTTTGGCAAGTCCTTCTATTATGCCCTGTTAAGAGGCAGTATTTGCACCTCAAAACAGAAGACCTGCCTCTTCACCTTCTTCCCTCCTCCCATAAACTCTAGGTCTGCTAGGTAGTCTTCTTTTGGGAGGGGGAGCCAATGGAAAACCAGGAAATTGGGGCCACAACTTCTGATCATGAATGGGATGTATGATCCCACCATGTGTAAGCATGTAACTATGTTTACTATAACAAGGATCACAATACTTCTCCACATCATCTCTATTAAACATAATTGCACCAACTGCATGCTTACAAGGTATCCCTGATAATTGTCACTCTCTACACGAGCATATGTTGTACCCAAGATTGACCACACTCACTCCCACATCCATTTCATGCACCTCAAACTCTCCATTACCAGCTGGGTTAACTCTACATCCTTTTGATTCTTCTATCGCCTTGTTTAATTTTTTCTTAATTTGTGGTGCCCCAGCCCCCCTCCTCCCCCCCCCCCCCCCCCCCCCCCCCCCCAAGCTTGTGCTTTCTTGAATCTCTTTTGGATTCTAACCATTAATTTAACCCTAATCCACTCAAGCATTACCAACAGTGGCTTTGACATTTGTTTCCCTACCTAATTATTAAAAGATTTTGTCAAGTTATTTGTGATGTGGTCACTTTTTGAATTTTCATTATATCCAAACCTAGTCCATATCTCGAAAGGCCTTTCCATTAACCAACCATGAGCTGCTGGACAAAGTCCATACAAAGTTCCCATGGCATTCTCAAACTCAATCTGGTTGTATGCTCTACATGCCCTCCAAAAGTACTTTCTCAACAACACACCAGGAAACTTTTTCCTAAAACTACTATACATGTGTCTAGCACAAAATCTGTGACTTGCTTGTGGAAAATACTCATGAACTGCAGCCACTAAGCCCTATAATACAGTATAAAACAGTTTACAACAGTTTAAGGCACTATAAAGAGACCAAGTTTTCAGCAATATAATCACAGTTTAGCAATATACAATAGTTTAATTGTGTGTAATCACAGTTTTCAGCAATATAATCACAGTATATTTTGATATACAACAGTTTAATTGTGTATAATCAGAGTTTTCAGCAATATAATCACAGTTTAGCAATATACAACAGTTTAATTGTATATCAATCACCAAGTTTTCAGTACTAAGAAACAACTTAAAACAATATAAAATTAGAATCTCATGGCTGTATAATTCAGTATAAAACAATGTATAATAAGTCTAATTTAGCAACACAGTTTAAAATTGTGTATAATCCAACAAAATAAAATAGTATAAAACAATATAAAATTTAATAAAATAGTATAAAACAGAATAAATACAATTTTACCTTTTGCATATCAGTCACCAAGTTTTCAGCACTAAGAAACAGCTTAAAACAGTATAAAATTAGAATCTCATGGTTGTATAATTCAGTATAAAACAGTTTATAATAAGTCTAATTTAGCAACACAGTTTAAAATTGTGTATAATCCAGCAATATAAAACAGTATAAAATTTAATAAAATAGTATAAAACAAAATAAATACAATTTTACCTTTTGCATATCAGTCACCAAGTTTTCAGCACTAAGAAACAACTTAAAACAATATAAAATTAGAATCTCATGGTTGTATAATTCAATATAAAATAGTTTATAATCAGTGTAATTTAGCAATATAAAACAGTATAAAAAAGAATTAAATAGTATAAAACAGAATAAAGACAATTTTACCTTCTGCATATCAGTCATCAAGGTCCATGGTCTTGTTTCAGCATCTGTACCAAGCATGTCCCTCAAATTCTTCAAGAAAAAAGACCAACTAGGTCTTCCTTCACCCTCCACCACAGCATAAGCAAGGGGGAACAACACATTGTTGCCATCTAATGCAACTGCAGAAAGTAAGACTCCTCATTGGGGTCCTTTTAGAAAACACCCATCCAAACCAATGAATGATATGCACCCTTTGACAAATCCATACTTCATAGCATCAAATGCAATGAAGATCTTACTAAACTGGGACAGATCATTACCCTTAGGGTCATAATGGTCAAGAGTGACAATATAATGTGGATTAGACCTCCTAAGTTCATTTTTGTAAGGGTGCACCAGTTTATATGAGTCTTCATGATTCCCATCAATAATTTCCATTGCCTTTCTTTTGGCCCTATAGCATTGTTGTAGGCTGACTTTTATCCCAAACTTGGCTTCAACTGACTCTTGAAGATTCTCAACTGTCATTAGAGGATTCAACTTAAAATGTTTGAAAAATTTCTTTGTTATCCATGTTGATTTAATTGTTGGGTTCTTATTTACCCTTACACATGTGTGCTCACTACAATATGACTTTATCTGGAAGGTAACTTTATCGGGCAATGGAGATGCATGAACCCTCCATGGACAACCATCAGCTTTGCATTCCCATGTCACCCTAGTTGACTCATTTTTTTTTCTTAATTACTTCAAATCCTTCTTGGACAATGTAATCCAATAAGGCTTGCCTAAATACCCTAACATTTTCAAACAACATTTTTACTTCTAATTTAATTTTCTGCCCTTTAACCTTTTCATAGAGTTTTCCCTTAACCATTTTTTCCCATTGGTCACTTTTACACTTCTTTGGAGGCTTCTCAAACACCTCAAAACTTCACAACACTCTTCATCATCTGAGTTAGAGTCATCAGACTCAGACTGAACAATATCTGTGTCACCCTCTGCCCTCCAGTCTTGTTCCTCTTCTTTAAGCCCATATACATCACCCTCATCTCCCTCAGCTCCATCATCTCCCTTAGCAGCATCATCTCCCTCATCTCCCTCAACTCCATCATCTCCCTCAGCTCCTTCAGCTCCATCATCTCCCTCAGCTCCCCCATCTCCCTCAACAGGTACTTCAACAGCTAAGGGTTCAACTTCACTTATCTTAAGAAAACACTTAATATCTTTTATACCCACATGTTCATTAAACATCTCCATTACTTGTTTGTCAGATTCAATTAACATATTGCCTTTTGACCCAAGTAAATCACAATACACAGTGTAAGTAAATCCCAAACCCCCAGGATAATCACTAAGAAATGCAACACATATATCTTCTAGAAAGTCAAAAATGCAATACTTATCAGGGTCTACCCTCCTGATAATTACAATGTTTGACTCAAAAAAACATGTATATTATGGAGAAAAAATGGGTCTACCATCACTGTAAAATATAAAAAAATAAATAAATACAAAATGCATCAAATAATGCATCAAAAGTATAACATGCACAAATAAACTGTAAAAAACACAAGTGTCATTAATCCCAAATATAAATAAACAGTAAACAAAATGAACATTAAAACACTAAGTATAAATAAACTGTAAAACAACAAGTATAATTCAACATGTAAAAATTAGTTTATCAACATTTCTTTTCAAGTTGTCCAAATTTCATTTCGGTTTCTCAAAATTTTCTTTCAATACAAAACAAATATTTTCTCAAAATTTTAATTCACAAATCTAGAATTTTTTTATCAAATTTGCTTTTTCAAATTATCCAAAATTTTACCCAACCCAACTCTGTATTCCTCAACACAACTTCCACCAACAATTGAATCTTGACACCACAACCCAGTAAAACCAATTCAATTAAACCCAAGTTCCATGATTCAACACAAACAATCCTTAAGAAAAACCTAGCAGCAACATCATGATCTCAAATTATGAACGAAACAATCATAATCACAACAAAAAAATCAAAGTCACAATTGAATAAACAGACACAGAGATCTATATACACCGACATAGCAATATATATATAGATATATACACAAATTTTCTGACCTAATTTAGAATTCATCAAGAAACCCCCAAATTTTTGCAATTAATACAAAATTCCCAATTTTTCTGACCTAATTTAGCAATCATTACAAAACCCCCAAATTTTCAAGTGAGAAATTAATAAGTGATACAGCTTACCTCTTTGCGAAAGAAACCACAAGAAGTGAGAACCCTCTTCCACGAACCCAAATAGTGAACGTCTTCAGAATTAGGGTTTTACTGCGAACGAACCCTACCTTTGAACGAGTTCAGATCTAGGATTTCCTTCAACGGGTTGAGAGAAATGGTTCATGATCTTAGAAAAGGGGTCTGAAGAGTATATATTTGGATGACGGGTTTCAAGATTTGACAAGATCAGATCTAGGGTTGAGAGAGAAACGGAGCATGTGAAGTTTAGGGTTTGAAATTGAGAGAAACGAATGGTTGAAAGAGAAACATATGGTTGAGAAAGAAATGAAGCATATATAAGATCTAGGGTTTGAGAGAGAAACGGCGTGTATGAGTGTTAGGGTTGAGAGAGAAACGACGCATGTGAAGTTTAGGGTTTGAAATTGACAGAAACGAATGGTTGAAAGAGAAACGAAACATAGATCAGATCTAAGGTTTGAGAGAGAAACGGCGTGTCTGAGTGTTAAGGTTTGAGAGAGAAACGAAGCATATATGTATTGTGTATATAAGATTGTTTACATGTGTAGTGTATATGTCTTAAGTGTATATAGATCAGATAGGGTATGTTTGTACATAGGTTAGGAGTGTTTGGAATAAGGTTAGGTTTAGGTGGATATTGGGTTAGCCTATTCCAGGAATAAGTAGTATTTAGATTAAGGGTAGTTTAGACATTTCACACCACCAAAAGCTTACAGGGGTATAATTGAAGATATTCAAACCTGAGGGGTGCGATTGAAATAAAAGCAAACCTCAGGGGGTGTAAATGAAGTTAACCCTTAATCAATTTAACCCTCAAACTAAACACCCAAACCCCAACCACCACCATCCGTTGCCACTACCACCACTACCATCATTCGCCGCCACCACGAGCAAGAGCCGCCGGTGAAACATTTTTTTGAAAAATTGCGTGTTGAGTGTTGGAAACATGAGGCACATGGGTCAAAAATAAGGAGGCGGGGGGAGGTGGGTACATCTATATATGTGTGTGTGTGTATGTGTGCCTGTGTGTGCATATGTGTGTGTGTGATAGAGAGAGAGAGAGAGAGAGAGGAATTAAATGTTTATTTGTAAAAATTAGTTTTCAAAAAAATTAAATGTGTTAATAAGAATTAAATATTTGGGGTTGGGTTGGGGGTTTTAGGATTAATTTTTATTCACAAATTAAAAAAATTAGTTTCCAAAAAAATTAAATATTTGTTTGTGAATATTTGGAGTTGTTGTTGAGGGTTTTGAATTTTATTTATTTGTTTCGAATTTTATATGTTTTTTTATTTTTTATTTATTTTCAAATTTTATAATTATTTTCAAATTTTAATATATATTTTTTTGAACTTATATGTATTTTTTTAATTTTATTTATTTGTTTCAAATTTTTTATGTTTTTTGCGAATTTTGTATTTATTTTTGAAATTTAATATATATTATTTGAATTTTATATAGTTTTTTTTTAATTTTATATATTTGTCTTGAATTTAATATGTTTTTTTAAAATTTATATATTTTATAATTTTATATTTATTTTTGAATTTTATAATGTTTTTCAAATTTCAATATATATTTTTTCGAATTTTATATATATATTTAAATTTTAATACAAATTAAATGATTAAATTATTGGAGGGGATCAAATTGATAAAATTACATATCCTTATTTCCAAACAGCTCTAGGTTATCCCATTGAGGGTAATTTAGATATTTACAAAAAATGTATGGATGATGTCATCGTTAAGGAGGGTGTAAGTGATAAGAATCTTAAACCTGAGGGATGTGATTGAAATTAAAACAAACTTTAGGAGATGTAAATGAAATTAACCCATCTTTTTATGAATTGTCTTGTATATTTTTTCTCTTTTGATCAATATATTTGCCTTACCGTTCAAAAAAGTAAATAAAAATTTCAAATATCACAACTTGAGATGGTAATGGCGCAGGTACGAAACGGGTTTAACTATATCCATCCTTGCCAAGGACGGAACCATAATTTTTTTATTATTTTATAATGGGCACGTTCTCTATTTTATACATAAATTATCAGACTTTTTACAAATATCTAATGAATTTATAGGATTTTTTCCCCTTGGGGGCAACTGCCCCCCATGAGCCACATGCGGCTACGTGTCTGATCCCGCCCCATTAATTTTTTTTAAATACCATATTCTTCATGAATTGTCTTTTTCTAAATTATACCCATCTCATTCAAATTTTACTAAACCCTTACCCACCCCGTTCTGCCCCATTAACGAAAAAAATATTAGCATCTATTTTGAATCAATAAACAAATTTTTGATTATCCTTTCTTTATTTTCATTTGACAACATTTGTTCTCACCTCTTCGTCTTATACATAATACACAACCATAATTTGACAGAGCACAATTTGACAATATTTTATGCTACACCTATGCAGTTAGTAAAATTGTTATTGATTAGAAGATAAAGCAAATAAGCAATACATAATACACAACACACAATTTAACAATATGTCAAAAAAATTCAACCCGTCTTATTCACAAAACTGATTCAAGTAATTTGTGGTGTTTGTTTTCTCTATGTCGAACCAACACAATCGCCGCACACTGCAAGGTTGTTTGAGGAGGAAAAATAATATTGTGATTAGGGTTTGACAACATAAGTCTTATATATATATATATATATATATATATATATATATATATTGAGGAGGAAAAATAATATTGTGATTAGGGTTTGACAACATAAGTCTTATATATATATATATATATATATTAGCAAACAAATAAGGTAAATTTATATAAATGAGATGAAGCGGGGCGGATATCTATTAAAATTCGTACCCGCCCCATAACCCATGACAAGTTTGATTTTATTTACCATACTCACCCCTACGAAATTAAAAACACTCCCAAACCCTTAAATAAAAGGGTAGAACGGGGTGGGGCTCCAACGGAGTGGTATAAATTGACGTCCCTAGTCATAACTTGTACTTGTATGAAATATAATAAGTAGCTCTGATATTGGACAAACTTATTTAGTTTTTCTCCAATGTTAAAGTGAATTACCACTTATCTTACCCATGTAAATGTTATCGAATTTATTAGATTTTCATGTTGGATCTTGAAATATAAATTTAAACATGTATAAATCAAGAATAAATTTACACTAGTAAACAATATTAAATTCACGTACTTCCTCGAAGATAAAATAGACGAGATACCTTTTATTGATCCTTTACTCGTAACTCCTTTCCATAATTGTCAGAATCGCAATTCTAACTAGTAAAATCTTATGATTCTACTATTTTGCTACGATTTTACCACGATTCTACTACGTTACAATAATGGCTGGACCGTTAAGCCTTCCATACGAAATGCCTAAAAGCTTAATGATTAGTCCAATATCTAAATATATGGCCTAAGTTCTTGAGAAAATATTTAAAGACCCAATGTATTAGAACATTTTGAAAATTATAATATAAACTGTATATTCTTTGCAATAGTTGACCCAAGCGCACCTGTACTGCTGGGGTGGGGCTCGGCCTTCAAACAGTAATTTTTTGTTTCCTACTCACATGAGCCCATATCCTTGCTTTAATTAAATATTTAATTATTAATATTTTTTTAAAAAAATTAATATGTTTAGGTACGATTTTACGATTCCGAGGATCCTAAAACGATTTTACCTAGACTCCCGATTTTGAGAGTCTTGCTCCTTTTTGCATCCTCGTGCTCCTACCTTAAAGTGTGTAGCGCACTTAGGGATGGCAAAAAAACCCGCCCCGATGGGGACCCATCCCGACCCGCCCCGTTTATCCCGCCCCGTCCCGTCCCGTTTAACTAATCGGGGCGGGTACGGGGTGGGAAAAAATTACCCGATTATAAACGGGGCGGGTATGGGTCACCCCCGCCCCGAACCCGCCCCGCCCCGATTATTTGGCTATTTACTGAACTACCCTTACATGTTTGATATATTACAAACATAACCCCTATATATATATCTTCATAAGGCTCCCAAACCCTAGTCTTCTCTCTAAATCAAACACGCCGTTTTCCTCTCGCCTCTCATCGCTCGGAGTGACTTCTCAGGAGCTGTTCCGACGGTCTTCAACTCTAGCTGTTCCGACGGTCTCATCACTCCCAAACCCTCACCTCTCGTCGCCTGCAGCTCCGACGGTTACATCGAACCTAGGGTTTTTTATTACCACAGAGCTTGTTCATGAGAACAGGAATGGAACCTATCAATGGATTGTCAAGCCCAAGTCCGTCAAATACGAGTTCAAGACCGAAACCCATGTGCCGAAATTAGGGTTTGTTTCTATAACTTTGACCCAGAACAAATTATTTGTGTACGTATTCATATATCATATATCTATATATATTTTACATACATTTGTTCTGATGTTGGATTGATTTGTTGGGGTTATGCTTGTGGGTTGGGGAGGAAACAATGGCTCAACTCTCACTGCTGGTGTTATTGCAAATCGGGAGTAAGTTGAATTTAATTGATTAATTAATGTCCATTGGGAAGATTATTTGATTATTTACCGTTTTGATGAATACCCATTTGGAAGATTTGATCTTTTTATTCTTATGAATTTCATTTTGTGATCTAATTATCTAATTTATGAGAGTGTCGCAAAAAAATATGAAAAAAAATTAGATAAGAGACTTTATATAATATTAAAAGCTATAATTTATTGTTTGAATAGATGGTGGGTAAGATTTTGTTTGAATAGATGGTGGGTAATTTATTAAAAGCTATAAGTTATTCCTCTGCTTGCAGCATAGGGTTGTCACTCTCTTGTATTTAGCCTAACAAGTATGACCCTCTCTTGTATTTAGCTTAATTGTATTTTTATTACAACTCTCCTGTTAATTGTATGCAAATTTGGTTTATATGTCTCACATAACCTGCAATTTTTAGGCATATTGGGTTAATTGTAAAATACCCTTATCCCAATTTTGTGATATAATACAAAATCAATTTATTCTGTGACCTGCATTTTTTGTTGAACTGTAGGCAAATTAGGTCTATATGTCTCTATATATCCGCATTTTTTATTTCAAATTGTTGAGCTATATAGTAGCAGAGTTTTTCCTTGCACCATAAAAATCTAAAATCAAGAAAGGTAGGTCAGTTATAGGTGTATTTCTTGACATATGATTTTTAGCTTCATGACATGGGAGAATTCAGCTTTGCAATATGACACCATCTAAAATGTCTCTGATGTGTCAAAGCCAAATGAGTTGGAGATAGCTGTGATGAATATTGTAAGTAGAGTAGTTGAATATTGCTTGCAAAGCTACTGAAAACACCATCTAAAATGTCTCTGATGTGTCAAAGAAATTTTTCATATGTTTTCCACAATCCTATTTACCTTTCTGTTGTATGATCATCCAAGTAGGTTTTCAAATTTCACTTAAAAAGGAAGGTGGAATTAGTTCACTTAAAATACTCATCTAATTGTTGTTGTTGTTGTTGCTGTATTGTTTTTGCCCTTTTATAAAGGGGTTTTGATGTTGAAGGTTTTGTAGACATCATTGCTGACTGTTTTTTTTTATCTCTTTTGATTTTTTGTTTTTCTTAGCATCATTTACTGGAATATGTTTATTCTGAGGTGTTTTGGGTCTATGATGTATGGATTTTCAGTCCATGAGGCCTTGTCATTTTTTTTATTTTTTTTTATTTGCATGTATGAATATACTCTGTTTATGTTTCCAAAACTTACTTTCATTTGGGTTTTTGAAATTTTTGTTTGCAGTTTCATTTCTGGGGTTTCTTTACTTTATTCAGGAGGAACAGTGAGAGGATAAATGTAAACACAACTTCCAAACAGGTTCTTAAATTAATTTTTTCTTACTGTTTTCAATATTGGTGTTATAAGTAATGGATATGAATATGGTATATGGTTCTGCTTATTATATATTCAAATAGTCTTTTATGATATATTTTGTTCAGTTCTTGGTTTAAAATGGGTGGAAATGCTATGCTACTTTAGAAATAAATAGAAATATTAAATAATATCAATATCTAGCGGTGTTTTCTCGAGTTAGTTTGAATATTTGGTATATCTGATGTTTACCCGAGTTCATGTAACATCAATTGGAACATATAAATGAGGCATCCGGGAGATAGTGTGTGTTTGTGATTTATCTAAAATGCAATCTTGTTCGTCTTTGTTTGAAGAACATCATATTATTTGCCATTTGTTACCTCAAACTCAATTCTGCTGCAACTTCAAACAATTTTTTTATGACTGTCAGACCCCAAACTCAAATCTGCTGCAACTTCAAATATTTTTTTATACCTCAAACTCAAATCTGCTGCAACTTCAAATATTATTTGGTATAGTTTTTTATGACTGTCATCTGTTCTTCACACATCTGTTTCGACTTCTTGTCAGACCCCTTCCTATGTTTGCCATTTGTTACCTCAAACTCCTGAGATTTCAATGCAGCTTTTCGAAGTAGACTGTTAGGAAGTCCTTCCTATGTTTGCCATTTGCCATTTGTTCCCATTTGCTACTTTGTTTGATTAGTATTGTTTGATTAGTATGTAAATGAGGCATCCGGGAGATAGTGTGTGTTTGTGATTAGTAGTTTGATCCTGTTTTAGTTTAAAAATCAGTTGCTAATATTAAGTGCATTTGACACTTTGTGTCAATGAAGGTGTATTGGTCAGTCAGTCCATTCCATTGTTTATATAAATGTGTAGACAAGGTTCAGATTATTAAAATTTATATAATTGTGTAGACAAGGTTCAGATTAAGTTACCAAATTTATATGTCAATAGTGTTCAAACTTTCAATACTAAAACTGAAAAAGTTTATAATTTATATTCTGAAATTATTTTTTTTTGTGCAATTTTGTTGTAGATATTACAAAATTGAAAGATGTCAGAGAAGGAATCAAATAGTCCAAATGTAGTTATAGAGCCTACAAATGATAATCCCTCTCCCGCCACCTCCGAGGCTCCCACTTCAGCCCCTGACCCTGAAATTCCTAAAGCTAGTGATGACCCAATTAGTGTTCCAACTGTTACAGAAAGAAAAAGAAAATTAACATCAGCGGTTTGGAATGATTTTAGTAAAATCACAGAGAATGGAATGGTGTATGGCGTGTGTCATCATTGTAATACGAAATTGAAAGCACCTAGTAGTTATGGAACTAATAGTTTGATTGTTCATCTAAAGAGGTGTCCAAGATTGAAGAGGGACAGTAGTGGTTTGAGACAGTCGGTTTTACAAAGCACATATAAAAGAAATGATGAGACAGGTGAAGGACAAGTTTCATATCGCAATCATGTGTTTGATCAAACTGTCTCAAGACATGAGCTTGTATGTATGATAATAGTGCACGAGTATCCGCTTTCCATGGTTAACCATTGTCGTTTTCGAAAATTCGTGAATAGCCTTCAACCGATGTTTAAGATGGTTTCTCGAAATACAATCAAAAATGATATCTTAAATATTTATAAGACTGAAAAGGCTAAAAGAGTCGCTCTCACATCGGATGTGGACTTGTAATCATTCAAGGAAGGGTTTCATGGCAGTAACGGCTCACTTCATTGATGATTCGTGGAAACTGCAAAGAAGACTTTTGAGGTATGAAATTTTATTTTGAGTTTGTTTTGGTTTCAAATTTGGATTTTATTTGATTTGATTTGTATGCATTTTTCTTAGCATCATTTACTGGAATATGTTTAATGCCTTGAGTTCTTACAGAGTTCTCTGCTTCTAAAATATTTTAGGACATACATATATTCTGCAGGAACATGAGCAACAAAATTGAAGAAATAATGATTTTGGATATCAAACTAAATTTAATTTAGAACAGTAATATCATTGTTCACAATTCTGATAATTGTTAGTTCCCATCATATAATATAAGAGTTGAGAGTTAGAATACCTAAGCAGCCACACAGTATAATCTGAAATTTGTTGTTACCTTTCAGATTCTTCAACTTTTCATTTTTCAGATTCTTCAACTTTTCATCCTCTTCATTGCTAATTTCCTAAGCAGCCACATAGTATAATCTGAAATTTGTACAGACCTGCCAGATTCTTCAACTTTTCTTCAACTTTTCATTTTTCAGATTCAAAAAACTTTTCATCCTCTTCATTGCTAATTTCCTAAGCAGCCACACAGTATAATCTGAAATTTGTACAGACCTGCCAGATTCTTCAACTTTTCTTCAACTTTTCATTTTTCAGATTCTTCAACTTTTCATCCTCTTCATTGCTAATTTCCTAAGCAGCCACACAGTATAATCTGAAATTTGTACAGACCTGCAGTATAATCTGAAATTGTTGTTACCACTCCAAAATCATGTCTGAAATTTGTAAAACTGAACCATTTATAATATTCTGAAAAAGTTTATAATTTATATTCTGAAATTATATTCTGAACAGTTCAACAAGGGTTTCTATTGAAATTGATTTTTAATATGTTATAGGTTCACATATGTTCCTGCTCCACATAATAAAGAAGTTTTAACTGATGTGCTACTTGATACCATATTGGATTGGAACATTGATAGAAAATTATCCACAATTACATTGGATAATTGTTCTGTCAATGATGCCTTGGTTGATTGTGTCATTGATAAGGTTGATATGAGTTCACTTATACTAGATGGGAGAATTGTTCATATGAGATGTTGTGCTCATGTTTTGAATTTGATTGTGAAAGAAGGGCTAGAAGTAATAGGGGAGTCAATTGAAAGAATACGCGATAGCGTTTGTTTTTGGACTGCAAGCCCGAGTAGAATTGAAAAGTTTGAAAAAGCAGCTCGGCAATTGAAACTTTCATGTACGAAAAAGTTGGTAATGGATATTAAAACTCGTTGGAACTCTACATATCTTATGCTTGTAACTGCTTTCGAGTATAAAGATGTGTTCCCACGATTGAAGCAATGTGAGAAACTTTACAAAACATTGCCAACCAATGAGGATTGGGAAATGGGAAAAAAAATTTGTGACAAGTTGGAGTTGTTTTACTCTACCACTGAGTTATTTTCTGGGTCACAATATCCTACTTCCAATTTATTTTTTGGTTCTATTTGTGAAATTAGAGTTGCATTGTATAATTGGCTTGATGATAGAAGTATGACAATTCATGAGATGGCACGCAACATGTTGGCAAAATATGTGAAATATTGGGATATTTGTCATGAGGCATTGGCAATGGCAGTAGTGTTAGATCCACAATATAAGATGCGATTGGTTGAATTCTTCTATCCTGAAATTTATGGTGATGAATGGAAGATGCAAGCTCAAAAATTGCGAGAAAGTTGTGCTAATATGTTTTCCGAGTATTCAAGAAAGTTCAAAAAAAGTGCAAATAATGCAAGTGTTTCGTCTTCTAATCTTACTAGTGTGAGTGATGTTAAGGGGGGGTGTTGAGGTATAAGTCAAATTTTGGAAAATATCTTAGTCAAAATGCACCTGAAGATGGGGAGAAGACCGAGTTTGACTCGTACTTGGAAGAGAAATTGTTGCCTCAGTCGGATGATTTTGATATTTTGGGGTGGTGGAAGACTGCAGGAGTGAAATATCCTACCTTACAAAAGATGGCCCGAGATATATTAGCGATTCCAGTGTCTACCGTTGCCTCAGAGTCTGCTTTCAGTACTGGTGGTAGGTTTGTTAATCCACATCGTAGCAGACTTCATCCAACTACGTTGGAGGCTTTGATGTGTTCCCAAAGTTGGCTTTTAGCCGAACAAAATGGTAATTGTTGGTTTACTTTTTTCTCATTTTTTATTTTTAATTTTTTATAGCCATGATTTATTGTTTTTAAAAAAAATTATGTTATTGGTTTATAGGAATTCCACCCGAGGTGAATACAACAAATGATAATATATTTTGTGATTGTGATGATGACAATTCTCTAATGTCCGAGGTTCTTGAATAGAGGTATAATACATGTTATGTGCTCCTCTACAATTTGAGGTCATGTCATATTATGTATTTGTGTCATTGCACATTGATATATTTTCCTCATGTTTGTGATTATTTTGTTTGTGCAGATAACAGTGAGTGGGAGTTTCAGAAGTATGGTCACTACAACCTTTGTGCAGTTATTGGACCCTCTTTGTGTTGTGCTGATGCTTTGAAGTGGCTCGTTAAAATCCCTATGTTCATTCCCTTGTTTTGTTGATGGAAATATTGTTCTAAAAAATATTTGACTACAATTTGGGCGGTGTAACAAGGATTCCAAGTTGGGACCTGTACTGATTGCAATTTGTTAATTTTCATGATCTTTTGTTACAAAAGATTACATCACCAGTTGCTGTACTTTTTTTATATATGTCAACTTTTTATATACTGATTCCAAGTTGGGACCTGTAATTTTTTTTATATATTGATTGCAATTTGCTGTACTTAAATTGATTGCAATTTGTTGTACTGATTCCAAGTATTGTGAATTTGTGGTGATACTGATTGCAATATTCTGAGTTTTTAAATAAAAAAAAATTATATTTTCTGAATCTTTTGTAACCGGGTATCGGGGCGGGGCGGGGCGGGGCGGGGTGCGGGGGATAGCCGGGTATCGGGGCGGGGCGGGGCGGGGCGCGGGGCGGGGGATAGCCGGGTACGGGGCGGGGCGGGGCGAAAAATAAAAATATTAATCGGGTACGGGGCGGGAAAAAATAATCGGGTTCGGGGACGGGGCGGGTGATACCCGCCCCGACCCGCCCCATTGCCATCCCTAAGCGCACTACCCCATCTTTTTGTTCTCAAACCGATGGGATGAATATGATGCAATAACTCTTATATAGAGTAACAGTAGGGGGTGTCATCTCCACTTCCCATCATGAAAATCCTGATGGATAAGGATTAAAACTAAAAATCATAGTTCAACCAAAACTTTTATATTGTTAATTAGATCACAATTGACAAGTAAGTCAAACCCACTAATTATCAATAATTACATTGCAATCCTATTACTGTGCATAGACCCATACAAAATAAATTTTAATATAATATATAATTAAAAATCCAACATTCCATACACACAAATTGTACTCGCAATGTTTATAAATTTGAGATATTAATAATAGGCAGCTAGGTTTACTGTAAAATCAAGAAGCACCGTCTTAATGGTGTGAATAGAAGAAGATGATAGTCTAAAATGTGAGGCTAATCACACACACACATATTGCACAGTCCACTATGTGACATGCATGTAGAGTGAATTTCCAGGAACCAAGCCTTGAGCTACTGTACAGGCTGTGCATACATATTAGTACTATATATATTATAGGGTAATATATGGAACAATTTTATACTACTTTATAGATTGAAGGGACAAAACCGAAAGTGGGCCTGCAGTCAAGGTCAACGGTGGGCTATGGGCTTGGGCCCACGCGCATATATCTCTGTGGTGCACTGGTGGTGGACAATATCGACGTGGAAATGATATTTTGAAACATTATCCAAAAAAATTTCTTCTAAGGTATATTTGAGAAACACGAGATGGCTTCAATGATTTTCGACGGCGAGATTATTGTGAGATCCCGTACGACTTCACGCGCTTAAATATAATAAATATAAAAAATATTATTAAAAATGTACATTAAATATATAAATATTAAAAAATTAAAAACAACATTCATCTCAGTATTGTCATGAAAAATTGTTGTAATGTGAGTGCAGTAATCACGAAATCCCTAAGTGCAGTAGTGAAAATTTTTATTGCCCTTTATGCGAGTGCGATAGTCTTCAGAGCTCCAAGTGTACTATCTAAACATTATGCGAGAACGACAAGAATCTTCCAATCATAATCAGAATAATGTTTTAATTTGGATTAGATTTTAATTTCGTTGGGTTGAATTTTTTTTTAAAATATATATATTTTTTCAGTCTATAGTAATAGTAAATGTATTATAAAATTTTAGGCCCCTAAATTGTGAAATTGGATTAGATTTTAGTACGAATTGGGTGGTTAAACAAATTCAAAAAAATTTGGACCTATAAGAAAATAATTCTTTTTCAAAAAATTGAGATCCTATATTGATTAATCATATTAGTTTTTGTTTTGAATTGGGCTGGAAAAACTAATTTTTTTTTAAGGCTTACAGAATTGTTAAAAAAAATTCAAGAATATATATATAAAAAAAATCAGCCCCCCTACATGAACGACTCGCCTTGCCCAGGGTTGGCCCTGTACCATCATTTGAAAACAAAATAGAAAATTTGATTGCTATATAGACGTCATGGTATATAGTTGTTGAATAAAATAACAATCAAAGATGCCAAGGTATTTATTGATATATTTTTTTAAGTAATCGAATTTTTGGGTTCTGGAATTATCGACCGGTTCAACCCTCCAGTGATCAAAACTTCTATAACTAACAGGAATTAAACTTGAAAAGAAGGCCTAAAACTTCTTGAGACACTAGGTCTCTGCCTTTTTCTAACTAAACTATGGGTTAATATTTATTGATATTAATTAAGGTATTCAACTCCACTCAAAAATTTATAGTAGTATTTCTTTCCGTTTGTCCCAATCCTACATGGGTACTAAGCCAAAGCACATGTTCTTATTTATTTTTATTTTGATAAGTTGGACATCGTAATTTATTACGAGAATAATGTATAATTATTTTTTTATTGATCGGGTAAAATTAAGATCATGTTTGAGATTTCATTTTTAATAATTTTTATATTTTTTTTAGGTAACCATGGTGTCTACTGTGAATATTGAATTTTAACATCTAGTATTAATTTATAAGGTATTGAGCTCAAAATCCTTTTCAACTGAGTCAATTAATTCGAATTAAAGCATAAATTTTCATGTAACCTTTCCTATTTCTTTCTTTACCTTCTTTCTTCCTTTTCAAATTGTGCCACTCTTTCTCAACTTGTCTTCTTTTGCCAAACTCATGTTATGAAATGTCCTATACAGTAACTTTGTTACATTAATTTACCTTTTTATGTTAACGAAGACATGTTGATCAGTGATCAACCCAATTGGCCAAGTCACGACTCCATTTAACTCGTATAACGGTATTTCCCATTAGCAGAACATAAAATTCTCCCTAAGAGCACCACAAACATCTTTCTAGTAACCAAATAAACTAGCCCTTAATTATCTATCTATCTATATAGGTACATTACGTATTATATAGTGTTCAAGTGTATCTAGTTTATCCACAAAAGTCAAAAACAAGTAGCATTATTAACAAATAATCCTAGTTTATCCACAAAAGTCAAAAACAAGTAGCATTATTAACAAATTATCAAAAATAATTCAATTGAATTCTAAAGTTCAATTTCTTAATCACAACCTTACCTAACCTTTTAATTGTTTATTCTTTTGGAGGACAATTATTTTTTTCCATTTATATATGGTTTCACCAACTTTCCTAGGACAATTCTCCGACAGCGATCCGCGTTCTAATGTCAATATCTCTCTCTCTCTCTCTATATATAACTTACCAAAAAAAACACAATTATATATGTATATATAGATATATATAATATCCATTTTGACAATGTGAAGCACTCACCTACCCTACCTTATGATAAAAGTAACCCACGCACCATGCAAATCCATTACAAGACAAAGGTAAACGCAGCTCATATATATATTGCATCCCAACTCATCCAATAGTCTAGAAGCCGACTACTCTTACTCATCATACAATATTTGACCTCTCATGCACTTTTTTCGCCTATATAAAGACCTTACTCCCCATAACATTAATCACAAGCCAAACCACTTCACTACTCACAATATCACCTTTACTTTAGCAAGCAAAACCCTAGTTTATTTTCTATACCTCTTATATATACATACAGATACACTCAATTTTTATCAATTATATATATCACCTAAAAAACATGGGCTACTCAAACCAAACACGCATTATTCTTTTTATTTGGCTAGCCATGGCTACCACATTGGCACTAGGTCAAGGTACTCGAGTCGGGTTCTATGGTGCGACGTGCCCTAGAGCCGAATCCATAGTCCAGTCGACTGTTAAAGCACATTTCCAAACCGATGCCACGGTGGCACCCGGCTTGCTTAGAATGCACTTCCATGACTGTTTCGTCCAAGGCTGCGACGCTTCGATCCTCATCGATGGCTCTTCCACCGAGAAAACGGCTGGCCCCAATCTTCTGCTCCGGGGATTCGATGTCATTGACGATGCGAAAAAGCAGCTTGAAGTTGCATGCCCCGGAGTTGTGTCATGTGCTGATATCATTGCCCTTGCTGCTCGTGACTCTGTAGTTTTGGTACGTACTAATTAAGTTTGATCTTTTTTTCATGTACTGATACAAAATTGTCATTTAATACAAATTCGTGATCATTTGTATTTTTAATTTATTTTTAAACATATAATTAGCTAGTCATTTATCACTAAAAACATGAAAGATTAATTAATGACAAAAAAATTAAAATAAATTAAAATGTGAGTAGTACGCCAACTATCACGAAACTACCACATCATTTTATTTTATTTTAAAAATCTTTAACTTCAATTCATAGATATTTCTCATGCATATATGTGTATATATATATATAGTAAATGGATGTTAATGTGAATGGTTGATGCAGAGCAATGGAGCAAGTTGGGCAGTGCCTACAGGGCGGAGAGATGGGCGGGTTTCATTGGCATCAGATACGAACAATTTGCCTGGTTTCACAGACTCCGTCGCAGTCCAGATTAGCAAATTTGCTGCCAAGGGTCTCAACACTCAGGACCTCGTTGCACTTGTTGGTAAGCATAACTTCTACATATATATATATATATATATGAATTATGGTAAAGTCTAAAACCAGTCATACAAAATAGAGATCACGCGATCATATTTGGGCCATACTCTCGTACATCAGATGAATATAATTTTTGTAGTCAAATAAACTTGATGTACATGTGTTCGGTTCAAGTATCACTATTCTGAATTTACTTTATAATGATGCTAGCTAGTAATCGTAGACACTCTTCTACGGGAACATATTAATCAAAACATTGGAAAATTTCAACAATTAATTATTTAATTGGACATGCATGGTTGTATTAGAGTATTTTATCACTAATACGAAGTATGATTGAACTCATTCTCAGTTGGTTTCATATCAAAAGTTAAACTCGAACGAATTATAAGAGATCACATACCGATACATATGTGATTAATAAATATACATATATATATATATATACACACACACATATTTATAAACAATTGGTCCTACTTCTGTTTGTGTTAATAGGAGGGCACACCATCGGCACCGTAGCATGCCAATTCTTCCGGTACAGACTCTACAACACCTCCACTGCCACCGTGGACAGTTCCATCGACCCGGCATTCCTCCCAACACTCCGATCACTCTGTCCCGAAAACGGCGATGGCAACAAGCGCGTGGCACTAGACACCGGTAGTGTTAGCAAGTTCGATGCTTCGTTCTTCACCAATGTGAAGAATGGGCGTGGCATACTCGAATCGGATCAGAAGTTGTGGAGCGATGCTTCGACGAAAACTTTAATCCAACGATTCTCGGGAGTTCGAGGATTTCAAGGATTGAGCTTTAATTTCGAGTTTGGGAGGTCGATGGTGAAGATGAGCAACATTGGTCTCAAGACTGGAAGTGCTGGTGAGATTCGCAAAGTGTGCACTGCTATCAATTGATGAACATATATAAGTTTTATTCGCAAAGTGTGAACTTTCAAAAAAAAAAAAAAAGATAGTGACTTGAAAGGTGTGTTAATTAACCAGCATAAGTTGTTGATTATAGGTTTTGAATGTTGTATTTTCGTGAATTAGTTGGGGTGAAATTTGTACGTTTTAAAAAAGAAAGAGATGACAATAATGTATCAATTCTTTCGAAGAAGGAAATAAAACTCTTTATTTGCTACTTCTAGTTGATAATATGTTTTTGTTATTATATAATTTGGATGATGATAAGTTTCTTTCTATATACTTAATCAACAATACTTATGTCCGGCTCATGGGGGGACCAATTTTTTCCTCCCTCTGATGTGGTCCAATATAAATTAAATAATTTTTTTTTTTAAAAAAAGTTATACATAAAATTCATAAATACACAAATCAAGGTCAATCCTTTTAAAAAATATTTTTGCCACGTGTGTCTAACTTGTATTGGACTAGAGGGGATGCCAAACTTGATCCTCATGGGACATAACCTAAGTATCGTCCATATTTAATTTTGGTAAAGAGCATCATGACAAAGAAGTCTGTTTTCTTATAAGTGATTTTTTATTGCGAATATTCATGTATAATTGGTCGTAATACTTTATGTATTGATATATATATTAATTATATTACATTGATTTTGAAAAGAAGGAATTAATCGAAAGACTAAAGGAGAAAATATACAAGAAAACTAAAGCTGCCTATTTTTTCAAAAGAAATAGAACATGCAAAACTACATTCTTATAAATTTCTGAAAATAAATCCTCCTTCCGTCCCAAAATAAGTATCAACTTTTATTCTTTTCCTTGTCCCAAAATAAGCGTTCACGTTTGAAAATTTAAAACACTTTATTTAGTCAATTTACTAATTTAACCTTCAATCATTAAAATTATAAAATATATACATTATATAAGACCATGGATAAAGTTGTTATTTCATCTACTAATATTACAATAAAAGATATTCTCCTAAAAAGTTGAATTTCCAAAAAAAATTTGAGACTGAGGGAGTATATAAATAGATACGGAAACAAGTTTTTTTAAAAATACTTGTGTACTGTTTTTCATGTGTTGTAGACTTTGGTTGACTATTCCCTCACTGAACGGATATTAGAGCCATGTACACTGTACGGTCTGCACTTTAATGGATGTATATATGTATCATGCATGAATGAAATGGATCGAATAAATGGTTTTAGTGACTATGGCGGTGAATTTTGTAATTACAAATTTATAAAGTATATCAAGTGGGGTTGGGCGGTGATTATAGAATGGAAAAAGAAAAGTCAATGACAAAATTAGTAGTTGGATTGTTCATAACGTTGAACATCCCCCATGCAATCCATGCAATAGTTTAATTTCACGACAAAAGATGTTGAATAAATGAGCTTTTTTATATGGTCATGCAAAATAAATATTTTTGTCACTTTACAGAGCTCAGATTACATGACCTTAACCTTGTTCGTCTCTGCTGCTATGCATAGCATGTATGTAAAGCTCCAAGCCCAAAAACATAAATCTATACGTATTGGGCCTGTTATATACCAAAGTCTATTTTTTTGAGTAATCAGCCCAATCACCGAAATGGTGCAAGGGTTACATGAAAAACAATTGGACAAGTAAATATATATCAATATAAATAGATATACTATAATATACTATAATATTTTTATAAAAATAAAAATTCACAATAGTAGTATATTATTTTAAACTACAACAAGATATTTTTACTTTTACTTGTATATTTATTTTATTTGTATTCTGTTAATTATTTTATCATTATAGTTTACCTAAATTTTTTTAAAAGGTACAAGAAAAGAGTAATCACTATTATTAAACATTACCAATATTCAATAAATTGTCTTTACTTCTTGAAATAGCTGGTTAAATAAATAGGATATTAATTGGTTGTCTTCTAATATTTTTCAATACGTCCTTTACCAATTTTACATCACTATTATTACATAGGTAACTATGATTTATTTGAATTGACTTTTCAAATGTTACTTTTGATTTTTTTGGAGAAAAAATTTATTTATGATTTAACCAAAGAGGTATTTAGGTTTTGTCATATAATAAATAACAAATATAATTATCATCGTAATTGATCTAACTTTAGAAAATATTAATGGGTTAACTTCATTTACATTCTCTCATGTTTGCTTTTATTTTAATTACACTCTTTCAGATTTGAGAATCTTTATTTACATCCCTTTTGGTTTGAGATTCTCATCATTTACACCCCTTCAACGATGACACCATCCTAATTTTTTTTTGTAAATACCTAAATTACCCTCAATGGGATAGCCTAGTACTGTTTGGAAACAATGATATATTATTTTATCAATTTGACCCCCTCCAATAATTTAATCATTTAATTTGTATTAAATTTTAGATATACATATAAATTTTGGAAAACATATATAAATTTTGGAAAAATTATATAAAATTCAAAAATTATATATTAATTAAAAAAAAACATATAAATTTTGAAAAAATATATAATAATTTTTTTATATATAAAATTCGAAAAAATATATATTAAAAATTGAAAATAAATATAAAATTCGCAAAAAATATAAAAAATTCAAAAAATATATATAAAATTCAAAAAACATTTAAAATTCAAAAAAATATATATTAAATTTTGAAAATAAATATAAAATTTGAAAATAAATATAAAATTCAAAAACACATATAAAATTCGAAACAAATATATAAAATTCATAAAAAAAAAACATATAAAATATTCGAAAAAACATATAAAATTTGTAAAAGGTATATAAAATTTGAAATAAATATATAAAAATTGAAAAAATATAAATTAAAAAATATATATAAATTTTGGAAAAAATATCATATTTACTAAACAGTGGGTGTTGGTACAAGCCACTCTTTGTTTGATGGACCAACAACCTATGACTTCCTCTGTGAATGGGCTTCTCACTGTAATAACATTGAAATGAGGTGAAACTAGGTCTCATGAGATGCCTAAACGAGTGCATGAAAAAGAAAGATTATTGTTGACAAGGAATAATCCAACCCCAAAAGGGTAATAACATTTAGGAAGATTTTTTTTTCCCGAATTTTATATATATATTTGAAATTTATATATGTTTTTCAATATATATATATTTCAAATTTAAATATATTTCTTTCGAATTTTATATTTTTTTTACCGAATATTATATATTTTTTCCAAAATTTATATATGTTTTCGAGATTTATATATATATTTTAAAAATTTATATATATATTTTTGAATTATATATATATCTATTCAAATTTTATATCTTTTTCGGAATTTAATATATTTCTTTTGAATTTTATATTTTTTCCAAAATGTATATATGTTTTCGAAATTAATATATTTTTATATATATATTTCGAATTTTATATATATATTTTTTAATTTTATATCTTTTTTCAAAATTTATATATTGTATAGTGGATTGTTTGAATATAGAGTTAGGAGTGTTCCACTATAGGGTTAAGGTTGTTTGGGTACATGATTTAGACTATCATAAGATTAAATTGATTTAAGGGTGTTTGGTATAAGGGTGCTTTAGACATTTCATACTATTAGGGGTGTAAATGAAAATTCTTAAACTTGAAAGAGTGTGATTGAAGTAAAAGTAAACCTGAAGGGGTGTAAATGAAGTTAACCCAATATTAATTTACTCAAATTTTTATTTTTTAGATTTTTAAAAAAGTTCACACAATTCAAACGAACTAACGTGTGTCAAAAAAATACCTATAAACCAAGAAAAATAGCAAAATGACTTGCATGTCCCCACTCTCTCCCTACCTCTCCTTGCACCACCGTCGGAATCTCCGCGACCATCTTTCCCTCTAATTTGCAACACCTACTCTTCCCCACACCACCTCATTACCGTTGGCCCTCAATAAATCCACCCCCAAACCCTAATCTCAAACCAATTCTCTCTCTCTCTCTCTCTTTCACACACACACACACTAATGGCCTCCACAACTCTTTCTCACTCTCTCTTGTCTCCTCATCCCTCTAACTCTCATCGGACCGCTCTGCAAAACCCATCTCTTCCTTTAATTAGATCGAATTCCACCTTCTATCGAAACTCGTCTCTCTCAACATCTCATCTTGTGCTGACCCAACCGAGCAAGAATCGAGCTTGCTTCGTCACCAACTGTTCTTCAATTGGAAACGAAAATGCCAATTCGGAGGTCCCTATTGAATTGAGTATGCATTTTCTTCTCTCTACTCTCTCTCTCTCTCTGCAACTATCTCTCTCTAATTTTCCAATTCGTGCTTGCAGGGTATGCAGCTTATCCCACTGTGATGGATATCAATCAAATTCGCCAGATTTTGCCCCACCGGTGAGTGATTTCTTGAGTCAATTGAAGCTAATTTCCTAATTTCGGTGTGAAAATTTGTTATATTGAGTTTCATGAGTAGAATTTGAAAACCCATGCCTCATTTTTATAGAATTTGAAAACCCATGTCTCATTTTTGTAGAATTTGAAAACCCATGTCTCATTTTTTTAGAATTTGAAAACCCATGTCTCATTTTTGTAGAATTTGAAAACCCATCTCTAAAATGTTTTTTTTTTCTTTGTTATAGTTTTCCTTTTCTGCTAGTGGATAGAGTGATCGAGTACGAACCAGGAGTTTCGGCTGTGGCTATTAAGAATGTGACGATAAATGACAACTTCTTTCCTGGGCATTTTCCAGAAAGGCCTATTATGCCTGGTGTTCTCATGGTTGAGGTAAATTTGAGCTCTGTAGATAGTGAAAATCATAGGCCCGGTCCAATTATTAGGCCTAAGATCAGTTAAGCCCATGTACAAGTAAATAAGTAACTAGCCCACAATCCAATGTCCAAGTAGTGTAATGGGCCCATCATCCCTTAGAGAATGGGTAATAACAACCCACTATCAAGAAGTAGTGGGAAGTTATTTATTAAGTGGATCATGACTCCATGTAATAAGGAGCATGACCCAATAAAGTAGGAAAAACTTGTATGAGATTAAGGATATAAATACGGCCATTAGAGCCTAAATAAGAGATCTTTGAGGTGAGTGAAAAATAACACTTACATTTGGCGCCGGCTGTGGGAAGCGTAATATTTTTCCACTTGCAACAAATTTATTTTTTTAAAAAAAGAAATGGTGTCCACACGGTCAACAAACAATGAAATCAGGTTCGAAGAAGTCATGAGGAGGTTGGAGGCTATGGAGCAGAGAAATGCGGCCCTCGAGCAGCAGAATGCTGAATTGCTCCATCGAGTGACTCAGGGCCCTTTTCCTCTCCAAAATCCCAATCCAGCAGAGTGCGCAGATGAGCCAGAGCCCTTCAACTCTCATCACGAGCAAGACGCATTCGCCGCCCGAGGAGATAAAGTCCCAAGGGAAGAAGAAGAATCCTCTCACCCCATAACAGGGGGAATGCCAAGGATGCAGGTCCCGACTCAGAATGACCTGCACGAAATGGCTGCCAAAATCCAGAGAGAAGTGATGAAAGATTTGAAATTGCAGACCCCTGATGATCTGGCCATCCATGCGACAACGGATATGACTCAGTCTCCATTCACAGAAGAAATTGAAGCAGCGGAATTCCCGAAGAAGTTTGTACTGCCAACTTTTACACTATATAATGGTACAAAAGATCCACTTGATCACATCTACCAAGTGCAGACCAAAATGACTGTTTATGGGAGAAACCAAGCACTCTTGTGCAAAGTCTTTTCAACCAGTTTGACGGAGGCACCACTTCTGTGGTTCAGGAAGCAGACTCCTGGATCCATCAGCAGTTGGAATGATCTCTGCAGACGCTTTATTGGTCAATACTTCAGCAATCGGAGGCAGAGGAAAACGATATCGAGCCTTTTCACCATGACCCAGGAAAAAGGGGAGAGCCTCAAGAACTTCTTATCCAGATTCAACGTCGAAATGTCTTCTATCGATGACTGCGATCAATTGTCAGCGGTAGAAGCATTCCGTATGGCGGTCATCCCTGGCACGAAATTCCACTCTTCACTAGTAAAACGACCCCCTGTCAACATCGGTGAGCTCAACTCCAGAGCATTAGGGTATCTCAGAATAGAAGAGGAGGAAGCAGTGAGACACAGAAGAGCCTCTCTGGTAACGGTGGAGTCAAAATCCAAAGAAAGGATGAAGGATCAGAGGCCTCAACGACCCGATCCACCTCGGCAAACCTCATCATCCAGAAATTTAGACAAGCGTTAACGGACGGAAGAAAGAACCACTCCGCTCAAAACTAGCCTTGGAAAGCTCTTCCAAGAAAACAAAAACAAAGGGATTTTCAGACCACCTCCACCGATCAGACAACCGATGGAGCTGAGGGACATGACCAAGCACTGCGCCTTCCACAGCGAGTATGATCATCATACAAGTGACTGCAGAAATCTCTGAAGACAGGTAGAGGCAATGATCGCCAAAGGAGAGCTTGCAGATTACATAATGAAGGATCAACCGAGACCAGACAAACCACAGAGGACACAGCCAAACAGCACTACATCAGGACAACCGGTTAGGGTTATCCACATGATCCAAGGAGGTGAAAAGGCGTTGGAGGCCGAAGGAAGCAGAAGGTCAAAGCTTAGAAATGCACACAAACTCAGGCGAGTCGGCGAAGTTTGCCAAATAACCCTCCTTCAAGGAGAATCAATGATCATGTTCTCAAAGGCCGATATGCAGAATATCCAGACGCCTCACGAAGATCCTCTGGTAATCACTCTTCTGGTAGCCAATTGTCTGATCAAACGCGTTATGATTGACCCAGGAAGCAACACCAATATCATGACAAAATGGGCCTTCGACAAAATCGGCATCGATGTATCGCAGCTCCACCCGGCTCGGATTCCTCTGGCCGGCTTTGACGGACGACGCGTTGAGCCAATAGGCGTAGTCCATTTGTCAGTATCAGCGGCACGCCGAACCCTGAGAGAAGTTTTCGTCGTGGTGGACGTCAAACCATCGTACAATCTACTGATGGGACGAGGGTGGATCCATCGGATGCAAGGTGTTCCTTCGACACTCCATCGGGTCATGCGTTGTCTTGACTCGAATGGAGTGGACGTGACAGATATTCCTGGAGACCAGGTAGCAGCGAAGGAATGCTACTCAGTATCCATGAAGGACCTGAACCAGAAAAATAAACAAGTGTTGGAAGCGCCAGAAGAGTCCCTGTACAACGAGAAATAGCAACTACAGTCAGACCCTTCCCCAGAGGGTCAGGAGACTCAGTCAACAACGGAACCCCTAGAAGAGGTGAAAGTTTGCCAGACGGATCACACCAGAGTCACGTTCATCGGATCATACCTCCAGAAAGAAGAAAAGGACAGGCTGATTCATTTCCTTAAACTAAACTCAGACGTGTTCGCCTGGTCTCATCTCGACATGCCGGGCATTGATCATTTGGTCGCTCAGCATAACCTAAATATTGATCCGAATGTCAGACTGGTAAGGCAGAAACAGAGGAGGTTCAGGATAGAAAGGAACCAGATCATATCCGAGGAAGTGGGAAAGCTGCTAGAGGCTGGATTCATAAGGGAAGTGAAGTACCCATCATGGTTGTCAAACGTGGTGGTAGTCAGAAAGAAGAACGGGAAATGGAGAGTCTGCGTGGACTTCACAAACTTAAACAAAGCTTGCTCGAAGGATTGCTTCCCCCTGCCGAAAATTGATCAGATGGTGGATGCCACCTCGGGATATGAAAGACTCTCTTTTCTTGATGCGTACTCCGGATACAATCAGATCCCGATGAGTTAGGCTGATGAGGAGAAAACAACCTTCATTACCGAAGAAGGTACGTACTGCTACCGAGTAATGCCTTTCGGACTTAAAAATGCAGGTGCCACCTATCAAAGGCTTGTTAGAAGGATATTCAAAAGTCAGATGGGCCGGTTGAGGCCTACATAGATGACACGGTGGTAAAAAGCAGGAGGAAAGACGACCACCTCAAGAACCTGGAAGAAGTGTTCGATGCACTCCGAAGGTACGGGATGAAGCTCAATCCAGCCAAATGTTCTTTCGGAGTCTCATCCGGACAGTTCCTCGGACATATAGTCAACCGAAGAGGAATCGAAGCCAGCCCATCGCAAGTCAAGACTCTGATAAGCTGCGAAGAGCCAAAAACGCAAAAGGAGGTCCAGATTCTAACAGGAAGGGTGGCCGCACTGAGCAGGTTCATATCCCGACTGACAGACCGATGCAGACCATTTTTCCAGGCAATTAAAGGCGGAAAAGGCAACATATGGGGGCCAGAGCAGGCAGAGGCCCTCCAGAAATTGAAGCAGTATCTCCAAAATCCACCGATCCTCGCCTCACCAAATCCAGGAGAACCATTGCATTTGTACCTTGCCATATCAGCAACCTCAACCAGCGCAACACTTGTAAAAGATGACAAAAAGTGCCAGAAACCAGTCTTCTTCAGCAGCAAGTCCCTATCTGATGCGGAAACCAGATACACCATGGCGGAGCGAGCTGTTCTTTCTCTAATCAACGCAAAGAAACGACTGAGGCACTATTTTGAAACTCATCCAATCGTGGTGCCAACCACCATGCCGATGAGATCCATCATGTCCAAACCCGATATGACGGGAAGAATAACCAGATGGGCGTTGGAACTCGGGACATTTGACATCACATATGTGCCACGAACAGCTATCAAGGGTCAAGCCTTAGCTGATTTTCTCCTAGAGGCAGAGCCAGAATCAATCCTCCAAGATCCAGACGAACCCGAATGGACGCTCTATGTAGACGGATCAGTTGGTTCAGCTGGTTCGGGAATTGGGCTCGAAATTATAACACCAGATGGGACCCGAATCCAGCAGTCAGTGCGCCTGGAGTTTCCCGCCACCAATAACGAAGCTGAGTACGAGACACTCCTAGCTGGGCTGCGACTAGCTCAGAGCCTCTGTATTAAGAAGCTCCGTATTTTCAGTGACTCACAGCTGGTGGTAAAACAAGTTCAAGACGAGTACGACGCAGGAGAAAAGCTGCAGCCCTATAAGAAGCTGGCTCAGATGGAGCTAGACAGACTGGAGCAGTATTCCCTCAGTCAGATCCCCAGGGAGGAAAATGAAAATGCGGATCGATTGGCCAACATGGCTTCAGTCAATAATCAAGACCTGACCAGGGTCGCCCCAATCGACTATCTTGATGTCCCGAGCATCCACCATTCAGATGTGGTGTGCGCAATACCTTGGGAGCCGAGCTGGATGGACCCCATAGCAAAATACCTCAGGAATGGTACACTTCCTGATGATAAAGCAGAGGCTCGGAAAATTCGCATGAAGTCGGCCAGATATGCCTTGCTACACGGCCAGCTATATAGAAGATCTTTTGGGGGACCCTACCTTCGATGCCTCACACCTTCAGAGGCATCGGCCATAATGAAGGAAATCCATGAAGGGTCATGCGGAAATCACTCAGGGGGACGAGCTTTGGCCCATAAAATACTAAGCCAAGGATATTTTTGGCCTTATCTTTCCCATGATACTGAAGCCTTTGTCAGAAGATGCAGAAAGTGTCAGTTCCATGGGGATTTCATCCATCCGCCACCAGAACTGCTTAACCCCATATTCAGCCCGCACCCATTTGCGCAATGGGGGATTGATGCAGTTGGACCACTTCTCATGGCTCTCAGATCAGTAAATCAAGCACTTATAGCAACTGATTATTTCACAAAGTGGGTCGAGGCAGAATCTTACTCCACCATCACTCACAGGCACGTAATCAAATTCATATGGACCAATATCATCTGTAGGTTCGGAGTGCCGAGGGTGATAGTGATCGACAACGGATTAAATCTGGATAATCAGTGGACCAGACAATTCTGTAACGAACATGGGATCCAGTTGAGAACCTCATCGGTCGCATACCCTCAAGGAAACGGCCAGGCCGAAAGATCCAACAGAACCATATTGAATACCCTGAAGAAGAAGCTAGAAGAGCATAAGGGAGTGTGGCCAGACAAGCTTCCAGAGGTATTATGGTCTTACAGAACAACATCAAGAATCCCTACAGGAGAAACACCATTCTCAATGGCGTATGGGACAGAAACAGTCATTCCAACAGAGCAAATAGTGCCAACAGCCAGAACAGAGCTGTATCAGGAAGAACTGAACGACCAACAACTGGTTGATGGACTCGATCTGCTCGAAGAAAAACGAGAACAAGCTGCCATCAGGCTAGCAACCTACCACCAGAGGGTCAGGAACACCTTCAACAAAAAAGTCAAAAGACGAGAATTCCAGGTGGGCGATATGGTATTACGAAAGAAGATCGGGCTAATCGGAAAGCTCAGGGAAAATTGGGAAGGACCATACACAGTCACAGAGGTCATAGGACGTGGGGCTTACCGCCTCATGAATAATGACGGCAATATGGTACCTAATTCACAGAATGCCTCACGACTGAAGAGGTACTATCCTTGATATTTATTTCATTTTCAGAATAATTAAATAGAGGCATCTGAGCCTAGCTTTATTGATGTCTTTAAAAAAAAAAAATTCCATGTTTGTTATCCTGAATCAGTCAGATGTTGTTATCTTTGTAATTTCTTGATTATAATTAAAGATGGTCATCCTTCTTGCAATCAAATATAGTGAAATTAAAATATTTCCTAAGTAGTGAAATGACAGAGGCTCATAAGCCTGATTCACTCTTTCAGAGGAATAAGACTAAAGGTAATTCCTGAGTAATGAGATGACAGAGGCTTATAAGCCTGATTCACTCTCCCAGAGGAATGAAATTTAGAAAAAAAAAATTCCTAAGTGGTGAAATGACAGAGGCTTATAAGCCTGATTCACTCTCCCAGAGGAATGAAATTAAAATATTTCCTAAGTAGTGAAATGACAGAGGCTTATAAGCCTGATTCACTCTTTCAGAGGAATAAGACTAAAGGTAATTCCTGAGTAATGAGATGACAGAGGCTTATAAGCCTGATTCACTCTCCCAGAGGAATGAAATTTAAAAAAAAAAAAAATTCCTAAGTGGTGAAATGACAGAGGCTCATAAGCCTGATTCACTCTCCCAGAGGAATGAAATTAAAATATTTCCCAGTAGTGAAATGACAGAGGCTTATAAGCCCAATTCACACTTACACAGGAGAAAGTATTAAAGTAGAGACTAGTCAGCTTGATTCACATCAACAGAAGCAAATAAAAATATCCATTGAAAAGCAGAAATCGCTGTCTTATATTACAAAATTGCCCGAAGGACATATTACAAATTACAGCGTTGCAAAATAAAAGAGCCTAAGCTAGCTTGGACCATTAAAGTCTTTCCCTAAGGAATCGACATGTGTGGTCGGAGGGAAAAACTCTATTGAGGGATTGAGAGGGTCGGCGGGAAGATACCCTTTAAGGAACTCAGTAAAAAGATTCTGAGCATAGCTAGGTTCGGGGCTGGCATATGGTGGCTGCACTCCTAACTTCCTATCCATGGCATCAGGATCTTTGATCTTCCTCCTTGCCGGGTCCTTATCTCCAGCAATGAAGCCCTTCCTCCAAAATTCACCAGCCACTATATTATTCATCCTTGAATAATGCTGATGTATGTCAAGCCCTCCTTTCTTGCACATTTCCAGGGCAGATTGGGAGATGCCGAACTGGTGTTGAAGAGCCTCATGATCTGATGCTAGCTTCTCCTTTTCACTGGATAGCTTAGCATTCAGCTCTTGTGATTGAGCCAGTTCTTCCTCCAGTTGAGCAACCCTAGAAGGGAGGTCCCCTAGCTGGGCTTTCAGCTCCTTCTCCCGATCGTCCCTCTCAGCTAAGTCTGCCTTCAGATGTTCCAGCTCCTTCACACCTTCCTCGTGGGCGAGGCATAAGGCATTGACACTGAAGAGAGCCTAAAAAGGAAGATGCAAGGCAAAATGGTTCAGCAATATAAGCAAAAAGCAGGAATAAAACATTTGATCAAGCAAAGACATACCCCCAACAACAACCCCGGAGTTTTACGCACAATGCGATCAGGGTCAGCATCTCTCTGCGTCTCAAGCTCCTCCGGCGTCCAGAGTCCCTGCGCCCAAGTTATCATGGCAGACATGGATGTGAGGCTGGAGGTGGACTGGTCAGAAGAAGTAGAACTCTTCTCCCCCTTGTGCTTCCTTTTCTTACTGGGTCTTTCTTCCCCCATCGGTCTGGTTCGGGCGGAAGAGGGTTGAAGCAGCTCAGGGATAGTGGTCTGCACAAGTGTAGACCCAGAAGCATCGCCCACCGGGCCGACAGTCGCAGCCTGAGGATTAGAATCCAGAGGCACTTGCCCTTGACCAGTTGAAGGAGCAGCCATCTCCTCCATGTCATCATCATCATCCTCAATCACTGGTCTGATCGGATCCATCATGATCTTGTACTCGGCTCCTAACCTGGATATACCCTGCAAATTGGCAGGAGTAAGCAGGTCAGCGCATGACATACGGTCCGACCAGACCTTGGACTTTAATAAAGAAATACGGGCTTCTACATCCTGAGCCACTATATCTGTATCCCTATAGCCTAAAGACTTATAAACAAAATCCGCCCTGAGCTGATCACACCCGGAACAGAGGCAAGATTCTTTATGGATAAATGAAAAAGGAAGAAGGGCTAGATGCTTGAAAACACTAGGGATCGGCCATCTCCTAGAATAGGGGTGAAACTAAGCCCCCTTTACCAAAACCATCTTCTCCTTCCAGTACTTCTCTGTTTTCTCGGTCCCATGACAGATCGCCCGACCCTTGAATGGGTAGAAGTTGTATCTCCCCTCACAATCTTTCAGACCCACAATTTTGTAGCTAAGCAGAAGATCTGCCAGACCCAAGGATAGCTTTTTCTCTCTGTTAATCAGGATTAACATGGAAACTATCCTGAAGAAGTTTGGATTAACTTGCAGAGGGGCTATTCCTAGGGTGAAGAAAATAAAATGAAAAAGAGGATGAAGAGGAAATCGAAGCATCTTTATCTGAAGGGCCGACAACAACACCTCATCCGGACCCACTCCGTCGCCCAGTCTGAAGTCAAAAGAAGGATCATACTCCATCAAGATCACCTCTTTTGGGATCTTACAGTCCCTCCTCAGACTTTTAAGGTTCACAGATCTTCTTTTACGAGCTTCAAGTGGTTCTGCCACGAAAGGGGCTGATTCAGTAGAGGGTCCAACGGGAACGCCTCCAGGGGCATCGGTCCCTACCGGGTTGGATATGACAGAAGTCCCAACAAGAACAGTATCAGCGACATCTGCCTGATTATTTACCTCCGAAACAGTTGCTCCCAAGCCAGATAGGTCCCGACGACTATGTATGGGCAAAGAAGGAGGAGAGGATGAAGAAGATGGATTTGCAGAAGGGGGGCTGGGAACCTCAGATCCCCCATATTCTTGAGGAATCATCCCCTCGGTGGATCTTGTGGCACTACTATCAGACATGATGAAAATGACAACTTACACAGAGAACCGGCGAGAAGAAGGAAGAACCTCCGGCAACCAAAGTACAATCGGCGGTCAAAGTTCGAACACTGCTAAAGATTGCTTACAAGATTTGAAAATGATAAAGAATGAAAATGAGGCCACACAAGGATTTATATACACACGGCATACCAACGGACATCATTAAAAGGCTGAAGAGGTGCGCCGATTCCCAATGCCTCAAATACAGTGAACCGGCAGCCGCCACTATAAAGTTTGAAATCATACGTCTCTTCATAATAATGACGCTGACGTCATCAAAAACGGCTGTCATCAACCGATTCAGTTGAATTCGGGCCAGACCCACGAACCGTATGCCAGACCCGAATGGGGCTAGTGTAGATAGTGAAAATCATAGGCCCATGTCCATTTATTAGGCCCAAGATCAGTTAAGCCCATGTACAAGTAAATAAGTAATTAACCCACAATCCAATGTGGAGTAGTGTAATGGGCCCATCATCCCTTAGAGAATGGGTAATAACAACCCACTATTAAGAAGTAGTGGGAAGTTATTTATTAAGTGGATCATGACTCCATGTAATAAGGAGCATGATCCAATAAAATAGGAAAAACTTGTATGAGATTAAGGATATAAATACGGCCATTAGAGCCTAAATAAGAGATCTTTGAGGTGAGTGAAAAATAGCACTTACAAGCTCTATTTTTTTGACCGCGGTTTCTTTAAAATTAACTAATGACTAAAAGAAACTAAGTTATGTCTAGCTTTGTTCATTATCAATTTGATATATGTATCATGTACATGAAAGATATTTGAAGCTTTCTGTCGGTTTGCTACTTGGGTATTTTGCTGATCTATTGATCATGCATTTAACTATAATGAAGTATATTTTGTATTAAATGTGCCACAATTTATCTATATGTCTGTATCCCAATTTTGGATACTGTTCGATCCAGGTATGTTAATACTAAGATTTGGCATTCAGGGAGGTCCAACACATATGTAAGTTACATAGCTTGAGATTTCCTCTCATTCTGCGAGTTAGTGAAAACAAGCAATTGCAGTCCAGGATTTGTTCCCATTTGTCACTGTGAATTATAGTCGGTGTAATAGAAGATTTTAGGGAAAACTTCGATTACTGCATCAAACTGTAGGAACATTGGTAAATGTATTATTTGGTTCCTATGTTTTTCTATTTATTGGGTTACAAGTAGCATCTGAGCTGCTCAGAAAATAATCAGGTTGTGGCATGCCTGAATTCTACACAGGCAGGAAAGCAACATGTAACCTGTGTATTTGATTCCAGTTTTGCTTTAGAAGTTCTACAGGTTTCGAAATAAAAGGGAAAAAGGTGGAAGCGTCTATAATTGAGTCTGATTAATTTTCACAACCGATGAAGCCATTAGTAGAAATCGTAATGAGCCCTAGATTTGTGGTGAATTTCTTGGGGCGTTTATGCATGTTTTAGTTTTTTTTATGTGTTTAGTGAACCTTAATGTATAAACTGCTATCAAGTTACTGTCTCAATCCCAATTCCCCTTAGTATCAATAAGTTAGATTGTGGAGTTATATCTTGATTACATAAAGTGAGACTCATTATCTCGCCCTCATTCATTGAGGTATCAGGCTGAACCTTGAAATATCTGATACCTGAAGACTTATAAACATAAGGTGAGTCTTATATGTGAAATTAAGGAGAAACTTTTACAATTTGAGGGAGTCAAAATCTCATGGTTTCAGAAAAAGAGAGTTGACAGTTGACACATGCTGATTGGACATGGAAAAACTGGAAAAACACCGAGTTCATTTTTCCAAACTACCCTTAATATTTATTTTCAACATTTTCAGTTAATCCATGGTTTTCTTCTATCTAAAATAGCAGTTACTTTTCTCCTATCAGAAATATCTTGAATACATTGTTTATGCTTTCTTGCTAATATCAGTTTTCAGCTCTAGTGGTTGTATTTTGGGCAAGTATTGACAAGAATGGGTGGCTGTTGGTTTCAGGCAATGGCACAAGTTGGTGGTATTATTATGCTGCAGCCAGAAGTAGGAGGTTCTCGTGACAATTTCTTCTTTGCTGGAATTGACAGAGTCAGATTCCGGAAACCAGTGATTGCTGGAGACACCTTAGTGATGAAAATGACACTTGTCAAGCTGCAGAAACGTTTTGGAGTTGCAAAAATGGAAGGGAAGGCATACGTTGGAGGTGAGGTGGTATGTGAGGGCGAATTTCTGATGGCTATGGGTAGTGAATGATTATCTCCAACTCGTGGAGTTCCTTTCTTTTTTTTTTTCTCATTTCCTTCAAATTTCTCTGTTTGTGTTGATATTGCTTATTGTTGAGTTATGTTCTTTAGACGGCTTTTTATACAATTTATGAAGTAATTGTTGTAGTGAATACATATCAACTTGAGATTTCAGGGTTTGAACAGAACAGAAGTTCTTTGTTACTCTTGAAGCCTCGTCCTTCGGAGGACCTTGCATTTGGGAACTACTCCAAAAGTGTTTGGTAAGCTCTTGTTCTTTTACCTGCAATTTGAAAGTATGCTAATTTTATTCCATTAATCTAATGCTATACCTTGACTTTGTTGTGATGTTGAGAAAGAATTTTTTCTAGTTATTAGGACCAAAAACATCTGTAAATTACTTTTACAGAGTATTAGATATGACTAAACATCTCCGCGGAACCAGGATTCTTCATTTTTTATGTTAGACATATCAGATTTTTGCTTAGAGCAAGTCTTACCGATTTCATTGGGAGAGCAGACATGGTCTTGGCCATTGGATTAAGAGAAACATCCCAATCCAATAATTGACTGGACAGGTTTACAATAAGAGCATCCCCAAGAAATTGATTAGAAAATGAGTCGCTATTATCTAGTAGAATGCATAATATTACAAGAAGAATGGAAGCCCATTTTTTTTGAATATTTTAGGGGGGAACTCGAGGCTGCAAAGGTAAATTCAGTTTCTTGAGTTTCTTATCTCTAATCCAGTTACTTTTTACATTCACACTCAAACACCATTTCACAAGCCTAGAGCTCCTAGTGGTGTCTTCCCTTGCCCAGCCTCGAAGTAGAAAATTAGCATAGCCAACATAGCGAGTCTTGCATGCTTAATCTCGGCCAGCTTGAGTCTTTCAAGCTTCTCAGTGTCCGGGATGTACATGCCATTCTGGATAGTGCCGGCAAGGCCCAACGGGTCGAAGAATTTGCCTCCAGGGTATCCCTGTTCACCGGTAGCGTTGGCAAAGTTCTCGGCGGTTTTGGACCACGGTGTTGCCCACTCCACTGATTGGGATTCAGGGCTGAAGAAATCAACCCATCTTTTGCTCTCAACCCATCCCATGAGGATGAGTTGGGTGCCTAGGAGAGTGCCAAAGGAGAAGGGAGCAATGGCACCTGGATCTGCACCGGCTTCGAACCACGGGATGCCACTATAGGCTTGACCCACGAAGATGCCGAGAACGGCAGCCATCGCCCATCGGCCGTGGATCAGCTCAGCTTCCCTGTACCACTTCAAGAATGCAGGGTCCTTGCCCAGACCTAGTGGGTCGAACCCGTAGTCACCTGGAAGGCTGCAATTAGGAAATCTTAGTGAACCATATGCGGAAGAGAGAGTGGGGGAGGGTTTTTATGCCTGTTGTTTGTATGTCTAGAAACAATTTTCTGTTTTTTGAAAATTGAAAATCAGAAAACTGTACAAGAAGTTTGCTTGGTTGAGTTTTCTGAGAATTGTTTACTGAGAAATCATTTATAAAAAATGGTTATTTTCAAAAAATTCTCTTTGATTGTTCTCATAAGACCCTTTTTATTTTTAAAAGTCTCAAGAACAGTTTTCATATATGCAAACCAAATTTTCAGAATGGTGAATTGAAAGTTAAGTAGTGGCAATTCTAAAGAGTTATTATGTGAAAGTATCGACGTAATTTGATAGAGACTTACGAGCCATCTAGCCACTCGGGGTCGAGGAGGTTGCCACCACCTTTAACAGCAGGGATCCAAGACTTCTTAGTAGCAGCAGCAGCAGCTACCACAACCAACCTCCTAGAACTAGGAGTAACAAGTCCTCTGCCACCAACTGGTGCAGCTAACAATGCCTGGAGCTTCTTCCCACCGGACAAGAAGGGGGAGCCCAATCCATTCAGCACTGCAGCTGATGTTGCAGCCATCGCTCTCTCTCTCTCTCTCTCTCTCTCTATATATATATATATATATAGTATAGGAGATAGTGATGAAGCCTGAGTTTCTTCTTGAAATGCACTTAGATTGTTAGAGTCCTATGAGTGAGAAGTGATTGTGGGAGAGTTAAATCCTGAGGGAGGCAAATAGGATAATTGAAATCTGGAGAGGGAATCTATGATCACTCATGGATAGATTTCGGACCAATAGGATTCTTAGCTCCATCCGCTTCTTCCACATTGCTTCCAGCCACGTGGACATATGTTCTTGCCTTTAATTTGATTTTGTTTTGTTTTGTAATGTTGCTACTTGTGCAACCCAAAATACCCAAAGTTTGATAAATTTTAGTTCTATAGGAAGACTCAATCCAAGTCATTTTGGACTTTTGAGATGTTTGTTAGCTTGCAAAATGTTAAATAATTTGCAAAGCCTATATTCTTAGTTATACACACAGTTTTCAAGTCTACATAGTAAATACGTGTATATGCGTGTGTATATATATATATTTGTACCTTGTGAGATATAATCACCATGGTTTGCCGTAACGGTCCGTAATGGCCGTTACGTAACGGTTTTACGGCTTGCCGTTACCGTTACGGCACCGTTTTCCGTTTCCCGACCAGTAACGGCCGTTACGGGTGCCGTTACGGGCCATTACGATGATCGGGACCCCGATTTTTACCGATTCCGAAAATATCGTAACGGTTAACACAATTGAAATTTTTCAAAAATTTGGGTTAAAAAACTTTCTATTATGTATATGATATGATAAATGTTACTCCATCAGTTACAAAGAGAAGATGGTCTATTAATGATGAATCAAATGTCCACTGAAGATACAGTTCAAAATTGACAATCTTTTCATGAACCCCAACCAGAGCAACAAGTTCCACCACGAAATTCATTGTGGTGGTGAACCATGTATCTTTTTAAAAATTATTTTACATTGTTGGAAATAAATTATATCTTTTGTGATTTCAAATTTTTATTTATTTAAATTTAAATTTAATTTAATAATATCATAACAAGTATATCATAAACATTCAAATAACGACGACACCATTAAATTTATTAATAATTCATTTTTTGATATTAAAATTCTTTAAAAAATTAAATAAAATTCACTTAAATCTACTAAAAAATTATCTTTATTCATTCATGTTGTCAAAAGTATCCAATTAGAACATTTTGGGTAAGATGTGCAAGATTTTAAAAAATTCACGCTTGCGATAACCGCGTCCCGTTACGGATCCGTTACCGTTACATCGAAACCGTTACCGCTACAGTGACCGTTATGATTACGGCGAACCATGATAATCACTTAGAATTTAGTCTTGTTTTGAGATATAAATATTTCTTCAGAAAAATATATTTTGTTTTATGAGTGTATAAAAAATTGGATAAAAAATTCTTCATCATTGCATTTTTATTTATAAATAAATAAAAGAGTTAATATTATAAAAGAAATTGAAAATTAAAAGAAGTAAGATTAATGGAATGAAATAATTGATAGTGGCAGTTATTATCAGAGCCACGGTTTGCTTTTTTAAATAAATTAATTAAGACCAAAGTGTTAACTCACCTATTTAATTAAACACAGATAGTAAACAAACCTCTGTGATCATAAGTGATACGTGGTTGTGACGGGTTTATATAAGCACACAAACGTGTTTACATTGCAAAATATTAATAGATGCTTCTGAAATTATGTAAAATATTTTCAAAAAATCTAAAAACCCAGTTTTCATTTCGTAAAAGTGTTATATGACATTTTGGAAGTGAAACCAAACAATTTGAGAACCAAAACAGCCCAATAAAAAATTGACATTATGCTACTTATCTAAAGATGTAACACGTGTCATTTCTTGTATCAAAAGCGTAAAATAAATTTTGTGCATTTGGATTTATCTCTTGATAAAAGTCTAGCGGATGGGTGAAACTCTGCCTAGAATTAATAAAAAATAAAATGGAGTGATGAGCTGCTTCAATAGTGAGTTCATTTCGTATATGGGCTTGGGCCAAGGTAGTTTCGAGTAGGGCTGCAAACGAGCCGAGCCGAGCCGAGCTTTGGAATGTTCAAGCTCGGTTCATTTATTAAACGAGCCTAGAAAATGTGTTCAAGCTCGGCTCATTTGCTTAACGAACGAGCCCGAGCCGAACGCTAGATTTAACGAGCCGAGCCCGAGCTTGTTCACGAATAACTCATTTCAGTGCAACATATATTAATCTTCCTAATAGTTGTTTGGATTGAGTTGTTGCATATTTGTTTTAATATATTTTCACTAGTATAATTTTTATGAATGAATTTTATGTTATGACCGCCTAATTTCTATAATCTTTTCACAATAATCTTCATAATTTGTTCAATTTGAACACTTTCTTTTGTTAAATATAATATAATTTTACTATTTAACTTAGACGAGCCTGTTCACGAGCTTGGCGAGCCGAGCTTAGTAATGTTCAAGCTCGGCTCGTTTACTAAACGAGCCTAAAAATTGTGCTCAGGCTCGGCTCGTTTACTAAACGAACGAGCACGAGCCGAGCTCTTAACGAGCCGAACCCGAACCTGCTCACGAAAGGCTCGGTTCATTTGCAGCCCTAGTTTCGAGACCGCCTCGGGTATGGCCTATGCGGTACCCTTCTTTGCATACCGCGTCTGATAATTGGTCTTTGCTATCATAGATTCATAATGTTTAGGCAATATAAATTTAAAGTATCATATCATATATAGTCATATTATATATGATGTACAGTGCTCACTGAATAATGATCCTTAAATTAATTGTTGTATAAGTTTTCTAATCAATTTTTCAATAATTCAGTTTATGATAATGATAACTTTAACTTAGGGTCCAATATACACACTTTGCTGGGCTGTTCAAGATAAAAAATAAAAGAAATTCTTTATTAGACCTATTTTTCTAACCTAAAGATAAATAAGCTCTAAGTTTTTTTGCTTAAGACCAATATAATCGTACTTTTGAAATTTTCATTTAAGATCTCAATCACCAAAACATTCATTAATTTTATATTCTTTCTAAATAGAAGAAGATTTTTTAAAGATTACATACACATTTTATTGGGCCATGTCATTAGAATAGGAAGAATTTCTTTCTTATAGGGTGTAAGAGACAAGTATTGTTGTACAAATTTTATATAAACCTAATTTTAATGTAACTATACAAATATAATTTTTTGAGCTCACCTGCTTGTGATTAACTATTTTTTTTTTTTAAACGTTCGTAATTTAACAATACTTTCTCACTTTTAAAATTAAAGGTAAAAAATTCAAAAATTCAAGTTCCCATCTGTAAATGCAGAAAAGTTACACAATAGAAATTGGGGGTAAAACTTTTTCTTTTCTCATTAATCAAAGTCCTCTATTTATACCAATTGTGATCAATGGGTCAAGCCCATGTACCCAGGTTTATCAATCCCTTAAATCAAGGGATTTGATAAACCCTAACCTTTTTTGGACTCTATATACTATAATTGGATTACTTCTTGCCTTGTGGACCACACTTTAGCTTCTAGAATTTTCCATGGGCCCATTGCTGTTTTCGGCCCATCCGTCTTCCGGCCCATCGGTCTTTGGCCCATCCGTCGCCGGCCCATCAGTCCAGTGGCCCATCTATAATTGGGCCAAATATTTCAACCATTACACAGGCCCCTTAGGTTATGGGCTTGTCATTTTTCTTTAAAGCCCATGACCTAATAAATGTAAATACCTATGTATATATACAATAATAGCTTTTATGGGAAATGAAGGTAATGAGTTGGCATGTCATCATTGCCTATTTAATGGTGTGCCAAAACGTGAGGCCACTACTCCCTCAAACCCCGTACCATGACGGCTGTGGCGTGTCTTTCGGACTTCGTGCAGCCTTTTTGGCTTCCTCCTTTCCTTCTATAAAAACCTCCTCTTTCTTCATTTCTTATCACATTTCATACTTTTGAAACTCTCCATTCTCGTCTCTGCCTTCTTTAGTTCTTCATTACTGGGATTCGTTTCCTTGTCACTGCCACCGTTCATTCTGTCGCTCATCCCAGATATCATAGAAACCGGCCGTTACTCAGAGCTGTTGTAACTCTTCCTTCACCAACTAAGTAAGTCGATCGGTTTTCTCCTTTCTTCTTTCTTTAATTTATCACATTTACCTCCCTCTGTCTCTTCTACATTTCTTAACATTATGTCCGATAGTGACGATACCCGGTCGGTAGAGGAAGTTGTTTTACCTACTTCCTCAGGCACCGATTCCACTGGCAGTGAGTCTCCCCAGCCTGTTCCTAGAGGAACCAGAAAAACTACTTTTAAGAGTACTGACCTTCCGGGTTCCTCAACAACCGGTCCCGTGAAAACCAAGCCTTCTGAACCATTTGTAGTGGCCCCACTTAAGAGGACCCGACCTGAAGTGGACGTCAAACACCTTCGGGCTGAGACCCACGTTCCCCAGGACGTTGATGTGTCCCCCTATCTGGGCTACCTAGACTATACCCAGAGCCAGAGCCTAGCCCCCGGTAGCATTCTGCTATCGGCATCTCATCTTAGGGTTCTGAGGTTTCCTCTTCATCCCTTTTTCCACTACGTGTTCTTCATGCTTGGGTTGCATCCCCTTCAATTGAACCCGAACAGCATTAGGATCATATATATGCTACTGCTGTACAATAGGGATATGGATCTGAACCTAGGCCTAGCCGACCTCCTCCTTTGTTATTTTTTCCAAAATGCCAGAGCGAGTAGAGGTAGATACAACCTTTTCCCCTTTCACGGCCGCAGCATTTGTACCGATACTGAAAAATCGGATAAGGGATGGAAAGAACGAATGGTCGTAGTGAGCGGCAATTGGTCGTACCCTTTTTCTCGTATTTTCCCGATCCCCAACAAATTCGGTCACATTCGCCTGCCTGTCTATCGCCCACTTCATAAGGCTTCTTGCCTCTGTGAACATTGTGACCTTCACCGGGGGGACTATGCCTTCAAATTTCTAGGTTATGAGGACAAGGATCTTCCCCTCACCTTTATAAAACAGCGGATAGGCCTCTTGAAAACCCATGTTTGGGGCAAGACCCGATCGGCTACTGACCTGCTGACCATGGAAAATATTGAATCGATCTCTAACTTGGGCGCTGGTGTTGACAGGATGGACTTGCCCGACAAACCTATGTCCGCCAGAATCCCTCAAGTTCCCGAAGGTATTACGCTTGTTGATGTTGTGCCATTGTCAACAGCACCGCCTTCGACTTCGGTGCCTCCACCTGCTCAAAGCCCGGTAGCGCCACCAGTGCCGCCCCCATCGGTTCCTCCTCCGCCTCCTGCAAATGCTCCAACTGTGAGAACCCGATCCAATGCCACTAAAAGGGCTAGGACACAAACCGAAAATGCTTCTTCTTCAAGCAAGGCTCCAGCAGCCCCTGAATCATCCCAAGCTCTGATTCCTTGGGAGCCTAAGTTTCTGCTGCCAGACGGCACTCCAGTCTGTACTGATCAAATTACCCTCAACCATCCGGAGGCTCTCCGGGCTATGGCCAAAGGGGTCTGGACACCAACTGACAGGGTGGCTCAGTCAAAGATCACCAGAACTAATCTGGCTAAGAAGACTTCGATAATGGCTATGGAGGTAAAAGATTTTGTTCATCCTTTCGTGTCCTTTATTTCATTTGCTGCTCATTATCTGTGTAATAATCCGACCTTTATTGTGCAGCTTCTCTACGGCATTCAGGCATACAACAGCCTCCTTGAGACTGATGTTAAGGAGATGGCCGGTATGAAGGCCCAAATAAAGCAGAATGAAATCCATCGGGTCTCTCTGGTCAAGGAGACGGATGGACTCCGCCAGACTGTTTCTGAACAGAAGACTCTTCTGGAAACTGGTGAGGCGGAAAAGCAAGCCCTGATTGCCGAAAAGGTGGTTTTGGCTGCCGAGCTGGAAAAAGCGAAAGAGGCTGTCCGGAGGATGGCAGCTGAAAAAGCTGAGTCTGATAGACTCTTGACAGAATCAGAAAGGCTTCTGTCCTCTGAGCGGGAAAAGGTAGAAGTATGTCGTCTGGGAGGGCTCGACATGTTTAAAAGATACAGCGTCGTCTGCGACATCCGAGCGGTCAGGGCCTGGCGGCGGAGGCATGAAATGGAGCACATCCCTCTGGAATCCCGTGAATTTAAGACCGCAGAAGAATTTGATGCTCATATGGGAATACCTTTTCCCTATGAGAACCCTCCTACCTCTGAGAACGAAAAGCGCTTTGCCGCTATCCTGAAAGGGGAAGAATACCATCCCCCCGAACAGTAGCTTTAGGGCAATTTTTTGTTTCCCTCAACGGGCTAACTTTCTTGTAACTTTTTATTTTTAATGAATCAAGAACTTTTATTTCTTTTTCCAGCAACTATTCATTCTTTGTGTGAGTTTTTATGAGACAACTGAGCCTTCAGGCATATATGGCCCCTGAGGCTACAAATTTACTTTGATTTCACACATCCAGGAAATTTTAATGAATCGCAAAGCCTTCGGGCAACGGGCCCCTGAGGCTTGATTTTATCCTCTTGGTTAGTTTAAATCAGGTGTGAACCCGAACACATAGGAAATTTTAGTAAATTGTGAAGCCTTCGGGCATTTGGCCCCTGAGGCTTAATATTATCCTCTGGTCAGTTCAAATCAGGTTTGAACTCAAACACTTAGGAAAATTTTAATGAACATAAAGCCTTCGGGCATTTGGCCCCTAGGGCTTGATTTTATCCTCTGGTTAGTCCAAATCAGGTTTGAACTCAAACACTTAGGAAAATTTTAATGAACATAAAGCCTTCGGGCATTTGGCCCCTAGGGCTTGATTTTATCCTCTGGTTAGTTCAAATCAGGTTTGAACTCAAACACTTAGGAAAATTTTAATGAACATAAATCCTTCGGGCATTTGGCCCCTAGGGCTTGATTTTATCCTCTGGTTAGTTCAAATCAGGTTTGAACTCAAACACTTAGGAAAATTTTAATGAACATAAAGCCTTCGGGCATTTGGCCCCTAAGGCTTGATTTTATCCTCTGGTTAGTTCAAATCAGGTTTGAACTCAAACACTTAGGAAAATTTTAATGAACATAAAGCCTTCGGGCATTTGGCCCCTAAGGCTTGATTTTATCATGAAACCTTGTATAAAAGTAAACTCTATCTTTATTGAGATGAATTCGAAAATCATGAAGCAGAGGTGCCTATATCGGGCACAGATGCTTCGTAACAATGGTGTCAAAGTAAGACACAGTCTTATTTATCAATAAGAAAAATAACTATCTAAGGGTAATACCTCTTTAACCGATAAGCATTTTGGGAGTTGGATTCGAGGCGGCCTGTTTCGTTCTTCCGAACCCGATAGGCCCCGCGACCGATAACCTCAACCACTGTGTAAGGTCCTTCCCATGTCTCCCGTAATTTGCCCGTAATCCCAATCTTCCTTCTGAGCACCATGTCGCCTACTTGGAATTCTCTCCTTTTGACTTTCTGATTGAATCGAGCTCTTACTTGCTGCTGATAGGCAGTTAATCTTATCCCAGCAGCTTCCCTTCTTTCCTCTAGGAGATCCAGATCATGGGCTAAATGCTGATTGTTCGGTCCTTCTTCCCATGCTTGACTCCTTAAAGTAGGTACCCTTAGCTCGGTCGGGATAACTGCTTCAGCCCCATAAGCCATGGCGAAAGGGGTTTCCCCGGTTGGCTGTCTTGGAGTAGTCCGATAAGACCACAATACCTCAGGCAATTTCTCTAGCCATGCTCCTTTTGCGTCTTCAAGTTTTTTCCTCAATGTGTCAAAAATTGTTCTGTTCGTCCTTTCGGCTTGCCCATTTCCTTGCGGGTAGCCGACGGAAGAAGTGTTCTGATTGATCCCATGCTTTGCTAAGAATGCTTGAACCCTTCTGTTATCCAAGTTGGTGCCATTATCCATCATTATGGTTCGGGGTAGGCCGAATCTACAGATGATGTGGCTCCAGATGAATTTTATGACATGGCTGCCTGTTATGGTGGGATATGCTTCCGCTTCTACCCATTTGGTAAAATAATCGGTAGCCAGGAGAACATGCGTTGTACATCGTATTGCTTGAGGAAGAGGCCCCACTATGTCCATCCCCCATCGGGCAAAAGGGTGAGGGACAATAGTTGGGTTTAAGAATTCAGGTGGGGGATGAATGGCATCTCCATGAAACTGACATTTTTTGCAATGTCTGACATAAATTTCAGCGTCCCTTGCCAGGTAGGGCCAGAAATACCCCTGGGTGAGGACTTTATGAGCTAGGGACCTTCCTCCGGAATGATTGCCACAAGCTCCTGCATGGATCTCTTCCATTACTGCCGACGCCTCGGAGGGGGTAAGACATCTTAAGTATGGTCCGGAAAAAGACTTTCGGTATAGTTGGCCGTTGTATAGGGCGTATCTGGCTGCCCTCATTCTTATCTTCCGGGCTTCTGACTTTGATTCAGGCAATGTACCAAATCTCAGATAATCTACTATCGGGTCCATCCAACTTGGTTCCCATGGGATAACCATTACTTCTTCGGGGGGTTCCAAACTGGATCGGGCGACAAAATCTATCGGTATAGTGCGAGTCATAATTTCTCCTGCTGCGGAGGCTTGGTTAGCCAGATGATCTGCTACAGAATTATCTCCTCTGGGAATCTGTTCAAAGTTTATTTGCTGGAACTCTTCAGCCTCCTTTAGAACCAGAGTCTTGTATGCTTCCATTTTCGGCTCCCGGGTTTCGTACTCCCCATTTAACTGTCGTACGACTAGCTGGGAATCACTTCGTACTACTGCCTTTTGGACTTGAAGGCTTCGGGCCAACCGAATTCCTGCAAGGAGGGCCTCATATTCTGCTTCGTTGTTAGAGGCTGGAAATTCCAATCTAACGGATTGTTGGATTTTAGTATCATCCGGTGTTACGAGTACTATCCCGATCCCTGCTCCGTTGACGTTGGATGATCCGTCTACGAATATGACCCATAGTCCAAGCTCACCTTCCTCTGTGGAGTCATTAGTTTCTGTTTCTAACAGGAAGTCAGCTACTGTCTGTCCTTTGATGGCTGTTCGGGGGACGTAGGTTATGTCAAAAATCCCTAATTCAATTGCCCATTTTGAGATTCTCCCAGATAACTCAGGCTTCGCCATTATGGATCTTATTGGTGTTACAGTTGGAACTATGATCGGGTGCGCTTCGAAATAATGACGGAGACGCCGCTTAGCATTGATCAGTGATAGTACCAGTTTCTCCTGCTTTGAATAACGGGTCTCTGTCTCAGCAAGGGATTTGCTGGTGTAGAAGACCGGTGTCTGGTACCCTTTGCCCTCCTTGACCAGAGCGGCGCTAGTAGATGTTACCGAAACGGCCAGATATAGGTGCAACGGCTAATCGGCTTCAGGGGTTGCCAGGATCGGGGGCTTCGTCATGTAACTTTTGAGTTTGTGCAGTGCCTCCGTTTGCTCGGGCCCCCAGACTTCTCCTCGTGCCGCTCTTATTGCTTGAAAGAACGGCCTACACCGATCGGTTAACCGAGAGATGAAACGACTGAGGGCCGCTATTCTTCCGGTTAGTACCTGGATTTCTTTCCGGGACTTTGGCTCAGCAGTCTCTATGAGAGCTTTGACTTGTGCAGGACTAGCCTGTATTCCCGTCCGGTCAACTATGTGCCCCAAAAACTGGCCTGAGGATACTCCGAAAGAGCATTTGGCCGGATTGAGCTTCATATTATGCTTCCGGAGGGTGCTGAATACCTGCTGCAGATCGGCTAGATGGTCTCCTTTCTCCTTGCTTTTTACCACCGTGTCATCGATGTAGGCTTCGATGGTGGATCCCATCATCCCTTGGAACACCCTTCTGACCAACCTCTGATAGGTAGCACCTGCATTCTTTAGTCCGAAAGGCATAACTGTATAACAAAATGTACCTGACTCAGTGATGAAGGCAGTCTTTTCCTGGTCCTCCGGAGCCATTCGGATCTGGTTATAGCCAGAGTATGCATCCAGAAAGCTCAAGCGTTCGAATCCTGCGGTGGCATCCACCATCTGGTCGATCTTTGGTAAAGGGAAACAGTCTTTCGGGCACGCTTTGTTCAGGTCAGTGAAGTCGATACATACCCTTCACTTGCCGTTTTTCTTCTGGACCACCACCACATTTGCCAACCAGGAAGGATACTGGACCTCTTTTATGAATCCTGCTTGCAGCAGTCGATCAACTTCTTCGGCTATGATCTGGTTTCGATGGACACCCATTCGTCTTTGTTTCTGTCTAACGGGCTTTGCACTGGGATCCACATTGAGAGAATGCAGGGCAACTGATGGATCAATACCGGTCATGTCCATATGGCTCCACGCAAATATGTCAGCATTGGATCGGAGAAGGGATTCTATTTCCTCTTTTTCCTGCGGATTGAGGCCTGAACCAATATAAGTAAACCTCTCAGGGCGATCGTGACAAATTTGAACTTCCAGTAGTGGTTCAACTGCTACTGGTGATCCCGAACCGCCCTCCTGTAATTGCTATTTAGGATCAAGTATTGTCTTGGACTGCGACTTTTGTTCCGGTTCCGTTCTCCTTTTCAAGCTTTTCATAGTGACGGCGTAACACTCCTTTGCTGCTACCTGATCGCCCCTGATATCGATTACGTCAACTCCGTTCGGATCAATACACCGCATTACCTGATGCATGGTAGAAGGGACTCCGTGCATACGATGGATCCATCCCCTCCCCATGAGGAGATTATAGGAAGGTTTGACATCCACCACCACGAAAGTCTCTCGGAGTGTACGCCTTGCTGCCGTTACTGGCAGCTGGATTTCCCCCACTGGTTCTACTCTCCTTCCATCGAATCCTGCTATCGGGCTTCTGGATGGGACTATTTCCTGGGGATTGATTTCCAATTTCTCAAAGGCCCATTTGGTGATAATGTTGGCACTGCTTCCTGGATCGACCATTACCCTCTTGATCAGGCAGTTGGAGACCATGAGGGAGATAACCAGGGGGTCGTCATGAGGTGTCTGAACATCCTGCATATCCGCAGAGGTGAAAATAATCCGGGCATCCTCTTTCGGGCTTCGAAACTTGGTGACTTCTCCAACCCTTCGTAACTTCTGGGCTTGCCGCATCTGTGATCTACGAGCTTCTTCCGCTTCTGATCGACTGGGCCCTTCATGGACCATGTGAATGACTCGTACGGGTTGTCCCATAGCTCCCTTGGTAGGGGCATGCGTCGCTTGATCTGATCGGGCTCCCTCCTTGGCAACATACTCTGTTAATTCTCCCTTTGCAATCATGGCTTCCACCTGTCTTCTGAGGCTCCTGCACTCATTAGCGTGATGCCCGTACTCGCCATGGAAGGCGCAGTGCCTCGACATATCCCTTTGGTCCATTGGCTGCCTGATGGGAGGTGGTGACCGGTAGATTCCTTTGCCCTTTGTTTCCTGGTATAGTTTTGCCAAGGTCACTTTCAAGGGGGTGACCTTCTCCTCAAACCTTGGTCGTTTTTCTGGGGCTGGGGAAGGAGCAGGAGGTGCGTTCGGTCTCTTCCGGTCTGACACCCGATCCTTTACCCTGGAATGTTCGGACGCTCTGGCCTCTACTGTTGTAAAGGCAGTCCTTCTTTGTCGTATGGCCAATTCCTCTTCTATTCGGAGGTGCCCTTGTGCCCTAGAGTTGAGCTCTCCAATATCGGCTGGTGGCCTCTTGACCAGGGACTGATGAAACTTTGTTCTAGGGATTAGGGCCATTCTAAAGGCTTCGACGACTGAATGCTGATCGCAATTGTCAATCGAAGACATCTCCACATTAAACCGTGAGACAAAACTTTTCAGGGATTCGCCTTTCTCTTGGATCATGGTGAACAGACTGGAGATAGTTTTCTTCTGCCTTTTATTGCCAAAGTATTGGGCAATAAATAACTCGCAGAGTCTGAGCCAGCTACCGATCGATCGGGGCGGTTGCTTTCTGAACCACAGGAGGGCTGCTTCGGTCAGGCTGGTGGGGAAAACTTTGCAGAGTAAGGCCTCGTTTTCATTGTACACATTCATCTTGGTATGAACGTGGTAGATGTGCTCTGTTGGATCTTTTGTACCATCGAATAAGGTGAACTTCGGTAATCTGAACCTCTTCGGATAAGGCACGCTGGTGATCGAGGTGGTGAATGGTGTCTGAACGGCGTCTATGGATGCCTCAGATGCCAGATCGATTGGGGTCTGTACCTTCAGGTCCCTAAGCACATCCCGCTGGAATCTGGACATGATTTCCTCCAGTTTTTTCATGGTCAGGACCTCCTCCGGATTATGTGCTCCGAGAACCTGTAGGGATGACTCTGCCTGCTCCTCACGATCGTTATGGGCTCTAGCGGGTAGGTCATCCATGTGTGTCTGGCGGCCTACAGACCGTTCGTGATGTCCGGACTGCTCATCGTCATGGATCTCCTGTGGATTCTGTAGTTGAGCCAATTTTGCCGCCAATTCAGCGTTCTGCCTTTCTAACTCGGCAGTCCTCTCCTCTAGGGCTCGTCTGATCGGATCTTCTGGTTGCTGGCCTCCGTTTGGAGGTAAATCGGTATGTTGTGAACGTGTGATTGCCATTGTTAGTATGAATCTTAGCTTTTTTGCAGAGGGTGAGAAACTTATTGAAAAAGGATTTCAATAATAGGGTTTCCCACAGACGGCGCCAATTGTGTAAATGCAGAAAAGTTACACAATAGAAATTGGGGGTAAAACTTTTTCTTTTCTCATTAATCAAAGTCCTCTATTTATACCAATTGTGATCAATGGGTCAAACCCATGTACCCAGGTTTATCAATCCCTTAAATCAAGGGATTTGATAAACCCTAACCTTTTTTGGACTCTATATACTATAATTGGATTACTTCTTGCCTTGTGGACCACACTTTAGCTTCTAGAATTTTCCATGGGCCCATTGCTGTTTTCGGCCCATCCGTCTTCCGGCCCATCGGTCTTTGGCCCATCCGTCGCCGGCCCATCAGTCCAGTGGCCCATCTATAATTGGGCCAAATATTTCAACCATTACACCATCAAAGAATATGGTAACATTCCATGAGTTTATTGTCAAGGTAATAAATAAATAAAAAGTTGGTCAAACTAAATAATATAACATCTGGAGTATTAATAAGGCTTATTAGACGATATATTTGTATTTAGTGGTTCTATTTTCGATTTTTGAGTTGTGTATTGTAAGATGATGTTAGATTAGTCGAAATATTAAGAAAAAAAAACTAATGAATTCATGATTCAATAAATCCAATTAATTTTTTTAAGAGAACAAAAATAGAAAAAAGAAAAAAATTTGGGTAACTAACCGTAAATCTAATGCGCTACCAAACCACCCACATAACGAAGACCTACGGGTTAGCGGTTTGGTGAACCCCGAGTCAACTCACCTAAGCCGGCCGAGTCGAGGAGATCAAACCCGAGTCAACTGATATAACGATCCCGCGAATCGGTTTGTCGCTAGTCGGCCACACTCCATCCCCATCAAAACCCCAATCCCATCCTAAATTTATTTCTCTCTTCACTTTCTCTCTCTACAATCACACAAAGAGAGAGACAGAAACAATCCCAAACTCACAGCGCCTCTTTTCTCGATTTCTCCCTCCTGCCATGAAAATCTGAACAAAAAATTTCTCGCTATCCAAACATGTCTCACTCAGTATTCCAAACGGCCCAAATCATGCCAATCAACACTCAGATCGTTCCCACCACCAAAACCTTATCGGCAAAGCCCTTATTTCCAGTTTTCCGGCCGCCGGGGTCTCCTCTCGCCGTGGTCAAGGTCCGGAGATGTTTGGTGGTGAAGGCGTCATCGTCGGTGGTGGACGGAGACTCCGTGGCGGTGTTGGAACGCTGCTTCAGTGCGTCGCCTCCGTCCGATTCAGCGCCGTCGTCATCGTATACGGCTGCGGCGGCGGCGGCGGCGATGGAGGGTGCGGTGATGAAGGGAGAGTATGGTGCTTTCGGGACGGTGACTCTGGAGAAGTCGAAGCTCGATACTTCGCAGCAGCAGCAAACGAGGTCTAGTCCTGAGGTCTGTGTTGTTCTGAATTTTCTTGTTTGTAGTCCGTTTGGTTTCTTAGAAAGTGAAGGAAAAAAATTATGGCTAATATTGCAATGACTTGTGACTAATATTACGAAATTCTGAATTGCAATGACTAGTGACTAATATTACTATTTGGTTAGTTGCGATGACTAAATCAAGAAATTATGGCTGAAAATGTTGTTTTCATCTTTATTTCCCCCCCAAATTTCTCAGTAACCAAACAAAAGTTAGGGCTTTTATTAGGTGAATAATATTTTACGGTTACTTAGCTTAGCTATTAGAGCAAAAAGTTCATTCTTGTGTGACTTGTGTCTGATTGTGTTCTTGACGACCCTTTCATTCTATAGAATTGTCTAAAATTGACTACTTTTTTGTTTGATTAATACCTATTATGATTCTTTTTCAGTATTATGATCGTGCTTTGTGTGTTTTGTCTCTTTGCCAATCATATGTGAAGCACAGTAGTGATGGTGTGATTTGAATTTTTATCGTTTTCCAGTGAGGCGGTATGGTTTTCTAAATTAAGGGTTTCTCGTTTTACTCTTGATAAACTACTGTTAGTGATAATAGCATTTTATTGGTGGAAGCATCTATCTTTCTCGGTTCTAACAAAGCAAATTAAGATTGGATATTCAATGTTGATCTCTATTACTTAAGTCACTACAGGATATTCAGAATGAGATTCTGAAGGTAATCAGAACTTGAAGCATGTGTATGGAGTGATTCACTACCATCTTCTTACTTGTGATTCTATTCGGGTTAGTGTTATACTTATTTAATATTAAAAAACAGTTAGGTTAAGTGTTATACTAGAGGTTTGGAGGAAAGTTCTCGAGTCGAACTAGAAAGATCAATATAACTAGGAATAATTTTGAACATAGTGTAGGTTGAACATGGTTACAAATACAAATGCAGGGATTTGATGATATCTCAAGATTAAGAGCTACCAAAATGTAAAGAATTTCGCTATTTAAGCCCGATGATTCACAATGAAGGATGGATTGGAGATGATGTTAATTACAAAATTAAGGCATAATGAGTTAAATGGAAGTACACGTAGGCATAATGAGCCATTGTTATTAAAGGCTCAAGGTGTTAGAGGTCCTATGGAGCCTAGCGCAAGGCACAAGGTGAGGTGCGTGTCTAAGTAAAGTGAGACACATAATGGAAAATGCAATGAGAGAAAAAAAAAGAAGTATTACTAAAGTATTCATATTCCACAAGACGTGAATATTGTCAAAGGCGTACCTACGCGCACAAGAGGCGCAAGTCTTGCACCTCAAGGAGCCTGGAGCCTAGTCACGCACCTTTTAATAACACTGCTATGAGTTAAATAGAAGCGTGCCTATTAGTATATTTGTGACAAATGTATCTCTCCAGGATTGAAGACGAAAGTTCATCAATCCTATTTAATAGGGCAAAATTGTAACAACCCCCTCCTAATCCAGACATAATACTGTTCGCTTTTGGCTCATCCGGACCATAGACTTCTCAGGGGGTCATCCATCTTGGTACTACTCCACGTCAAACATGTTTAACTGTGGAGTTTTGGTGGCTTCCCAACCATCACGGTTTTAAAATGCGTCGTGTCATAGAATGATATGAAACTCACATATAACACGTAGCCAATCCTTACCCAGACGATGTGGGATTGTGCACCTGTAGCTCACCCAGTGTGATAGTCTCCCAGTGCCATTTGCACTGTCCACGGCACACCCGCCCACATAGATCGCCATAATCCACCCCCCTAGGAGGCTCGACCTCCCCGTCGGCACACTTTCGGCTCGGTCAGGCTCTGATACCATTTGTAGCTCCAACACTTGGTACAATATTGTTCGTTTTGGGCTCAACCCACACGGTTTTGTTCTTGGACTCCTCCCCAAAAGGCCTCATACCAATTGGAGACAATACTGCACATATAAGCACATCACCAGACCTATACCCGGGCGATGTGGGACGTTACAAGAATGTTTGGTACTTAGTTTAAAGTTAGTGGTGGATTAACGAGAATGTTAAACGGATGTGCAGCAAGACAAAAGAATATATGGTTAGAAATGTACGGTTGAGGTAACACTTAATTGAGAGATTTGATTAAGGTGGTTTGGATAGGCATAAAGAACATTACAAAGTGTCCTAGCTATGGTGTACATGAGGGTAATGTTAAGAGAAGGAATACCCAAATTAATATGGGTAGTTTGGGGAAAGATAACAACTTTTCGTTTGATTAAGGTTTTGTCTTTGATAAAATAGATTGCAGTATGATTCAAGCTTCCAATCTCATGTAGTAAAGTTGAGGTGGGCTGAATGATGAAAGACTAGACCTTAATTGCCTAATTCGAGTTTCCTCATCTTTAATCTCACTTGTCATGACCAAGGTCTAATATACGTAGTTTAATACCATATTGCACATACTTCAAAAGGCCATGGGTGCTTGTGTTGAAGAGGCAACTCTCTAACTTAAGTATGGGATAGATGTTAGACACGGGTGGCTAGACATGAACATAACAAGTATATCCAGTTGTTCAATTTATTACATGACACTGTGTTTATGTAATAAATTGATCTTGTTGTTTCGAAAACTGGTTAAGAGCCTATTTGGAAAGTTTCATTATATGAATAAATATTTTACTCCAACATCTTAAAAAAAAAGAAAAGAAAGAATGGCAAGTCATGTGAATATTTAGTTCTACAATTGATAGCATGCATCACTTGACAGGCAACCAATTTGTCTGTTTAAGACGGGCTAATATTTATTGGCGGTTTCATTTCTTTTTTTGTATGTTTTTGTACAACTGAAGTTTTATTATTCTTATAAGAGGATTAGAAATCTGTGTCTTTCTGAAGTTTCTTTACATTGCCTGGCTTGTGATACATATGTGCACATATTTTATACATTTAGGTTGTGTGTGGTACGCAGGAATGTAATGGAATGAAATACCCATTCCAACCATTCTTTTGTTTGGTGTGGATTTTAAGCTGGGAATGGGCATTCCCTTGGAATGAAAAATCATTTCAGAGAATGAGAATCCATTTCAGAGCTGCACTAACGGAATAGGCTTTCCATTCTCTAACAGAACTTAAAAAACACATTTCATTCAATGTTTAATGATGTTGTAACCAAACAATAGAATGAGAATGAACATTCTCATTCTCAATCCATTCCATTCTTACATACCAAACATAGCATTAGTGAGTGATGCATTCAACTACTGATTTATTGAACAATACGCACGAGTCTCGCTCTCTAGGATGCTAAGGATGGGTCTTAGAATCTTAAATACTATTGCTGGATGCAAAACTAATTTGCTGGATTGCTAGTTTGCTGATGTGGAGCCATCGTATACTACTTACAATTAGAAGGTTGTTAATGCTGAAAAGAAATCATTCAAGACAATTTTGACTATCTAATGGTCTAGGATAGTTTTCAAACAACTGTATATTCCTGTTTAAAGTGTTAAAGAAGGTGGTTACCCTCATATAGGTGGGTCCCATATGAAACCTTGTGAGGGCAAGAAATGAGATGCTGATAGAGGATTGATTACTAAGGTTCAAGCTTGTTCTTTTATCTAATAATTGAACTTTAGTATGCTTGAGTTGGTTTATCACATTGGTTTCCTTTTAGAACATTCTGAATCCTAAAAGGGACTCTTTAGGGGTCGGCGAGGTGTGGGGGTGTGGAAGGATATCATAGAGGGATGGGACTCTTTTGTTTCATTCACCAGCATTAGAGTTGGGGATGGCCGTTGTAGTAGTTTTTGGTCGGATTGGTGGTGTGGTGCGGGTTCTTTGGAGTCCTCGTTTCCTCAACTTTATAGGATCGCTCGGGACCGTCATGCTTCAGTAGCCGACTGTTATCATCTTGATACCGGAACGTTAGTGTGGGATGTCAGTTTTGTGCGGCACTTTCAGGACTGGGAGTTGGAGGAGGCTTCGGGTTTTTTGGAGCTATTATACTCTCTGACTATGAACGGTGGACCGGACTCATTGACTTGGAAGGCGACTACTTTACGACTCTTTTCGGTATCTTCCTATTTTCATTGCCTCTTGCCGAGGACGTATGACCTGTTTCCCTGGAAGGCAGTTTGGCGGTCGAAGGCCCCTCCCAAGGTTGCTTTCTTCACATGGTCGGTGGCGTGGGGTCGGATTCTCACTTTGGATAAGTTGCGACGACATGGCATGTTTGTTGTCAATCGGTGTTTTTTGTGCAAACAGGATGGGGAATCCATTGATCATCTCCTATTACATTGTCCGTTTGTCTATGATTGCTGGAGTTTTCTGTTATGTTTGTTTGGTGTTCATTGGGTGATGCCTGCCTCGGTTCGGGATGTTTTGTTTTCTTGGAGGAGTGTGTCGATTGGCTCGCATTTACGTCTCTTCTGGAGGGTGGCTCCTCTTTGCCTTTGGTGGACCATATGGATGGAACGCAATAGGCGTTGCTTTGAGGGAGTTGAGTCCCCTACGAGGGTTGTAAAATATAGTTTTATTTTCTCTCTGTTTAGTTGGGTGGAAGGGCGTAATTGTAGTTCTATAGACGAGAAAATTGAGTTTATGGGTTCTCTTGGCCCATAGGGGTCGTTGTATTTGGGATGCATTCCCCTTTTGAATGCGTGTTTTAATAAATTACTTACTTATCAAAAAAAAAAAGAACATTCTGAATCCTGGGATATTGGCTCATCATATTCTGATGTCACAGCTTGCGGTCGGGGGAGGTGGTGGTGACATTGGGAAACGAATAAATTTTGGTGGTGGTGACGGAGGTGATGATGGTGGTGACGATGACGATTATTTTGATGACTTTGATGATGGTGAAGATGGAGATGAGGGCGGACTATTTAGGAGGCGGATTGTTCTTCAAGAGGTGGGTAAACTTATCCACTTAGAAGTACAAATTTAAAATTTCTCCTCTTCAAATATGTTTCTCTCAGAATTATTAGTTCCAACTGATGATTTCAGTGAACTTTCTGCCAGCTTTTTGATAGAAAATTTGTTGATGCGGTATTGAATGAGTGGCAGAGGACAATGATGGACCTGCCTGCTGGAATCCGACAAGCCTATGAAATGGTAAGTGTTTTCCTGTTATGCCTGCTTTATGGAAATTATGAGGCTGTTTTATGATGTGTGATATTTTCTTCAGGGTTTGATCAGCTCAGCTCAAATGGTAAAATTTCTAGCAATCAATGCGAGGCCAACCACGACTAGATTTATTTCTCGAGCACTTCCTCAAGGGATGTCCAGGGCATTCATTGGCAGGTAAGTTTGATAAAGTGCTCCCATGTTCAAAGAACTAATGAATTGAGACTTTGTTTTTTCATCATTCTGTATGTGCGTTCCCTGGCTTTATTTTTTGCATAAATTACTAATTCTCCTTTTTAGAAATTTGGCATTATCTTGGAAGTTAAAACTCGTGCACATTTGCTTTTCTTTTCTCTTCATCTATATACATATGCGTGGGTGTGTGTTTATGATGTGTGTAAAATAGTTGTGCGCTCTATATTAATTATCTTTTATTTATTGAAAGAATAGATTGACTTGCAAGTAAATAGTTTAGACTGTATAGATGTAAAGAACATTTGCAACTTGAACATTGTAGGCACCAGGTACATATAGGGGTCATTGGATTTAAACTGTAATACATGACACGATGTTATGGACTTCAGTTGGTGAGGCTTGAATGAAACCCAGACTTGAAAATTGGCTTCTCCCAGTGGGGTCTGTCATTATGAGTTTTTGTTTCATGAGCTGTAAGATTTAAGATGATGTGTTTCAAGGAGCTATTTATTTCAGGATTTGCCTGATATAAAGACAGTGGTTCCGTCATATAACTTTTTCACAATTTGTATGGTATGTTCGAAAAAAATTAAAATCTTTTTAGTTCTGGAGATGGCAATACATATGTATGTATGAGGGAGAAGCAATTATGTACGAAACTTATAATTAATATGGAAGTTACTCGAGGAAAAATGACTCCAATCTCCCACCTGAAAATATATATAATTAAGTAAGTAGTGTCAGGTAAGAAGTTAGTCTTTCCTATGGAAGTCTTGAAGCATTGGAAATTGGGAAGTTATCAATAGGTGCATGTTGTTTATGGACATTACTGTTAAGTGACATGGTATCAAAGATTTGTTAGTTCCACCTTTAACATCCTGCCAGAACGCTTTAGGATCTATATTGCATTTTAGTAATTGAGGCAGGTCTCAGTTCTCCTTTAGTGGTGTATTTCACAGTTAATTGCGACTTTTTTTGTGTGCACATTTAAAATCCGTTTAGAAATAAACTGATTTCTGTTGTATTCATCTTCATATTGAAGGATGATAGCAGATCCTGCATTTTTGTACAAGCTTCTTCTCGAGCAGGCTGCTACGATTGGTTTTTCTGTTTGGTGGGAGGTGAAAAATCGCAAGGAGAGGTATATATTTTCCATGTATCTAAAGGCAAAGTGAGCCAAAGACTTTGATATATAAGGGTTACAATGAATGTTTTATTGAATTGTAGGATAAAGCAGGAATGGGATCTTGCACTCATTAATGTGCTCACAGTGACAGCATGCAATGCAGTTGCTGTTTGGTCACTTGCCCCTTGTCGCTCATATGGGAATACATTCAGATATGATTTGCAGAACACATTGCAAAAGCTCCCAAACAATATATTTGAAAAGAGTTATCCACTTAGAGAATTTGACTTGCAAAAGAGAATCCACTCTTTCTTCTACAAGGCTGCAGAGTTGTGTATGGTTGGAGTTATAGCTGGAGCAGCTCAAGGTGGTTTGACAAAACTTTCTGCCAGTAAAAAGGAGGGAAGGTAAAACAATATCTTTCAACCATGTGTCTCTTTTACTTTCTAAGTTTTTCCTTTCCATTTCAACAAGGGCCTTCGTCTATCCAAATCAATCATCCTGAAAAATATTACATTGGCAGGTTATCTGTGACCATTCCAACGGTGACCAGTAATGCGCTTGGTTATGGAGCTTTTGTTGGTCTATCGAAAAACCTGTTTAATCAGCTTTTATATGGAATTGATAGAGCAATGATAACCCATTTTGACGTTATCGGAGTGGCACTACTTTTTAGCACGGCCCTGAGGTCTGTGTTTCTCTCTGTATTAGGCTTTTGCACCTATGTGTTTTTGCAAATTTTAGCAGGTTTCAACTTGTATATTTAGTTTCTGCTTCCGATTTATGCTGTGGGATTGTGCTTATATAGTTTAAAGTTTCAACCCATCAACTGACTTGCCTTTTTCGTTGAGATGGTTTTTAGAGTACTCTTTTTATTTTTTCAATCCTAATACCTTCTCATTTAAGTCGCTCAGTTTGTGTTCCTCGTCGTTTTGATGTGACCACCTTCAGCCGCTATTCAATATTTTAGTAGGATTCTCGTTATTGCTTATATCTATGAAATATTGCTGCTGTATAATATATAAGGCAATCTTGGTTTCTGAGTAGGTTTTTTTTTTCCGGCACCCTTGATGGCAGTGTTGGAGAGATGCATATTTGACAAGTCTTTGATAAATCCTGCAAAATGCTTTGGCAAAAATTCTGGCATACAGATTGCTCACATACATATTTTCTCAACTCCTGCTCTTCCACTCGATAAGAATGCCTTGTTATTTGATGTTTGTGCAGGGTTGGAAACGTTCAGTTTGGAGAGAGATTAAGGCGGGGTTGGCTTGGAGTGGAGGTGGACCCACTAGCTCAGTCAGATGACCTTTTGAAGAAGGCATACAACAGGCCATCTGAGACTGTTGCTCAACCTTCTTCAAATTGGTTCATATCTAAGAATGCCATTGTTTCTGGGCTTGGTCTTCTCGGCATCAAACAGGGGCAAGGCGACTCTGTTGCTGAGGGGGAGGCACCACCTCCCAAGGCTCGGAGAAAAAGAATAGTCCGGAAAAAGGTGACCACGAGTCGAGCATAGTTACCATCAAGGATTCAATTTTGCTGCCTGATTATTTGACCTAGACTTGCTCCATAACCTATGAAATAGAAGCAGCTGAGAGATGTCGCTCGATGATAATCCCTCAGAAGAGGTTCATCATTAGGCGAACGAGGTTCAACTGTAATGAGAAGAAAATGTCGGGGTAGTTTTTTCTTTCTCTTTTTTTACCCACCTTGATTTTTCTCATAGTTTTAGGAGATTACTGTCTTGATGATATGGAAGTACTGTATTTTGGATTGCATTCATCTGATTTTTTTGTTAAGTAAATTATTCATTGTTGATGATTTACTTAAGTATATGGAATGACTATTTTTTCAGGAAAGGTGGGTATTTTAGTCCATTGATACAAACATATAGATTGCATGAGAACACTTCTAGGATTTGACAAAATTTTAGTTAAATACAGGAAATCACTAGTTATAATAGGCATAAAGAGCTAAACAATATAGATACAAACATATAGATGCCCCACCCCCGCCGGATCTTCTGCTTTCGTCTCCGCGATAAAATACTGTTCGCCTATAGATGAAAAAAAAAAAAAAAACACAGGCAAAAAACTGTTTGTGCTACATGGTAATAACTGTATACGTTTGACTCAGTTTCAGAAGAATACTTTAAAGATAAACAGATCGAGTTTATTTGAGAAAATATAAAATTCTTCCAATTTTTTTTGTTATTTTAGTACGTAGAGGGTTCCTCACACGGGTATTAAACTGGACTTGAGGACACATAGCTTGTGAGGTGTGTTGTTACTTGTTACCGCACTAGGAGGTACGCATGGTTTGTGCCTTCTGGGGTAAATTGAATTTTTTATTTTTTATTTTTTCTAAAAAAATCTTATTTTCCTAATCAAGAAAAGAAATATTAACAAAATTTTATTAAAATATTATTCCATCTCATTGCTAACAAATTTCAAAAAATTAAATAAAATTACATGGCCCTTGACATCTCCATAACAATCATTGACTGTTAAATAATTATTTCAGCAACAAGTGGATATTAAAAAAAAAAAAAATTTAAAATTAAACTAAAAATAATAGTAATAATAAAAAGAATTGCGTGTGTATATATAATGTAGATATAGAACCCTCATTTAGAACTTGGAGGATTTTGAACCATTAGATACATGGAGTTGTGGCACCGCATTACTCCATAGTCTCTACTTAAAAAAATTCTCTCTACTCCACCCTATCTTGAAGACGACACACAAACTCACTTTCTCTCTCTCTACGGCGGCGCGTGACACCCACGATGAGCTCCATCTACTCCAACCTCCACTACTGGCTCGTCGACCACCCAACAATCACCCAATTCGAGTGGGCCCCACCCCACACCTTTGGGTCCACCCCCACCTTCCTCCTCCTCACCATCCTCACGTACCTCACCCTCACCCTCTCCCTGTACCACCTCCGCCGCGACCTCCCGCCAATCCCCGCCGCCGCCCTCCGCCTCATCTCCGCCGCCCACAACCTCCTCATCCTCCTCCTCTCCCTCGCCATGGCCGCCGGCGCCACCCTCTCCACCCTCCACCAGATGCCCCACCACCGCTGGATCTTCTGCTTTCCCGCCAACCAAACCCCCACGGTGGGCCCCACCTTCTTCTGGGCCTACATCTTCTACCTCTCCAAAATCGTCGAATTCATCGACACTCTGTTAATCATCCTCGGCGGCACCAGCATCCGACGGCTCTCGTTCCTCCACGTGTACCATCACGCGGCGGTGGTTATCATGTGCTACTTCTGGTTATCTGCGCCGCAATCGCTGTTCCCGGTGGCGCTCGTTACCAACGCGTCGGTGCACACGCTAATGTACGCCTACTATCTAATGTGCGCGGTGGGGAGGCGTCCACGGTGGAAGAGGGCGGTGACGGACTGTCAGATAGGGCAGTTCGTGTTCAGCTTTGTGGTGTCGGGTCTGATGTGGTACTATCATTTGACGGGTACAGATTCGGGTTGCTCCGGGATTTCGGGTTGGTGCTTCAATGCGTTTTTCAATGCTTCGCTTTTGGCTCTTTTCATGGACTTTCATTCCAAGAACTATGCCAAGGGGAAGAGGATCAAGGGTCATGATGATGCTGAGGGTGATAAGGATAAACGGTCCTGATTTTATGATTTGTGTTGGAAGTTTTTATTTTTTTTATAAATTTGGCATCAAATGGAGAAGTACTTGTATTAATCTGGGTTGCACTGGGCAAATAATGGAAAAAAGCACACTTTTCAACCTTTCAATTTGAAGGTAATAATAGGAGATTTACATTTTACACTACCTTATTTTCAGAGCAATGGGAATTCTATTGAAGTTGGTCAAATAATATTGGACTCAACTTGGGTAAATTTTGAAATTGATGGCTATGAGTTTGTTTAGATTCATAACAAATACTTATAAACATGATGCAAATGATCACACTTTTAAGACGAGGAAACGAAAAAATAAGAAGGCCGGGTTTGCAAATTATCTCGAGAATTTTGAGAACATAAAATATTTTTTTGAGAAAATAATAAAAATGAATTCTAAATAATTTTTTAATAATAAAAATGAATTCTCTGAAAATATATATTTTTATAGTTGAGTTTTTTGAAAATTATTTTCAAAAAATTAAACCAAATGTACTTTTACACAGTATTTTGATTTATAATTTTCATAAATACAAACCAAATTAATTATATTATATTAATATTCAAAACTTGATAATTATTTTGGGGCCAGTAAAATAAGAAAGTTAATATGAGATTTATAATTTTTTAAAAAATTGTATAATATACGCTCTCCTATGTAATATGATAAGGTTGTCACACACCCCACACTCCGAAACCAACAAACACACCATTTCAATGGCCTTATCCTCTCATTCTGCCCACACAATCCTCACCACACACCACCCATCACTCCCCAAACTCCTCCATTTCCACCCCTCACCCACAACCTGCTCTTTCCTTGCAACCAAACCCACCACCACCCACCACCTCTTCACCACCTCCTCCACTGAGAAATGGAGAACCCATGTCTCTTTCTTCCCCACTTTTTTGAACAAGCCCAAAGATGCCAAACCCATCAAACAAGAGCTCCTTGAGGCCATTGAGCCACTTGATCGCGGTGCCAATGCCACTCCTGAGGACCAACAAAGAATCGATCAGGTGTATATATATATATATATATATATATTTCTGTTTCTTGCATTTTGTATTCTCTTTTTTCAGTCACTGTAAATTCTGATATAAGAATTGCCCATGTTGTTGGAATTTATTTTGTTTATTGGGTTGTGAAGAAAACTAGGAAGTATCAAAATTTGAGTCTCGTGTAAGTTATATTGGCTTAAACAAAAAGGGATTGCAATTTGGTGTTATATATTAGGCCCGATTGAGTGGTGGGCTATATTTTAAATCAATATTTAAGCCCTATAATTAATTCCCTCCACTTGTTTTGACTGAGAAGGAGATAGGATTAACCCTATTTGATATGTATGTATGATTTTTATCATTGAGGCAAAATGAGGTTTGAGGACTTCATGTAGCTATAGGGTTTACTCGGTTTAGTACCCTTTACACAAAAATACTAGGTATTCAAGGAGTAAAATGCACAAATCAAAGGCAATCAAAGAAAAATAAACTATCCCTCAATATAAGACAACGTTGTTCATCATAATCATTTTGTCTATGTTCACGGAGCGCACCTAAGAACTTTCATGCTTAATGAGGATGAATTATTCTAACGGGCAGTGCTTGCTCTCGGAGATTGAACTTACTTTAGTTGCACTCTACCTGGCATACCACTACTTAGATCTTTGATGAGTATGTTCTCGGAGATCGATAGCAACACAATTGCGATTGATCCAAGCTCGACCTCTGACTGGACTCTGCCAAATGAACATAAACCAGAGTCGTGATTCAAGCTCCACAACCTCGACACGACTTTGTGGTGTCCTCATATCTTTCACAATTTTGAAAGATTGGTTGATGGGTGTAAACTTTTCAGCTACATTACCATATATATAACCTTTGGTGTGAAGATTATGGAACTTGCTTTGTTGTTTTAAAATCTCAATAATGCATCATAAATTGTCATTTAAAATTTCTTATATTTCATTTGCATATTTTCTTACTTTTTTCCCTTGGGAATCATTTTTAATTAGATTGCTCGCAAACTTGAAGCAGTGAATCCAACAAAGGAGCCCCTAAAGTCTAATTTACTCAATGGGAAATGGGAACTTATATACACAACTTCAAGCTCAATTTTGCAGACTCAGGTAAAAGTGCTATAATATGTTTCCTTTTTACCATAGATATTTCATATTTTTCAGACAACTGGTGTATTTCAAAAACATGATATTAGCTCCCCTTGCATATATAAATTCATTTAATTGGAGTGCACTGTTTGTAGGAAATCTGATTGTATGATGTTGGTACAAACTAATGTATATATATATTATACTAGGCAAGCAATGTATAACAAATATATGTATATATTGTAAAAAGTATCCTACGATGTGTTATTGGTTATGTACGTATAATATATATAAGTATAACCAGAACATAATATATATATATAAACAGAACAGTATATGCAATACGATATCCAAACAGAGAAGAAAGGAAATTGTAATAAAAAACTCACTGTACAGTCGCAAAATTCCAGAAATGCAAAACGGTAAAGATGAATCCGAGCCCTGTGCAATCACAGTTTCCTTAAAGACATATTTTCTCCCCATCCGGTGCTCAAGGTTGATGAGCATCTGTCTCCCAAGATAGAACGGATTTCGTCTCTGGAGAAGTAACACTCCAATCTTCCAGAGACCAGCGAACTCAATTAATCTGTGTTTATACTCGAACCAAATGACACTGGTATGTATATGCAACAGTATGTATATGCGACCAATGTATATATATATATATACGTATATGGCAGAGACAGAGACTGACCAAGTAGAGAAGGAGAATAATAATTGGAAAGTACTTCAAAGTGAACTTTGCCCTGGTGTATATTTAGACATGAACAGGCACGTAAACTGTAGTTGCAATGCTTTGGAAGAGGCTTTGCTACTGTCTTGGCACTGGTTGGAGGTGAAGAGACACTCCAATTGTAAACGTGTCTTTTAGGTTAATCACACAGGTTAATCACACGGTTGTTACAATTCCCATATCCATATTAGTGGCAGAATATAATTTAATTTCTCATTCAATAATTTTCCAACACTGTTATATTTGTCTGCAATTGTTCAATATTATCCTCTCTTGCATATAATATGTTTCGAATGTCGCAAAGTGTTGGGGACATGAATTTGCATCAATATAGAGACAGTGAAGTCAAAAATCAATTCATGCTTACAAACCTTTTCGTGTATGAACCATTGATAAACATTTTTTTATTATTTGATCGCAAACTGATTTATGAACACCAAGTGAGCTAATATAAGAAGCTTCCGAATTTAGAAGGAAAGAAGAGCAAGGAGAATATAGTAGTTAAGCATGACGGAATGAAATTAGAATGAGTTTCTGAATGGTAATCTCTAACTGATACAAAATGCCAACCTATAATTGAATAGAAAATAGAGCAAAAACAAAATATGACAGCAATCAAGTAAACACAGGTGTTGGATATTAGAAACCACTATGCACACATTATACATCAATGTGTTAATAGTTACAATCGGACATTTTTCTTTTTCTTCTTTGTGCTCTTTTCACCCCCAAACTACTCTTGAATTACTATTACAGAGGCCAAAAATTCTGCGATCAAGAACAAATTACCAAGCAATTAATGCAGATACACTTAGGGCCCAGAATATGGAATCGTGGCCATTCTTCAACCAGGTAATTTGAATAACTCTGAATTTGGGATTAGTTAAATTCCTATACATAAAGTTATACTACATGAAGTGAATAACTGCATTATGTATCAATCTATTCTTCCACATTGATCTATACTGCACCAACATGTTCTTGCTCATTTCATTTCAATGTTCTGTAGGTAACAGCAGATCTAACACCTCTAAATGCAAGAAAAGTGGCTGTGAAATTTGACTTCTTCAAAATTGCAGGCTTGGTAAGTGATTGTATTTAACGTCATGTACAAGAGTTATTTATCAGTCAATGTATTTTTTATTAAAAGTGAAGAACATTAAAACTACTAAAAACAAAAGTATAAATTAGTAAATTCTCGGTTAGTAATTGATCTGACAAGCATGATTGATGTCACTGTTACAGATTCCTATCAAGGCACCTGGAAGAGCGCGAGGGGAACTGGAAATAACTTATTTGGATGAAGAGTTGCGGTGAGTTAATGTACTGAGATCACATTACAAATGTCTTATGCTGTTCTTTTAGAACACTAACTCACACACAATAAAGTTATGTAAATGAGCTTCCCCTTGCTCATTTGTACCTGAAATGCTGGTTCTTGCACTTTTTTCCGAAGTGCTGGATGATATCATAGCTACTCTATTAATCATATTCTGCATAAAGAGATTTATCGACTCCATTCGTAAGATGAGTTAACGGTAAAATTGCATGCTTGGATTTCTGTATAAATTAAGAAAAATTACTTGAACATTTTTACTTGCTAAACCCTCACACTGTCTCAAAGTTCCGATTCTCATGTTTTTTGTTGTGTTTGCACTCAAACCATATTAGTGTTCCTTTTCCTATGTAGTGCATTTCCACTACCGTGTTACATATGTAGTTCTTAATTAGCCTTTTGGTTAAGGTTCATAAGCAATTAATCCTAACTTAGAGTTGTTCTCTTATTGTATATATATATATATATATATATATATTTGAAAGTTAACTATACTCACACACCCTGCCTCCGCAGGCTCGAACCATTGACCTCCCATTTGAGAGTAGGGCAGGTACCGCTTGACCATTAGGCCTTTGGTTTATTGTATATTACTATCAATGTCAAGTGCTAAAGATTGTTCACAGTACACTAGTACTGTATTTACTACTCACAAAACATATAATGGTAATGAATCAATTAACAATTAGAGTTTTGATTTTCAAATGTATCCTTCCAATTGAAATTGATTTTGTTTTGTCATTGACAGGGTATCAAGAGGTGACAAGGGGAATTTATTCATCTTGAAAATGATTGATCCATCTTACAGAGTCCCTGTCTGAATATTTTGAACAACACTGCAGCACTCAAAGCATCTGCATGATGCTATATAGGAATTTTATATATTGACACAAAGGTTATTTTGAATACACAACAGTTGATAATGGAGTTGCCTCCAAGTTTATTACTGTACAATTTTTCATCTATTACACAATGCAATCACATACTGTATCAACAAGAATGAGAATAAACAATAGAGGAAAATATAATTAATGCTACTACATGAATATTGAACTTGTCTTGTATGTATCACAATGAGCCATATTACTACACAAAATAGTAGATTAATACTGTAGTTTTAGCTTAATTATAGAGATTAATGCTGCAATAAAAAGTAAGAAAGTGAAACAATAATAGTAAATTAAATGAGCAGTATATAAATTTTTGGCCGAGTGATATACAGGAGATCATATACATGCACGAGTAACAAATCAAAATTTGGAGTCTGTCGCAGACACCAATTGCAACTTGTTGATGGACAAAAGATTTTCAAATTATAATATAACTTTAAAGATTATAAAACGAATTCAAAAAACAAGGTTCCTATTTATAAATAACGTATATTCCTACTAGTCAAATGAATCATAGATAAAACAATTTAATCCAAATGTGTAGCAGAAAGAATTAGTGTTCGATTTCCATGAAAAAATATTGTACATAAATGAATTTGGGTTTACATAAAAAAATAAATAGTAAAATGTGTGTATATATATATATATATATACATATATTCTCAAAGATGAAAAATATGGAAAAAAATAAAAACAGTATTGGAAATATCGGTGGTGTTGGGATTAGTGGCGGGAAGATAACTAACCAAATCCCAATTCTATCCACTGCCAAGCAAAATATATAAAATCAACAACAAAAAAGTAACATTTGAAATTAGATCAATCATCATCAAATGGCTCTCTCTTCTTCTTCTTCTTCTTCTATTACTCTGCCAAACAACAATATCAATAATACCCTTTTTATATCATCAACCCATCATCTCTACACATCCAACCCATTTCTCTCACTTCCAAGAAAACCTAAATCCTCCATAACCCACATACAATACATCCCCAACAACAAACCCTTTGAAGCTTTTGGTCATCAGAGATGGAGAACTAGGGTTTCCTTCTTATCTTCTTTTTTGACCAAAAACAGAGACACTGAGAGCATCAAGGAGGAGCTTTTCCAGGCCATAGCTCCCCTCGACCGCGGCGCTGAGGCCACTACCGAGGATCAAGAGCGCGTGGATAAGGTGATTCTTGTTTTAGCTCAATATATATATATATATATATATATATATATATTGTTGTGTAATTTCAATTTGTGCTCCTTTGATGGTTTTATTGGTTTATGTTTGAATAAGTGGGAAATTTTTGGGAATGATTCAGAAACAGGAATTTTGGGGCTTAATTTCAGAAATTTATTAGTTTGAGTAAATTTGGTTAAGGTTTCAGAATGGACCCAGTAATGAATAAATAAAATCATAATGTACTTGAAAAACCATTTATTCAACTTTTTTTTTGTAATTTATAAACCTTATTTGGGAAATTGTCCAATTATGTGGAGATGGATTGTAAAATTTAGGATACCTCTAGGATATAAAAGTTGTGTGGGTATTATGTGAATGTCATAGACTCATAGGTTAACAATGCTCTTGTTGTCTTAAGGTTTATGGATATTGGTTTGAGACATTCTATCTGTCATAGGCTTTCATGTTTTTCTCTCTATATATATACACATATTATTGTGATTTTGCAAGTTATATACCTGAAACATTTTACGATTTCAAGGATGTTCACATTTTCATTCCACCATCAAGGTTTCTTAGGTATTGTCCCCTTATTTTTGCTTCTGTTACTCTTCTAATATATTTGACTATCTGCTATTCTGCATATAATTAGTTTTAATTTGTAGATTTGTTTTTTCTATTTTCTATGTGGTTTGAGAAAATATGTTTTTCAGGTTCCATTAGATATATGTACTTGTCTCTGTGCGGATGAAATGCATAACCATGTTCAAAATGTTTGTGACATTGTTAATATAAACGGAAGGTTGTTTTGTCAAAATGAGTAAAGAAAGTATCTAACATTTATTAGGTTAGAGTTGGAATTTCAATTTTGACATTTCGAGAATTTTTGCCCTTGTTCAGATTGCATGTAAACTTGAAGCGATGAATAAAACCAAGGAGCCACTCAAGTCTAATTTGCTAAACGGGAAGTGGGAACTTCTATATACAACATCTCAATCAATTCTTCAAACCCAGGTATGGAGTGGTTCGGAATATACATCATACAGAAAGCATGTGCGCATGGTTTCATTTTTGTGTAAATTCCGCTATGATTCTTAATCCTGTATTTCGAAAGTGTGATGATTATTATTTGCGCATGGAAACCAGTGGCTAAAATCGAATAAGTATTTAAAAGTGTCCGATGGAGAGACTGAGCACAACTGAACCAAAGTTCTCCTCAGAAGCCGAAGGTCATCCTTGGTCATGCTATGAACTGCCCACTTAGCTACTAGTATGAACAATTTGACAATGAATAAACCTCGATGCTATGAGATGACATCTCAGGTTACTTCTTCCTTTCCCATGGTCCACCAGTGAGCATATTTGTCCTGAAACTTTTATCGTTTGCTCCGAACCGTCTTTTACATAGGGAATTCTCTCTTTCATCTGCATGTACGCTTGTATGGTTTTTTTGTTGCAGACGACTAGAGTTGACTATTTCCAATCCGTTTAATTTTTACTCTATTTTACGATAAATAGTTATTTTTGAATTTTATCATGGACCTTATGTTTGTTCTACAAATTGTGACAGAGGCCAAAATTCTTAAGGGCAAATGGAACAATCTACCAAGCAATTAATTTGGATACTTTAAGGGCTCAGAACATGGAAACTTGGCCCTTTTTCAATCAGGTATTCCTTTTTCTTACTATCTCATATTCGTCTTTCTTCTTTCTAATTCACGAACTTCAATTTATGTTCTTAAGTTCATGACTTTCAGTGGATAAGAAAACTGATTGTTTCCCAGAGTGTTCACAACTTCACATGTAACATTCTAAAGTGGCCATGTACTTTGATGGCTGTAGAGTGTAGCGTATTATGGTTGTACTAAATCAAAATTGATAAGAAATGTTTCGAATAGACTCAGAGTTCTTTATCTATACTAGCATGCATATTTGCCATCCCACATGACAACTATTAAAAAAGTTGGAAAACTATTTTAGTCCGGATTGTCGCTTTGGTCGAACACTGATAGCATGTACCTTATGAACTCCCAGAAGAGCATATATTGGTGGTTCATCCCCATTGCTAAATTCTGGAGCTAATATTGTGTTATTTGTTTGATAATAGACAAAATGACTGTTTGTCGTCCTTGAATGGCCGTAAAATAAATGTCCTTGTTATACACCATGGAAACTTTGTTCAGTTTAGAATGACTTACGTATGATCTTCTTAGTGATAATGTGTAGCTTTTAGGTACTAATATTTGGTGCCGAGGATAATCTTATGTTATAAGAATTGGTGGTAGTAATTTACTCTTTTTTGAATATTGGTTTTTCCTCAGCTATTATAAACTTGTAATCTCTTAACTTTGTCCAATGAGTTTAAAATTGCTCTGCCAATATCTGCAGGCCACAGCTAATTTAGTACCTCTAAATGCGAGAAGGGTAGCTGTTAAATTCGATGCTTTCAAAATCGCTGGTGTGGTAGGTGATATTATGCTTTTTCTGTGAAGGTCTTAATCTAACTGTGTGTCAAAATGTATAACCATCGTTTGAAGCAAAGTATTTTCTTCTTCTCTATCGTGATCATTGATGTTGCTGTTAGCTGATCTACCCCAAAGCCTTTTGGTGTTGACACTTTTTCGGATCAAATTCAAACGTGTTGAAATAGAGCATTTTAATGGTTTGTAGATACCTATAAAGGCACGTGGCAGTGGTCGTGGTGAACTGGAAATCACATACTTGGATGAGGAGTTACGGTAAGGATTCCGAAGGCTTCATGCTGATATAAGCATGAGCAACCATTTCTAAATATTATTTTACTACAATATATTTGTATTTAGGCATATATATACATATTGGGATTAACCAACTATTGCAATTAACTGGCCTCTGAGAATACCTTCTTTCAACGTACAAGTGCCCTTTTTGAATTGACCTTTCTGATTCTGTAATAGCAAATTGTTCCCAAGAAAAATAAAAGTAATTTGATGGGTTTTTTTTTTTTTTTTCCTTTTACATGGGTGATGGGTCTAATTCATTCCATATGCTTGTATGGACTATTGTTTAATAAGTTGCATTATTCTGTAAAATTGTGACAACTAATTATTTCACTCGAGGCTTGCAATTTTTTTAGCTATTTCATTTTCGAACAAACGAAGTCATACTATTGCATATATACTGATCTGATCTGTACGAAAGATATGGTAGCCAAATTTTATTCAAAACAAAAATGATATGGGAAATTCTTACTATACTCATCAATTTTATCTGTTTTGACCCTCTCTTGTATCTATGTTAAATTTACGAGTACGTACTTTTTGCAGGATATCAAGAGGCAACGGGGGAAACCTGTTCGTCTTGAGAATGGCAGATCCATCCTACAGAGTCCCACTTTGATCAATGTAGCCGTTGCAGCAAGTTGTAATCAAGGTTGTTGAATTGTAAGGGTAGTTATCAACTTATACATCAAATTTTGTTATATATGTATATGATATGTGGATATATGTATCTTGTCACGCATTATTACAGCATAATCAACACGCATTCCTTTGGTAGGCTAGAAAAGCTTAAAATATATATAATTAGGAATTAGTTCTTTCACAGTACTCCCTCTCTCCCTTGGTGATTTAAACTTGAGCTAAACAGGTCGTGTATACAATTTCAATTTGATGAAGAGAAGTTGTCAATAATCTGAGAGAGAATTTCTACACGTATATAAATTCAATTCAATTATTGTGTTACATATATAAATTTCTCTTGTTTCCCATCCAATCCATCAGTAAATAGGAGTTTATGTTTTGTGGTTTGATCACACATTGCCTAATTGGGGAAAGAAGAGTGATTGGTTCTCTTATAAAAGAAGAGGTTCAGGAGATGAAGAGTTCATACCTTTCTCGGCCTTTTTGCTAAGATCAAGTGTAATATCTGTTCTTATCAGTTTAGTATTTGATACGTGGGTCCTTGGGTTTTTTGATGGGGAGGGGTTACTAAAATAGCTTGCTATTGGACCTCTCGAGTGTAGCCTTGTCATTGCACTAAAGACTCGGCCTTGCATACCCAAACAAATCATAGTTCAAGTTTTATGTGTAATTGTATTTTTTGGGATATCATGGAATCGAATATCAATTTTGTGTAACAGTATTGGAACCTTACAAAAATAAAAGTTTTGTATGTTTAATATTATGTTTTTGGTCAACTTTTTTATTTTTTTGGGGATAGTTTAAATTTCAATAGCAGTCTTTTCTTGTTGCTTTTTCTTGTTCTACGAAAAAAAGGTGAAGCCTCTCTCCACGAAGATTAAAAATTTTAAAAATTGGCATAGTGAAGCCAAAATTTAATATTCTAGAGAAATTTATCTTGGATGATGTTTGATTCCGGGCCGAATAAGTGGGTGAAGAGAAAGTCCTTAATAATCTAACCTGATTGGTTCAATTTTCTAAAAATAGTTTTCAAAAAATCTCTTATAAAAATGCATACTTTAATAGAACTCATTTTTATTATTCTCATAAAACAATTTTTAGATATATAAACCAAACAAATATATTTTGGATGATGTTTTGATTCCGGACCCAATAAGAGGATAGTTTTGAGTAGAGAGGATTGGGCATGCATCAGGCTAAGTACCAAAACATTTCATATTTGATAACGGGATGGGCCCACATGCTCTTAAACGTTTAGGGAAAAAGACTTGTGATACCATAGTTGGTGGTCACAATAACGATAATAGTATAATAAATTCGAATAATGTCGGTTTAAAAAAGTAAATATCGAACGATCGAATATATGTAACGGTGTCAACAGTATCGACATCTTCCAAAAACATTACGACTAGAATAATATTTTTCTAAAAAATGAGTATCAAACGAGTATTGATGCTGTATAATATTATCGGCACCTTCCAAAAATATTATAAACCGAATAATAAGGCAAATCATGATGAGGCTCGGTACAACCTAACCTAATGGCGCGAAATACATCATTAGATGTCATTTCGGGTTTTGCTCTAACTGAAGCTATTGCAACGTTTGCCCCAGTGATTGAAGGGACAGTTACAGTGTCGGGTGTATCATGCATTGGTTGGACTTTCCGAGTTCGGCCTCGGGGATTTGTTCAATAGCCAAAGCGGACCAGAGAAGTGGCTTTGGCCAGTCCCAACTTCAACTTCTTAGGCAATCTATGAGTCTTTTACTCCTCCATTGAAAATGCTATTGTTGCATTTGGAAAGCATCAAGGGAAAGCCTTTAAAAATTAATATTTAATTGATTCTAAAATTTATAAATCTAATTGGGTATAAGTGAGATCCATAATTTCAGACCTTGATATGTTGACTTCACTATTTATAAAATTTAAAGCTGTTTAGAAATTATTAAAGTCATTATTGATTCCTATGATAAAAATTAAGATGTCATGCATTATTACAGCATAATCAACACGCTTTTGTAGGCTAGAAAAGCTTACAAAATATAAAATTAGGAATTAAGTATTTTTTTCACAGCACTCCCTTGCTGATTTAAACTTGTGCTAAACAGGTCGTGTACATACCTATATAAATTAATTCGATTATTGTGTTACATATATAAATTTCTTTGTATTGTTTCCCATTCAAAATCCATCCGTAAATTCATATGTGGATTAAATAATTCTAAGTTTCATTTAACTTTACTCTTGTGTGTGGAGTTTATGTTTTTTGGTTTGGTCCCACATCGCCTAATTGGGGAAAGAGGAGTGATTAGCTCTCTTATAAATTAAAGGGTACAGCTTATGAAATGGTCATACCTTTCTTGGCCTTTTGGCTAAAATCAAGTATGTATATGTTCTTATCAGTTTAGTAGCTGATAAATGTGAACTTACGGGTCCACTTTTTTGAGGGGGAGGGGCACCAAACTACTTGTAGTTGCACTAAAGAATCGGCTTGGCACACTCTAACCAAATCTTAGTTCAAGTTTCATATGTTTAATAGCATGATTTTATTTATTTTATTAGAAATTTGGTTTTAGGTTAGTATGTTTGTAAGATGGTTAATTATATTTGGATAAAATTTATATTCGATAATGTTTTGATTCAGGATCCAATAAGAGGATAAGTTGTGAGGATGGGTAAGTACCAAAACATAATATTTGATAATGGGCCGATGGGCCCACATGTTTGTGAGATCATAAAAATGTTGCGACTCGAATAATATTAATTTTAAAAATAAATATCAAGTATCATCTAAAAACGTTACAAACTTAATAACAGGGCAAACCATGAATGAGGCTGGGTACAGCCTAACCTAGCCCAACTTCAACTTCTTAGGCTATCTATGAGTCTATTGATCCTTCAACTTCTTAGGCTATCTATGAGTCTATTGATCCTTCATTGACAATGCTATTGTTTGCAAATGGAAAGCATCAACTGAAAGCTTTCAAAATTAATATTTACTTGATTCTAAAATTTATAAATCTATCTATGATATTGTGGTATAATGTATTTTTATTCCTCCTTAAATTGGGAGAAGTCTGGGGTTCGAGTCCTAAAAGGCTCATGTGGGAGTGGGGGTGTGTGAGTTTTTTAACATTAAATATATATATATATATATATATATAAATCTGATTGTGTATAAATGAGATCCATAATTTCAGACCTTGATATGTTGACTTCATTATTTATAAAATTTAAAGATGTTTTAGCAATTATTAAAGTCCATATTGACCCTTATGATATATTGAGATGTTAATTGACAATGTAATTGCAAACTAAGCTAAGTGGGAGACAAGAACAGCCAATTCTGCATTCCACTTTTGCAGCTTGTCAAAAGGCATGCATAAAAAGCACATGACCACCATTGTCGACCAAAATCAGCATTGAAAGGTTGCACCTAGGGGGCCTTTTAGTCATTAAAATTGTAATGCAAGGGCATCTTTGTCCAAAAGGTACAACATTCACAGCAGAGATTTCCAAGCATATAGATAAAAGATGGTTTCACAGGAAATAAACTATATATAAAAAGAAGTAAATGAAAACGCCCGCCATATCACCCACAATTCGTACAAACACCATGCACGCTCATGCACCCTCTTTTCACACAAATTAAAGACCACTTTCATAACTCATTTATATATACACACACATATATATAGATATAATCAGGTTATATAATTGACCTTTAAATCGTATGATCACTAGCTCTCTCGCCTACAATTATCTCTATGTCTTTCTCTTTAGGGTTTTTCAGGAGCTTATTGCAGAGCCATTTTGGCATTCTGTCCACCTCCATCAACAGTTCTTTTGGCGCCTTATAATGATACCTCATCATGGTTGGAGGTGGCCAGCATGTCAAATTAGCTCTGTAAGTTTCTCTCTGATAAACCCTAATGAACTCTAAATTCTTTGATGAGAACAACTTGCATGATTGTTATCAAGATCAATTTAGACACTCGTTTTTATCACTTATACTATTTCATCTAGTTTATATATACAGATTGGGACCGATAGGTGTTTGTATATATACCATATATATGTGTATGCCATCATCTTGTATTCTGGCCTACATTTATATGAAGTTTGTCTAAATAAATTATTCAAATAATACATATATACACGCAGTGACACACACACACATTAGCCTATTAGGCTACCACTTCTTAAACACAATATAAGTATATATATATAGTAAACAACCTTGATCTTACACCATTTGCCACAAGCTGAACTGTCTCACTGTGTATGTATTATCCCTTTTGAATCCTGCTTTTCAGAACATATCTAAACATCAAGTATATATATATATCCATATATATAAGATGTGAAGTTGTCAACAACTTATCCTTCTAGCTAGCTACTGTGAATTTTTTGTTTGTAATATATACATTTAAACATCCATTTTGAAAAAATTCTGCAAGAACTTGTTACTGGTCCATTTTAATGCAGAAAGTAAACTTTAACATGCTGCTAGTGGAACTATGAAAAAAGTGGAAGTGAGACTTTGGTTGTTAAAGAGGCTTTCTGGGACTTTGACATGTCTCTTGTTATATATATATATATATATATATATACACACTAATCTTTTGAAATTGTTTTGGCTTATTATTTAAGTAAGTCAACCATTTACATAAATTTGAAAAGCTGCAAACATTTTATTTTTTTTGCTTTATGGTGGTTAAATTTATCTTTTGAACTTTTTACATGGTATGAAATGATAGTGAGATTGTGACTTTTCATGTTTATAGCATGCGCATTTGATGATTGCAACGTTTAGAGGGTGTAATATCACTGGCATTGAGCATTTAAATTGTGTTTGGGCATTGGATTCCTAGAAGCATTGTGCTTGGGAATAGTATTCCAAGCTGCCATTTTATGTGCAAATTTTCAAAAATATTGGAAGCCTAGTTCTTCATACTTATTGTAAGACATATATATATATACATGTAACTAACCAATATTATTTCTCACTCTCTAAGATGATGACTTCCTCCGTAACTCCGTTCCATATTAATTGTAGTTCATGAAATTACCTAGAAGACGGTGAACTAAGTCTAGAGGGGGTTTATGAATTAATTAATAAATTAAATTTTTAATTGCGGAATGGTCAATTTTAATTTAATTTGATCACAACATAAATCACGCAATAATAAATATAAGTGCAGAAAATAAATCAGAGACGACACCAATATTTTTACGTGAAAAAACCTTGGAAAGACTCCAAGTAAAAAATCATGGATACGCTCGGGTATCGATGCACTATGAATCAAGAAGTACAAGACTCTATGAAGTTTTAGACTTACAAATCACCCTGATCTGCCTTTCTTCACTCGACGTCTGAAAGTCTTGAATCACTCGCGTTCCACGAAGCTCTCGCTCCGATGTCCGTACTCTGACGGCTCCACTTCTCAACGGATTAAAGAATCATGAAGCCTCCTGTTTCGATCACGGTGGTGTGATGATTTTTCAACAACTAGATCATCCAATTGTACATAACAATCTTCGGTGTAGAAGCACAATTGGAAAAACTCAAACCAAGAGAGAACTAGAAAATATATAATCACTCAATAATTTTCTCTATATATATATCTCTGTAGAAGAATTGCAAAGATCTCTTAAAAAAACACCATTCTCTTAGGTTTAACTCATATATATAGAGAAGAGTCTTCAATTAATAGTAAGAACTTTTTTCCAATTAGGATTGGTATTTCCACCATTTAAATCTTTCAATATAAATAAATATGTCAATAATAGTCCAATCTATTAATAATACCCAAAGTGGTTAGGAATCAATTACGTAGCAAAATAAACCTTCCCAAAAATAATTCTGCGTACCCACTTACTGAGTACTGGGTGGTTATTCTACCGAGTACTTAGTAAACCTTTTCGTGCGCAAGTTCGCAAAACACTCTAGTGGATTTTTCCCTTTTACGCAAACCGTGCAAAAGTTCGCAACTTACTGAGTACTCGGTAATGTTCCACCGAGTACTTGGTAAAACAAAATTGCAAAAATATAATTATGTCACGTTTCCGCTTCCTTCCAATCATTGTTCCATTCCTGTAATTTCACCAATGTATCTTCATCACTTTATGCTTGATTTGACACATAAACTCCTTATCATACAACACTTTAACAATTCGATCTAAAACAGACAACTCTCAACATGATTTTTTATCATAATAATGTCATTACATAAATAAATATTCTTACAATTCATTTCATCGATTGTAATTGTTCCAAATTAATTGTCAAGTCTCGAATATTAAATATATTACCTCATTGCATTGGAATTGGATCCATGATGGAGAAAAATTAATAAAATTTGGTTCAAAAAGAGAAGGAATAGAGAAGAAAATAAATATAAAAGAGTTTGATTGTTGAAAGAAGGGTAAAGTACTCAAAACACCCATATAGTATAAAAATTGTGCGTATAACACTCTATAATTTCAAAATGTGTGTATTAGCCCTTATTCTTTTGGGACAAGTGCTTAAAACCCCCATGTAATATGGATATAGTGCGTACAACACCCATTAGTTTTAAAACTTGTGTTTTGGCACCTACTTTTTTTGGACAAGTGTTTAAAACACTCTTGTAATATAAATATTGTGTGTATAACACCCATTAATTTAAAAATGTGTATATATATTTTTTTAAGTAAGATTTATATATAATATTAAAGAAAAGGCCTAAGTCATACAAATAAAAATGTATGTATTGACACCTAAATTATTATGAATCACTTCAATTGTATATATTTTTTTAGTTTCATGAGTTTCTAAATTAAAATTAATTTTCTATTTTTTTGTATTCATATGTTTTTATAAGAAACAATTCTTGACTTTTCACATTAAAAATTCAAAAATATAATGTCAACGAATATTTTGGTATTAATTAAACAAATCTATTTTTTATTTTTTTTTTATTTTTGATAAATACATCTACCTAGTTTTTCAAATAAATTGGTAAAATTTATTTACTATCATTTTTTTGTTTCAATAATTTAAGAATATATATACAAAAAAATAAATTGAAATTAATGCAATCAATGGTGGAGATCGTGAAAAAACACAACCAAAACTAACTTCAATATATATATATATATATTAAAATCTAACTTCAATAAATATTTTCTTTTTTACTTTTTTTCTAAACTAAAAAATAAATGTGCAAATTACCCCAGAATGGTTCGAGTTTTTAACCTCCTATACTATCCATATAATGCGTTTAACCCCCTATATTATCCATATAATACGTTTAACCCCCTATAATTTTACATACCCAAACCTTTTAATATTTTAGGGATAACTTCATTTACACCCCCTGAGGTTTGTCTTATCTTCACTTGGACCCCCTCAGGTTTGCATATCTTCATTTACACCCCCTATTTTTCAATATTCTCATCACTTAGACCCCCTAAACGATGACATCAGCCTGAATTTTTTTTAAAATCCCTAAACTACCCTCAATGTCTTATCCTTATTCTGTTTGGAAACAAGGATAGTGTTTTTATCAATTAGACCCCCTCCCATCATTTAATAATTTAATTTGTATTAAAATTTCAAAATATATATAAAATTTAAAAATATATATATTAAATTTTGAAAAATATTATAAATTCGAAAATAAATATAAAATTAAAATATATATATAAATTTTGAAATTATTTTTTTTCAAAAAAACATATTAAATTTCAAAAATAAATATAAAAATCACAAAAAACATAAAAAATTTGAAAACAATTTATAAAATTTCAAAAAAATATATTAAATTTCAAAAAAAATTATAAAATCGAAAATAAATATAAAATTAAAATATATATATAAATTTTGAAATTATTTTTTTTTCAAAAAAACATATTAAATTTCAAAAATAAATATAAAAATCACAAAAAACATAAAAAATTTGAAACAAATATATAAAATTTTAAAAAAAACATATAAAATTCAAAAAAATATATTAAATTTCAAAACAAATTATAAAATCGAAAATAAATATAAAATAAAATATATATATAAATTTTGAATTTTTTTTTAAAAACATATTAAATTCAAGACAAATATATAAAATTAAAAAAAATCATATAAAATTCTAATAATATATATTAAATTTCGAAAATAATTATAAATTTCAAAAAATATATAAAATTTGAAAATAAATATAAAATTCAAATATATATATATTAAATTTCAAAAAAAAAACTAAATTCGAAAATAAATATAAAATTAAAAAAAAAAAATTATCTCTCTCTCTTTCTCTCTCAAACGCACACACCACACACACACACACACACACACACACACACGCACACACATATATATATAGATCTATATATATATATACACACAGATATATAGATCTATATATATATACACACATATATATATAGATATATATATATATACACTCTCGTCGCCGGCCGACTCCCACCGCCTCCCCGTCGGCGCCGCCCCCTCCCACCACCGCCTCCCCGTCGGCGCCGCCCCCTCCCACCACCCCCTCCCCCTCCCCCTCCCCCGATGGGTCTATATATATATGTATAGATCTATATGTGTGTATATATATATGTGCGTGTGTGTGTGTGTGTGTGCGCGTGTGTGAGAGTTAGAGAGAGAGAGAGAGATAGATAGAGAGGAGAGTTAGAGAGAGAGAGAGATATAGAGGAGAGAGAGAAAAAAAAAATATTGAATAGATATTGGGGTGTTTGGTTTGAGGGTTAGATTGATTCTAAAGAGTGTTTGGTTTAGGGTTTAAATTGATTTAGGGATTAAATTGATTTAAGGGGTGTTTGGTATAAGGGTATTTTAGACATTTCACACCATAAGGGGTGTAAATGAAGATATGCAAACCTGAAAGGGTCAAAATGATAATAAAACAAACCTCAGGGGGTGTAAATGAAGTTATCCCAATATTTTAATATAGAGCAATTTGCACTATATTCAGAGGTTTGGGTGGCCACCTTCAAAGAATGAAGAGTTTCTTGAAAAGTGAACTTTCTCCAAATACTTTTTTAAATTTTTTATTGTTTATCTATATAATTAATTTTTTGTTTGTGCGGGTGGGCCCCACATTGGTCCTCTCATAAAGGGAAGAAGAAAAAGGGACAAAATATAAGATGGAGACGCGGGGAATCGAACCCCGTGCCTCTCGCATGCGAAGCGAGCGCTCTACCATATGAGCTACGTCCCCATGTTGGTGAGACATGGTTTTTTTGTTATTTAGTTATTATGAAAATAGTTAATTTTCTACAACATAAAACCCAAGAAAAGCATGAAAAACACTAATCTAGTTCGGATTATTGTAAACCATGCAGCTTTGCTAATAATGTGAACCAACCGTTTGATTCCATTCACAATATAAACATTGAAAACTCAAGTATACGAGTTCTAAATGATACACCCACATACATGTATATATATATATATATACAATAAGGCAAGCCTTTCAATGAAAATACTTAAATCTACTGGTGTTTACGGATCTTAGAATAATCACTACAAAAACATATAGGATTGGATTAGTAACTTTTTTCACCACAAAAGTATTTTATAGCTAAAATGATTTTTTGATATGAATATTAAAAAAAAATCTTTTAAAAACCTATCATTCACATACTTGTAACCAAAATGCCACGGTCCCATCGCAATCACTTTGTAAAAAATTAAGATTAACTAAAAAGTTATGACTTTCTCTGTCACAAAACATTTTGCAATAAAAAATCTAATTTTTTATCATGAACTTGACCTTTCATTCCTTTTTATTTACTTATTCTTATATGGAACATTTCCTACCTGATTTCTCTACACTTCTCTAGGAGGGTATAAATCCTTCATAGTAGTGTAGAATTATGTAGAACCTTAGAGGGAGATGTGGTATATTCTTGTATATTATAGATATTTCGATGGAGGATTTTAGATTCTCAATTTAAAATATTCTTTCTCGTTAAATTGTAGAAGACTAATTGCCTATATAAAGGAGAAAAAGATCATTTGCCTTCTCATCATACAAACTTGTAAACAGTTACATTGGGACAATCTGAATTAAAAATAGTGTGCGTGACAAAAATGTACTAAATCTTTCATTTGTTATTCATCATCGCCCTCTACATATCAGCCCATACTACCCCCAACCGCTGATGGTTTCTTGCCGGGCAATGATTTTTTTTTTAACCTATCATAATAATGCAATATTAATTAAATTACAAGAAAATGAGAAAAATTACATTCATAATTTAAGTGTCACATTAATCCTTAGCTGATAACGAAAAAAAATTAATTAAAAAATAAACAAAAAAACTCAGATCTTTAAATATAAAATATCATAACAGTAGAATTAAAAAACTGATTTTTAAAATCGAATTGTTTAGAGGAAGTATAGTTTTATAAAACAAAAATACATAATTTTAGTGGGGAGATGGAGAGATTTTCATAATTCCAGTAGGGGTATAGTTGAATTTTTATATAATTTTAGTGAGGACATTATATGAATTCTACAAAATATATAGATATGAACAAGTTTCTCCAAAATCATGTTCATGAAGTTACCGTAGAGGTGCAGTACAAGAATTGCGAGACATATTCCTTTTAGATAAATTGTTCCAACGTCACAAACATATTTTATAGGCAGCGATAGCGAATAAATTGAGTTGAAAAGGTACACTTTACTCTTGTAGAGACTAACTTGCAAACTAATTCCTCCATCCAAATTATTTTTCTATACTTCTAATTAAATTTGATTCCAATTTTTACAAAATCACTAGAATATGTTTGCTTCTCACTTGCCCTTTAAATTAACAATGTGGTCAAAGAAATAACAATTATATGAGAAGCAAAAGAGTCTGCATATTATTTAGGCAAAACAAAATTGGATATGTTTACTCTGTTGTGCAAAACAAGATTCTTGATTAATATTTGATAGTTTAATAACAAAAAAGAGGGTGAGGAAGAATTCCTAAAAGAAAATAAATAAATAAAAATTATGTTTAATAATCTGTTTCCGTTTTCAGTAATTGATGAACTTTTCTCTTGGTGTTAATGCTTCGTAGAATTTGATGAACAGCTCATTTCCTCCTTGAGGTTCTTCACTGCTTCAGAAACTCCGTCCTGCAAGTAATTGCATGGAAATTGCTCAAGAATGTCAGATTTTTGTTGCATTTCTGACAGATGATAATAGCTACACTAGTCCAAATGAAACCAATATCCCAAAACACCAACAACAAATTCTGAATTTGTCTTCTGCTAGATTGTGGCTGAATGAGAAAATCCGATATCAACCCACATACTAAAACTTTAATGGCCAGAACAAATTTGCTCAATTAACAAAACTAGAGACAAAAAAAAAGAGGTGTATCGGGTTGGAGACGAGTTTTTGAGAGAAAAAATAAAATGAAATGAAATGTATCAGAAATGTGGAATTTTGATCGCTCTTGCCAACTTTCAATTAATTATAAGGGCATTTATCAGAAAACCCCTATGATTTTCAAATTGTTCAAAAAAAACCCTGTGATTTAAAAAAAAATCTATAATTTCTAATTTGATCAAATACCCCCCTATCCTCTATAAGTTTACAAAAATACCCTTCAAATATGTGAAATGACCAAATTGCCCTCAACTAAAAAAATTTAAAAGACCAAAATGCCCTTGTCTTCTACTTCTACCATCATTCCATATCCTATAAACAAACCCTAAATTCTACTCTTATTTTTCCAAATTCACATCATAAAAACCCTTTAAATTTAACTTTCTCTAACCCATTTGCTCCAAAACTCTATTTCCTTCCATTTTGAACAAATTCAATTTCAATTTAAATCCTAATTTCAAACCATCAACTAATTCACTCACTTTCTCTCTCTAATCTCTCTCTATATATATTACTATATACACAAATATATATACGGACATACAAATAAGCATATACATAATAGGTATATATCATTGTATATAAAGACATCATTGTATATAAAAAGACAGTTCGCTACTACTCTAGTAATTAATGTACACTAAGAAATTAAACTGAGAGAGTCCTAACAACTTTCAGGTTAAAAATGTCATGCCAAATTACATTGCAAATCCCACCTTTGTGGGCTTATCCCTATAGGCCTAAAATGAATTTTTATTGATTACTTACAATTTATATATATTTATGTATATATATATGTATGTATATATTATGTATATGTATATATGTATGTCCGTATATATATTTGTGTATATAGTGATATATATATAGAGAGAGAGAGATTAGAGAGAGAAAGTGAGTAAATTAATTGATTGATTGAAATTAGGTTTATTCAAAATGGAAGGAAATAGAGTTTTGGAGTAAATGGATGAGAGAAAGCTGAATTTAAAGGGTTTTTATGGTGTGAATTTGAGAAAATAATAGTAGAATTTAGGGCTTGTTTATAGGATATGGAATGATGGTAGAAGTAGAAGACAAGGGCATTTTGGTCTTTTAAAATTTTTAGTTGAGGGCAATTTGATAATTTCACATATTTGAAGGGTATTTTTGTAAATTTATAGAGGACAAGGGGGTATTTGATCAAATTAGAAACCATAAGGGGTTTTTTGAACAATTTGGAAACCATAGGGGTTTTCTGATAATTGCCCTAATTATAAAAGTGTGATATTTCACAACCACTAGATATCATAAAACGCTAACAAGAGCGGCTTTTTTTATTTCCAAAGTCCAGAAATACCTCATGAGAGATTCTTTCTGCAATTTCTGATGCGCGTGATTTGACTTTAGGAGATAAAGCATGATTTATGGCCCTAGCTAGCACATTTGCAGCTTCTTTTATGGCCATATCATCTTCATCCGGAAACAATTGGCTTTGTTTGAGAGGTTCTGGAGCAACTCCAAGCCAAAACATCCTCTCCGCCCAATAAAACTGATCCAGCATAAATGGACATACTATCTGCCATATAATATCAATCAGTTGATAGAAAGAAGGGGGGATGCCTGTGTTGGGGATTTTTCTACAGGAAGCTAACATACAAAGTTCGGTGAAGTGTTGATAAAGCATCCATTAGAAATTCATATAAACCAGTCAAATTAACAGAACATCACATATGTATGTATATATATATATGTGTGTGTGTGTATACATCTATAGACGGGTGCAGAATGCAGATGGATGTCTGTAAACAGCAAAATTGCCGGGCCGAAACCCAATGAATTGTACCAACAGGCCCGTATGCTTTAGGCCCGGGAGACCTATTCAAAACAGTTTAGAAGTTAAGGCCCATTACTCTGAAGAGAGTGGGTGGTTATGAAAGTGATGGATCATGACCCCATGAAGAAAGAGGCACGATCACTAGATTATAGGGGGTGAAAGACCCAAAAATTATTGTATAAATTGGGTCATGAGAGCCATAATAAAGACATTTGATGTGTGAGCAAAATTATACACTTACACTTGGCGCCATCTGTGGGAACGAAAAAGTTTGTCTTATTCGTTTTCATTCCAAAATTCTCTTATTCAGAAGCAAGTTAACCATGATTTCCACTCGGCCCACCAATAATGACGCTCGGTTTGAAGAGGTGATGCGGCGGCTGGAAGCAGTAGAGCAAAGAAATGCCATCCTCAAACAACAAAATGTCGATTTGCTCCATCGAGTCGCTCAGACGCCGATCCCTCCCCGTGATCCCAACCTAACTGAAGGGACGAGTCAACAGAGGAATGTTGGGCACAACCCAGCTAACTCCCAGCATGGGCGCAAAGGTTCAGCCAATCGGACAGGTAAGGGGGCAAGGGAAGAAAAAGAATCATCGCATCCCATGACGAAGGAGGCCACCACAAGACATATCCCTACTCTGACTGACCTGCACAAGATGGCCGCCAGGATACAGAGGGACGTGATGAAGGACCTAAAGATGTAGACTCCCGACGATCTGGTTATTCACGCCGCAACTGACATGACTCAATCCCCTTTCACAGAGGAGATTGAGATGACTGACTTCCCCAAAAAAATTGTACTACCAGTCTTCACCTTGTATGATGGAATGAAGGACCCGCTCGACCACATCTACCAGGTGCAGACAAAGATGACCATGTATGGGAAGAACTAGGCACTCCTATGCAAAGTGGTCTCCACTAGCTTAACAAAGGCACCTCTGCTCTGGTTCAGAAAGCAACCTCCAGGGTCGATCAGTAGTTGGAACAACCTCTGCAGGCGATTCATCGCTCAGTACTTCGGCAATCGAAGATAGAAAAAGACAATCTCCAGCCTTTTCACGATGACACAAGAGAAAGGGAAGAGCCTCAAGAGTTTCCTATCCAGATTCAATGTAAAGATGTCATCCATCGATGACTGCGACCAACTGTCAGCGGTAGAAGCATTTCGTATGGCGATTATCCCAGGCACAAAATTTCATTCTTCATTGGTGAAGCGGCCTCCCAACAACATCAGCGAACTCAATTCCGGAGCTCAAGGTTACCTCAGGATAGAAAAAGAAGAAGAGGCAGTCAGACAGAAGAGAGTTTCTTTGGTAACAATGGAGGCTAAATCCAAAAAACGAATAAAGGATCAGAAGCCTCAACGCGTCGAACCATCATCATCAGCTTCATCCTCCAGGCAAAGCGACAAACGCCAACGAACGGAAGAAAGGGCGACTCCTCTGAAAACCAGTCTGGCTAAGCTCTTTCAGGAGAATAAGAGCAAGGGAATCTTCAAACCCCCTCCGCCAATCATGCAACCGATGGAGCAGAGGGATATGACCAAACATTGTGCCTTTCACAGCGAATACAGTCATCATACCAATGACTGCAGAAATCTCCGGAGGCAAGTAAAAGCAATGCTCGCCAGAGGAGTAAAAACAAATATATTTCCTAAGTGTTGAATTGACTGAGGCATATAGCCTGATTCACACTAGCAGAGGAATAAAAATAAAAATATTTCCTAAGTGTTGAATTGACTGGGGTATATAACCTGATTCATACTAGCAAAGGAACAAAAATAAAAATATTTCCTAAGTGTTGAATTGACTGAGACATATAGCCTGATTCACACTAGCAGAGGAATGAAAACAAAATATTTCCTAAGTATTGAAATGACAGAAGCGTATAGCCTGATTCACACTACCAGAGGAATAAAAATAAAATATTTCCCAAGTGTTGAAATGACAGAACCGTATAGCCTGATTCACACTGTCAGAGGAATAAAAACAAAATATTTCCTAAGTGTTGAAATGACAGAGGCGCATAGCCTGACTCATACTGCCAGAGGAGTAAAAACAAATATATTTCCTGAGTGTTGAAATGACAGAGACATATAGCCTGACTCACACTGCCAGAGGAATAAAAACAAATATATTTCCTAAGTGCTGAAATGACAGAGGCGCATAGCCTGATTCACACTGCTAGAGGAATAAAAATATATGTTAAGTATTGAAATGACAGAAGTAATTAAGCCAGATTCATGCAAGGAACAGAGAGAGGCGCGAATAATTAAAACCTTTGATGTCATTAATAAAGATGTTACAAAAAATGCCCGAAGGGCCCAACAAAAGTTGCAAAAATGCCAGATGGGGGCCAAGCATAAAAAAAAAAAAAAAAGGAAGTCTTAAGTCTAGCTTGGGCCACTGAACTCCTTCCCTAACGAGTCTACAATCTGAGTCGAAGGGAAGAATTGAACTGAGGGATTGAGAGGGTCGGCAGGCAGATACCCCTTGATGAACTCAGTGAAGAGATTATGGGCATGACTGGGCTCTGGACTGGCGTAGGGCTTCTTGACCCCAAGGAAAACATCCATAGCATCAGGGTCCTTGAACTGCCTTTTGGCTGGGTCCTTGACACTAGCATTGAAACCCTTGCGCCAAAATTCACCGACCACAATCCGGTTCAGCTTCACATAGTGCTCATGCATATCGGTGCCACCGACCTTGCACATCTCCAAGGCGGATTGGGAGATACCGAATTGATGCTCCAGAGCTTCATGGTCAAAGGCTATCTTGGTTTTCTCGCTGGACAACTGAACGTTCAACTCCTTTGTCCGAGCAAGTTCACCCTCCAATTCGGCGACCCGAGAAGGAAGCTCCCCCAACTGAGACTTTAGATCCTTCTCTATCTCATCCCTCTCGGCCAGGTCAACCTTGAGGCGATTAACCTCTTCAACATCAGCCTCATGAATCAAACATAAGGCATTTGTGCTGAAGAAAGCCTGAAATAGTTCAAGGCAAAGTGGATCAGTAAACAAAATAAAGAAGAAAGAACAAGGTTGAAGTAAAACAAACATTTACCCCCATTATAAGGCCAGGGTCCTAGCAACAAGCTCTTCTGGGTTAGCATCCCTCTGAGCCTCAAGCTCTTCAGGAGTAAAAAGACCCTTAGCCCGGGCCATCATCGCACCCATTAAAGTAAGGTTGGGCACAGCCTAATCAGAGAACACCGGGCTTTTGTTTTTGCCCTTGTTCTTCTGCCTCTTTGCGGGTCTGTCTTCACCCACGGGTCTGGTTCGGGCGAAAGATGATTGAAGCAGGTTTGGAATTGTGGTATGCACAAGTGTAGACCCAGACGCATCACCAAGTATGGCGATCGTTACATCATGGGATTCAAATGCAGGGGCCTCATTCTGAACCCCCCCAGTCGGGGCAACAATTTCTTCAACATCATCATCATCTTCGATTACGGGTCTGATCGGGGTCATCATCATCCTGAAGCTAGCACCCAACCTTGATATACCTTGCAAATTGCAAGAGTAAGCAGGTCAGTGAACATTTTACGATCCAACTAGACTTTGGACTTCAACAAGGCAAAACGGGCCTCTAAATCCCGAGCCACTATCTCTCTATCATCCTAACCTAAAAATTTATATACAAAGTATGCTCTGAGTTGATCACACTCGGGGCAGAGGCATGTCTCCTTATGCAAAAAAGAAAATGATGGAAGGGTAAGACATCCAAAACTTTGGGGATCGGCTATTTCTGGGAGTGAGGATAGAACCAAGGCCCCTTTACCAATACCATTTTCTCCTTCCAATATTTCTCTGTCTTCTCCGTCCCATTACAGATGGACCAACCCTTAAAAGGGTAAAAGTTGTATCTCCCCTCACACCCCTTCAAATCTACAACCTTATAGCATAACAGAAGATCCGTCAAACCCAATTTCAACTGTTTATCTTTGTTTATCAAGATCAACATGGAAAGATCAATCAGTGCACATGTATTGCAATAGTATAACTTCATCCCTCAATTGAGGTGATGAGGGGTTTGAGCCTCCTAGGAGGCATTATGGGTGTGGTGTGTGAAGTTTCTTACCATTCAAAAAAAAACATGGAAATTATCCTTATAATGTTTGGATTTACCTGAAGGGGAGCAATCCCTAAGGTAAAGAAAACGAAATGAAACAGAGGATGAAGGGGGAACAGAAGCGCTTTGATCTGAAGAGCAGACATCAAAACCTCATTCGGACCCACTCCATCTCCTTTCCTAAAGTCATAAGAATGATCATATTCCTCCAGGATCACTTCTTTGGGGATCTTACTATCCTTCCTCAAGCTCCTAATATTCACAACCTTCCTCTTATGAGCTTCCAGGGGCTCGGCCACAAAAGGTACGGGTTTAGCAGAAGCCCCCACAGGAGGAACAACAGATGCACTGACCCCTACAGAAACGGCAGAAGCAAAAGCCTCCACAGGAAGGGCAACAGAAGCAGCAAATCCTTCAGAAACAACAGAATCAGAAGCCCCCTCGAGGATGTCTGGCGTAAAGGTCCCTAGATTTGAAAGATTCGGGCGATTTGAGGGGGAAGAGGAAGAAGAAGGGTTGACAGAAGAATGTGAAGAAGAAGAAGAGGGGTTAACATAAGGAGGGCTCAGAGCATCAGATCCCCCATATTCCTGAGGGATTTGCTCTTCAATTGAAGTGGTATTACCGCTATCAGACATGATGAAGAGTGAGTCACTTACACAGAAGATTCCGGCGAAGACAAGAAGAGCTTCGGCGACCTAAGCCCAAAAAACGGCAAGGATTTGGAGAGATCACAACAATGTGTTTGAGAGAGAGCAATGGGATTGCAAAACGTAGAAGGACAAAATAAAGCACAAAGAGAAGCTTATATAGACCAAAGAAGGGAGGAGGCAGTTCATTGAATGGGGAAGGTGGCGCCTCAACTCCCAATGCATCGTTTGCGGTGAAAAAAGAAGAGACAACCGTTTTTCAAAATCCAAGAGACACACGCAACCATTTCAAATGATTGTTATGACGTCATGTGGCGACAACTGTTACTAACTCGTCACATCAGCAAGATTCGGGTCAAGCCCACGAACCCATGGGCCAAACCCGAATGGGGCTATTGTAAACAGCAAAATTGTCGGGCCCAGGCCCAATGAATTGTACCAACAGTCCCGTATGCTTTAGGCCCGGGAGACCTATTCAAAACAGTTTAGAAGTTAAGGCCCACTACCATGAAGAGAGTGGGTGGTTATGAAAGTGATGGATCATGACCCTATGAAGAAAGGGGCATGATCACTAGATTATAGGGGGTGAAAAACCCAAAAATTATTGTATAGATTGGGCCATGAGAGCCATAATAAAGACATTCGATGTGTGAGCAAAATTATACACTTACAATGTCGAATTTGATTACATATATCTTACTAACATAAATTAGCGAAGCTTCCCAAAGGCAACAGCCAACAAAAACAAGGATTATTGTACGTTTTACAGTTGCACAGACAGTTTTATGAAGACTATTTCAGAAAGTTTTCTTCATCTTTTCAAGTTCATTTGTAAAATCTAGGACGCTTATGGGAGCACAACATAGTTCTCCTCTTCTCATATCACCTCTCTTTTACTTCCTTTCCTCACAAATTATAGAAAGTAATTCTTTAAATTCTCAACTCACGAAAGGTTGCCTTAAAGAACTACCAATGACCATCAGCTTTCATTGTTTGGAAGTCCAAGCAAAAACCATAAAATCAACAACAGAATTTAAATACCACTCTACAAAATTGGAAGCAATGATAAAAATGAAGATAAAGAAGTAAGAATCTTGAAAAAGAAACCTGTGGAATTCCGGCATGTAGTGCTGCAGCAGTGGATCCACTGGTATAACATCAAGTCCAACCAAGGCATACATTTAGTAGCATGGCAAGGTGCTTACTTAAAACAACAAACATCAAAAGAAATCACTGTAAGAGATTTCTCACCTGCCCCCATGATGAATTGCAGCAACACATCTTGGAAACAGCCAGTTGTACGGTATGGTGCTAATTACATGAAAATAATCACTCTCAAACTACAGAACAACTTGAGGATAACAAACTTAAGAGCAAGTGGGAGTATTGAATATATTTTCACAATATAGATGGCATATATGCTACGTGAATAACATGCTTGAGACAAGAATTTATATCACAGTTAAAATATACACACAGAAGGAAATGGTATTGCTTCGTAAAGTGAAGTCAGGTGATATGAACTGTTGTCATCTCACTTTGACTTTTGAAATGACAAAAGGAGGGAATTATTCACCAATTATTCTGCAAATAATTTTGTAAGAGTTGGATTTTATACGTGTTCCAAGAAACCTGGTCTCCATAAATGTTCACACCCATCAATCTCCAAAACTCGGATAGACAGATCATTATAGCTTCAACTACATCATTAATCATACTTATTCATATAAAATACATATGCACGTAAAACCCAGAACAAAAGAACAAAAAGAAGTTAATGCCAGAAGCCTCTAGAAAACAAAACTCGAAGTTATTGCTCCTTTATATAAGTCCATCAGATCACCTCATAAAACTAATAGGGAATAAGAACATTAGCTTGACTTGACATCAGCGGAACTCGAATAAAGTTGTTCTAAGTGACACAGTGAATCCAAGTTTGGCACAACTAGAATCCTATTCTTAAGTTCATGGTAGCACCAATACCAAGTAAATTTTCCCTTGTCTTGAAGATTTTAGAACTCAGCCCAGATTTATTCAAAATTACACTTTTACATAGAATACTTTCGGATATAATCACTCCTCTACCATCTTCTCGAAGTTTCCTAGTGAAAAACAATCAACTACTTGAATCAAGTTATTCACTAAGTGCTCACCCAGAAAAACAAAAAAGTCGGCCGCCGAAGAGAGAGATGCTGTCCTCACTGAGTTGTGATCTTTCTGAACCTGATAGTGCTTCGGCAGCAATCATTCTCGCAGCAGCATCCAAGGGTTCAAAGCCAGCTGATAATAGAATGAATCTGCGACTTGTGATGTCCAAAACAGTTTGAAGAACCCGAAGAAATGCTCGAGGGTTTCTTAGAAAACCCATGCTGCGTGTGAAATATGAAACTCAGTTTAATACAAAATTTAAAAAGATATATGAGAAATAAATAAGAAAATGCAGACATCCACCACCATAATCCACACACACACTCTGAAAAAAGAATTTAAATGAATTAACAAATGACACAGCCCATCCAAATTGAAGAGAGACAATGGGCTACATTCAAATATTTGCTATAACACAATTAGATATACTCGGGCAATGAACACTTGAACAGCAGAAAGAAGACCTGCTCACAAAACGAATTCATCACCAGGAAAAGAAGGATTGGGAGAGGACTATTCAAAATTCTCTTGGAATCAACTAGCATGGTTTACACAATTCCACATTCATAAGAATGCTACGTTCAGTATCAACAAGTTCAACAAAACATCCCAGTAATTTCTGAATAATATTTGAAGGCCATATACTATAATCTATTTTAAGGTTTTAGATTCTGACTAGTACCAAGTTCATTTCCCTTGGAAGCTTAAATTAGTCCACAGAATTTCATGAAAAAATGACGGACTATTTTAGAATTTAAAAACAATAAGATGCACGTGGAAAGCATAAAAAATCCTCATCATGTAATACCCAAAAAAGGGGAATTCGTATACCTTGTAAATGTAGTATTTCAGTAAATAATGGGTTACACAATACAATACATGGTTCAGTTTCCAGAAACATGTTTAATAAGCTTCCAAATGAGAATTTTGTTGTATTACTTGCCACCAGATTTTAGGTTGAGTGGATCTCCTAAACACTTCCGAAGGACAAGGGCATGCAATTTTGAAGTACAGGAATGTATGCCACACTTATCAAAAAGAAATGTGATATCCCGAATCAGAACAAAACATAATGCCTTCTAAATATTGATTGTTTAGTAGGACTTGCCTAGCAATGTACCCAAAGACAGGCTTAAAATACACTCAAGTGCGTACGAACTTGCCTTCCAATAGAGCTCAGGCCTATGAAAACAGGTGGCAATGACACGGGCGTCATCAAAAAATACTGTAACTCAGCATGAGCTGAACACATTTCATGATTTGTGTTCAACTGCCTTGAAGAGGTTGCTGAAATTTCTGCACACTTTTTGCACGAAAACTGCCATTCTATAGGGAGAAACCAAAAACCACAGACCTGAACATTTGAAGGCCAGTAACCTGTATTCATACAAATGTCAGTGTATAACAGATCATGTCTGATTAGTGATGATGATTATTCCATTTGAAGCATATTAACAATCTATTCCCGTAATAACTTTATGAAACTAGATAGTTATATCAGCGTAGACCCCCTCCTGTAGTTTCTAGGCTCTACAAAGTTTCTGCTAACTCAATACTGGTGTATAAAGTAACTGAATTTGTCGTGGTGGACTATACTCATGGTTATGAAATACACAAAAACCACCTGGTTCAAGAGCAGGAAGATAAGAACTGTACATCAAGAATGTTGACTAGAGAGAGAGAGAAATGGAATATAAAGGTCAACCCATGTTCCAGTTGCAAAGATTTTGGAGGAAAAAGGTTACATTATCCCTTTGGCTTGTTTTATTTTCTAGAACAACAATTTATGCATGTACGGATAAGCCAAGTCAAAGTATAATTCGTTTGGCATGCTTGGAAGGAGATAAGATGGAGTGCAAGTTGCAGGCCACTTTAGAGCTTGCTCCCACTGAGGCCAGTCAATAAAGCTGCCTTCCTTCCCATCTCCCTCCTCCAGTATCACTCTGTGTGCGTGTGGACGCACACTTTTATAGCCCATTTCAGAACCTAATTCCCCAACCCACTCTACAGTGCAAGTGACAAACATGAATCCGCACAGTATAGCTCAACTATGGTTGAGTGAATAGTCTTGGCAATCACCTAATAACTCATGTTAGGAGCAAGTCACCACTAGATTGGTTTCAAATTTCAATTAGCCTCAGCAAGATCTAAACATACCAAAAAGAAATTAAAAAAGAAAATTACCTGGGCATTCAACAACTTCTTCGCTAAATCCGTACCTGCTCAAATACCAAAGATTAAAATAAAAAAAAATAAAAAACTACTTTCCACTGAAAAAAGTACAAAATGAACATAAAGATTAAACAACATGATGTCATTCTAACCCTATTTTTAAACAAAAAATGACAAGCCAAAGTATTTTAAGCAGTTTTCTTGATGTGGAACACGTAGTTTCTTTCTTGTTCTGCATAAGAAAGAAAGTTTTAATTTAATTCGTGGGCTACATTACATGACTCTTCCAAGTGAGTTAAAGTACCAGAGTGTGACACAAGATCCTATGGTTCGAATAAGAAACATGCATCCAACATTATCTGGTCAGACATGCACCTCGCAATCAGATGTGATCATTCAAGTATACCATGTAAGTATTTTCATGATTGCCTGATAATGTTTCTTTTTGTTACATTAGTTTCAACAAGCTGTATTGGACGCTGTGTAATATGGAAAAAAAAAAAAATTACCCTAAAAATGAAGAAGAATATTAAATAATACAAGTATCTAGTCGAGTCCATAGGCCTTGGGTTTTAAAAGTTGATATGTACAGCAATTAGAGATATATACCCTATGCACGGACTCAATTCTTAGCTCATTGGTCATTAGAAAAAGGAAAAAAAAAACATTTCAAACTTCCACTTAGAATTGTGAACTTTGTAGAGTACCGGAGAATGAGCAATCATGTGCCAATGAAATGAGGTAAGAGAAAATCAACCAAATCCGGGTATACTAAAAATCAAATTACCCTATCCTTTTCTTGTTAATCATGGAAGCAGTCCTTAACGGAATTGCCTTTCAATGATGGGTACTTAAATCTTACAATAGTAAGGGAGATGAAGGCCTATCATGCCACATAGGAACCCCCGTTACTGGATCCTGGTTCCAAGGATAAAACAACTTCATCAAACTACAAACACAGCCAAAATAATTTGATACCTAGAGACATCCTACATAGAGAAATTCTTCAAAAGCAATAGTACAAACCGTGAAAGGCCAAGGGCTTAGGTTCAAATCAGAACTTCTCCATGATCCCCAATCTTCAGTAAAAAGTGGCCACATCCAGTGCATAACATCTTTCCAACAAACCTAATTGCACAAAAAGGTGAAAACTAAATTAAGTAAACTAATACAAACCACAATAACATTACCTGAATGGGAAAAATATCAGAACCTATAAACCAAAATTTAAAGCATAATATAAAATGTGAGGAAAAATAGTGCAATCTTTTGAAGCCTATCTATAAGAATGTATCATAAAACCATCAGAAAGTTAATTATGAAACAATTGATGGTGTCTCAATTAAATTACTTCATGAATCACCTTGCTAATAGGAGCTTCTTGAAGATAGTCATGTAGATGTGGAAGTTCTTTTCTGAAGCGGCGTTCAAATGACGAAGGAGCACTGCAATGTATTCAATACAAAAGTCTAAAAATGGTGGTCAAATTGCTTTAACAAAGTTCTGCACCAAGGATCAGAATATCAATTGTGTAAATTAAACCTATCAAAATGACATCAATAATCACAGGTATTCTGAGTGCAGAGACAATTATGTGGCAACTTCATGATGCGTGTATTACTGGAGGTAATAAAACAGTAGGAGAAAGTTTCAGAACCCTCAGTGGACTTCACAAACTGGAAAAAGACATACAGACAATTCCTTGGAAGGACATTGAAAGTAAACTCAAATTCACATTCACTCTTTCACAACAAATAAGAGATATTACCAAGCATTGGAAAAAAGACCGAAATTGCATTTGCTGATAATAAAATTGTTAAAAGAAAAAACTTATCATGTAATGAGATAGGAGTCTTCCACTACCTATAAGGAACAACATAAGGAGCAGCAACAACACATCGAACATAAAAAAGTTCTGAAAGGCTCCAACCTTCCTGGATCATCATAAAATGAAAATCTTTCAGATAAATCATTGCAACATAGTTTGAAAATTTTAAACTTCTAATTTTAAGGAAATTTAATATATATATACATATATACTATTTCATTTGCTTCATTACACTTTCTGGGAAATTTCAGCGCAAATGGAAGTCGGTGCATGCCCACCTCTGCAGGGACGCGTATGTTCAGCCTACTCTTTCCTTAACCCACAAAATCATTCCCTACGCACCCTCCTCCCTTTCTCTCTACTGATTATTGAGACCTTCTCCATCCTTTCCTCCCATCCATGGTTCTCATATAAACACCTAAGCTAATAGAACTTTGTTTTATTCTCAGTGATAATTATAATTATGTACAACCTTTCAACTTACATATATAAATTGACACATCTATAAGCATCAACAGACATCTTACATTCCCTCTGCGACTTTTAGAACTCTTCAAAGATGCCACACTCATGGGCAGCTGAGTCCATCAAAACCAAGAAAAATACCACAAGATAATTCTCATTCGTCTTTTTTTCAGATGAGTGAATATTCACGCTAAAACAATAAGACATAGTGCATGTTCAAAAGTTTGACTTTGCCTTCGATTCCTTATCAGACATACCAATGCAAAAAAGTTTATCACAATGAAATCACTCTCCATGCTTGGGCCATCACCAAATATTCTTTCAACTATAGAAAGGCATTCCTGTCTATGTTGTCTTGTAACTAATGTCTTCTGCATAGAGAAAGATTCCTTCATGAACCCTGGGAAAATATAGAAAGAGCTATTAGGACTTTCTACAAGTATGAAGCTGCTAAGTTCCTTCATACTATACAGAGGACGGCTTTTTTCCTCAGATTACGAGGAAAAAAAAGGAATATAAAATAAAATAAGTAGAAAAGAAGATAAAACTCAGTAATTGAAACCTGCGGTGTTCCAGTACCATTATCTTCATAAGGAGAAACAACAGGCGGTGATGAAACTTGAAGAAATTCTACATTCTTTTCCACCAAATGAACTCTCAAATTCTGCCAAATAACCAAATAAAATCCAATCTATTATCGTTGCAAGTAGATTAAATAATTGGAGTGTCTAATAAAATCACTAGGTTCCATCATCCAATGCCAGATGGAGACTGTTGATAGAGTAGTGTTGGAGTTAGAAGGGTAAAGCTGGTAGCAAATAACAATTCATATGCTCTACAAACGAATCTATCCTCTTAATTACAGGGAAACTTAAGCCCACAGTGTGGTGATCTCAAATAGAAAATACAAGATATACAAAAAGATAATACCAATATTAGGAGCTCTACCATGAAAGGCTTACAACTGAAGCTGATATTTCTGCATGTTCGGCGTGTTGAATACAACCAAACTGTTTGATAGGTAATGACTCCTTCACAATATTTTTCAAAATTAAATACACTCCTAGCCAAATTGAGATTGGTCTTAATTAAGTGAGAGAAAAATACAAAGCATGACCAAGGGTTATTACAAAGTGGTATCTTTTCTACCTTCCAAATAAATGGTGAGGGTTTAAGCCCCTGAGAGCAAATGGGTGTGTATATTTATTGTCACACACACACACAACACATACATATATAGAGAGAGAGATATATAGAATTAAACACTAGGCAGAGTGAAAGATCAAATTGTACCTGGTGTGCTGAATGAGTAATTAGAACCACGTGGTATTGTTCCTGGTCACAAGCAAAAGCTGCAGCTATGGCCTGCAAATAATTAAACACTTGTCACAAAAATCACTACATTTTTCAAATTTTCTCAAGTAGGGCAAATCTTCTTTGTAGACATCTGTGTGAGTGTATATACAATATATATATATATATTCTAATATATATATATATAGAGAGAGAGAGAGAGTTACAGCAATTGGATAGACGTCGCCCTTTGTGCCAAAGGCCATGAACACAGCCTCAGGTCTGGTCCTCATGATCTCACTCTTCTCCCCGCCCTTTTCTTCCTATTGCCTTCTCTGGTCAAGAAAGCAGAAATAAATGTAGTATGAATATATCTAGGGTAATTTGCAATGACACCCTGAGGTTTAGGTCAATTGCAGGTAGTGGCTGGTCAACCCTTTTTTGGGACATCGACAACCCCTGGTCCATGAAAAGTCTATATGGCACTTCATTAAAATACTGAACTTTATTATATAAATATCATGAAAGTTGAAATGTCCAGAATATCATCATCCACTAACCCTACATGTGACCAAATACCCCCATCACTTCCTACCCCGAGTTCTCTTTTAACCCTCACGTTCTCTGTTTCTCTCATCTTAGCCCATGATTTTGCAACAGACAAAGGCTTAGATTTACAAGTAGTATATTACCACCATCGTTAATGGCTGAAAAATTGGATAGCCCAAGACATACCGGTGAGTTACGTAGCTTGTATATTCCTCTACCCGAGTTCGCCGAATCCGCCGAATATTTGCAACTCAACCGCGCCGGCAATCTCATCGAAAGGCGTAGCCTTGTCCTTTTTCTCTAATCCTTGATTGCATTTCATTAAGTGAACTGCATGTTTATTAAAATTATGCTTTTTTAAAGTGAATTTTTCATAATTTAATTGATGAAATATTAGGGATTTTGTTATTTTGTTGTTAATTTAATTGAAATTAAGTATTTACATGTTGAATGGGTATAAAATTTATACATTAAACTGAATTTTTGGTAATTTAGTGGATCTCAAATTTCGGAATTTTGTTAAAAGTGATGTGATTTTATTTTTATCCGAATAAAATTGAACTGAAAATTGTGTATCTCGTTAAATTATTGGAGCGTTTTATTAATTTGTTGGTAATTTAACTTAAATTAAGTGATTGCATGTTGATCTTCATCTAACCATGTGTTCAATCTTGTGTTCTCCCAACTGATCTAGATGTCTCAAGCATTTTGAGTGATTTTCAGCTCTGCCTATTACAAAAACCCATCCAATCATGTGTTTTTGTTTCAGTTCTAATTTTCAGTTTTGATTTGGGTAGAAGTGTTCGTTCTCTCTAATATGTTATTTTTGTTTGTTTTGTTGGTAGTTTCGGTGTTCAGAGTTGTTTGGTTTGTTTGATCAAGGAGGGGGGTTTGGGGTTGCATTAAAAGGGTATATTGGTCCTCAAATATTGCAAGATTATGGGCCCGTTTGATTTCTGGTCTGGTCTAGTTTTGTCTGGCTATATTGGTTTTGTTTGGTCTTGTGTGGTTTTGTAATGAGTAGTGGCCAGCGGGACCCACCATAAATTATATATATATAGAAAGAGAGAGTAAAGAATAGTGGTCAGCGGGGTCCACCATGATTTATATATATATATATATAGAAGGGTAATTTGCACTAACACCCCCTGAGGTTTGATTTTGTTTGCCATCACACCCCAAATGACCAAAATACCCTTCATAAAATTCGAAAATATTAAGGATAATGTGAAATGACCTTTATGCCCCAACCCCAAATATATAAAATTTTGAAAAATATATACATAAATTCGAAAAAATATATAAAATTCAAAAACAAATATCTAAATTTTGAAAAAAATATATAAAATTAGAATAAAATATATAAATTTCGAAAAATATATATAAATTTCAAAAAATATATAAAATTAGAATCAAATATATAAATTTTGAAAAATATATATAAATTTCCAAAAATATATATAAAATAAAAAATATATATAAAATTCGAAAATATATATATAAATTGAAAAATATTTAAATTCGAATATATATATTTAAAAAAATATATATATTCAAAAACAAAATTCAAAACATTATATAATTTCGAAAAACATATATAAATTTAAAAATATATATAAAATTTGAAATATATATAATTTGAAATATATATAAATTCGAATATATATATTTAAAAAAAAAATCAAAATATATATATTTTCTAAAACAAAATTCAAAAAATTATATAATTTTGAAAAGCATATATAAATTTCAAAAAATATATAAAATTTGAAATATATATATATATAATTCAAATATATATATATATATATATAATTTGAAAATTATATAAATTCAAAAATATACATATTTTCTGAAATGATTATATGTTTTTCGAAATTCTATAATTTATTGAATTTTGTTTTTGAAAATATATATATTTTGAATTTTTTTTTTTTGAAATATATATATATTCGAATTTATATATTTTTCAAATTTTATATATATATTTTCGAAATATATATATATTTCGAATTTATATGTTTTTGAAAATATATATAGATGCAAACTTCAGGGGGTGTTAGTGCAAATTATCCTATATAGAAAGAGAGTAAAGAATAGTGGCCAGCGGGGTCCACCCTTCATTATATATATATGGGTAAATTGCTTAAAACTCCCTCAAGTTTACTCTTTTTTCCTACTATACCCCCTCAACTATGAAATGAGCTTAGAACCCCTTAAAGTTTCATAAAATGTTGCACCATGGGCTTGCCCTCAATTTTTTTTACCCTTTTACCCTCCAAACTTTTTGTATTTCCACATTACCTTTAATCATATCATTACTATTATATTTCTTAATTCTTTAAATTACAAAAATATTATTTCTTTTAGTTAGAATATTAATTATGTCATTTACCTTTAATGTATTAGACTAAATATATTCTCAAATGTTTTTTTTTTTTGTAAGTTTTAATTATTTTATTTGTAAATCAATTAACGTGTTATTAAATTTTAGTTTGATTTAAATCATAAAACTCAATCCAAATTAATATATTCATAAATAAATCACAATTTATGAATATATTTTTATGAAAAAAAAGTTTCATTTGGCAAAAAAAAAATTAATTAGGATAATAAGTTTTATGATTTAAATCAAATTAAGTTTTATTGGAAAATGATATATATTTTGGAATATATATATATATATATATATATATATATATAATTCATCAAAAATATATATTTTTCGAATTGTTTTAAAAAAATATGAATTTTTTCCAAAAAATATTTTTTGGAAAAAATATATATTATGTTCCAAAATATGATTTTTTCCCTAAAATAATATAATTTTTTTCCAAAATATTTTTTTATATATTTTAGAAAATAATGTATATTTTTCAGAAAAAAATCATATTTTTTAAAATAATTCAAAAAATATATAATTTTGACGAATCATATATATATATATATATATATATTCCAAAATATACATATTTTTTCAAAAAATAATTTTTTTGAAAGTTTGATTTCACTAAACCCTCCTATACTATTGATGGTAGTTAATGACTGAAAATCATATTTTGGAACATAATATATATTTTTCTCAAAAAAATCATATTTTTGAAAATAATATATATTTTTCTCAATAAAAATTATTTTTCGGAAAAAATCATATTTTAGAACATAATATATATTTTTCCCAAAAAAATATTTTTCGGAAAAAATTCATATTTTTTCAAAAGAATTCGGAAAATATATATTTTTGACGAATTATATATATATTCCGAAATATATATCATTTTCCAATATATATATATATATATATATTTTGTTCGAAATATATATATTGTTTTCATAAATTGTGATTTATTTATGAATATATTAATTAGGATTGAGTTTTATGATTTAAATCAAACTAAAATTTAATATCAAGTTAATTGATTTACAAATAAAATAATTAGAACTTATAAAAAAAAAAACTAACATTTGAGAGTATATTTAGTCTAATATATTAAAGGTAAATGACATAATTAATATTCTAATTAAAAGAAATAATATTTTTGTAATTTAAAGAATTAAGAAATATAATAGTAAGGATATGATTAAAGGTAAGGTGGAAATACAAAAAGTTTGAAGGGTAAAAGGGTAAAAAAATTTGAGAGCAAGTCCATGGTGCAAGAAAATGAAAGTTTAGGGGGGTATAATTAGTTGAGGGGGTATAACAGAGAAAGAGAGTAAACTTGAGAGGGTTTTTAAGCAATTTACCCTATATATATATATATAGAAAGAGAGAGAGAGAAAAGATGATGTGTAGTGGAATGCGGGGTCTACCTAAGAAAAACATTTGGTCTTAAATTGTAAAAACTAAAGTCTATTTGGTCTTTAAAAGAAAGCAAAAACAAAACAAGACAAAACCAACCTAAAAATCAAACAAGCCCTACATGTTTATTGTTTTTCTTAATATACCAGGGGTAGTTTAGACCTTTCATAGGGTGTCAACCCTACTCAAGGGGTGTCAATACAACAACTTTAAAATCTCAGGAGGTGTTTCTGCTAAAAAAATATTGACTGACCACTACTTGCAATTGACCTAAATCTCAGGGAATTATTGCAAATTACCTATATATATATATATATATATATATATATATTAATGATGTCTTGCTACTCATCTTTTATATTCGGTGGGATATGATTATTAAATTTTAAATAATAATTTTTTTATTTATATTTATATTTATATATATTAATCATATTTAACGATTAATATAAAAAATAATAATTTATTTATTTATATTTATATCAATAACATTTAACGATTAATATAAAAAATTAGTATGTTTACCTTGTTCCATTATATTATAGTAGTATAAAATTGACAAACTTTCTCCTACCACATGATGTGACTCAATAAAATGTGATCATGCATTTTATATTTAAATATCAATCATTTATCTTTTTAAAAGTTCATTGATTCATTATTACATATTCACCTCCTTTATTTAAATCCAATACAAATATTTATAATATACCCGAATTGACAAAACCGTCATCCATCATTTCTTTTTCTTTTAATTATTTGCACTCACTTTGATTCAAACATAAAACTAAAAAAAATATTATTATTTTTTAAAAAAAATACATAACTTTTCAAACATTAAACTAGCAAATTTTTTTTTTTTCAAAAGACATTACTCTCCTTATTATGATGGAGGGTAATTTGGTCAATTCAAGTATATTATAAATATTTCATATTGAATTTAAATAAAAGCACAAGAGCAAAAATGTCCATTCATTAAATTTTAATACAAAAAGTCAATATACAATAATAGTCCAATTTATCTTTAAAAACATATTTCATTCAAATTTAAATATAGGACACTTATTCATATTTCATTAAATCACATGAGATAGGAGTCTTATGGGATAGGAGACAAGTATGTGAGGAAGATTAATTGGTTTGTCCAAGGGACTGCAAAAAATAAGTAATTTGTTAATAGGCAAGAATTTATTTGGGTTGCAGTTTTTTTTCTTTTTTTGTGTAAATTTTTTTTTTACAATTTTAGCATAAATGTACGAAATGTAAAAAATTTACAATTTTGTATACTCCTATAAAAATTGACTATTATAATTAATTTGACATGATTGGATATTTTTGACAAATTGCATATTTTTTATTATAACAAAATTTGGGGGATTTTCAAAATTCTTTCTCAAATTTTGTCTAGGGCTTAAAAAGAGGCCATGTGTGATTTACCAATGTCACTAAACTTAATTTTATATAATCAGTTTATTTTGAGAAAAAAATCAATAAAATTCTAAAAGCGTCACAAAAATATGTTATCTACCATATATTTTTTCTTAAAAAAAATGAATTATACTGCAAAGAAAGAACCCTAAAAAACTTGCTTTCTGGGAGTCAAATACTGAACCTTGGGTCTTAAATTCCTCGAAAATTCCAAACAATGGCTCGAAATTTCGGGCCTTTGCTTCACTCACTCATCGTCTCGTCTCTACTCTCTCTTCCCAACTAACAACTTTCTCGATCCTTTGCATTGATTGATTGATATTTTCTTGCTCTCCAAACACTCTTCCATGGCTAGCAGTGTCAATGGAGGAGGTGGTGGTGGTGAGGAAGAAGCGAAGCAGTTGGCAGTTCACTTGAGCAAAACCCTAAGAGAAGGGGAAAGAATTCTCGGGCCAACAAGAAGACCGGACGGCACTCTCCGAAAACCCATTCGAATTAGGGCTGGCTATGTCCCTCAAGACGAAGTCGCCATCTACCAATCCAAAGGAGCCCTGGTATGATGGGTTTTGTACGTTTTTGGGTATATAATGATATGTTATATATGTGTATATATAGGGACTGACATGGGTTTTCGCTTTGTTGTATGTGTGTGTATGTATATGCAGTAAAATGGGTTTTTGCTATGTTATATACACATGGGCTTTTGCTATGTGATATGTATTCGCAGTGATATGGGTTTAAGCTATGTTATATGTAATGTGCATAAGAACTGACCTGGGTTTTTGCTATGTTGTATCAGTATTTATTTATATGCACTGACATGGGTTCTTTCTATTGTTTTGGAATGTTGACTGTGGCAGCGGAAGAAGGAGATGGCATCACAGGAGGTGCTGCCGCCAGGTTGCGATCCGGTTTTGGATGCCAAACCCAAAAGCAAAGCTGCTAAGAGGAATGAGAGAAAGAAGGAGAAGCGAATACAGGTAAACCTCTCTTTCCTAGAAGTGAGCGTACAGTTAAGGCAGGATTGTGTTAAATTTATTATGGGAAGTTTTGGTCATCAATTACTTTGATATTCCCGCCACGGCTACAGGTAACATTTTCTTGCTAGTTGTAACCTACCCAAAAAAAAAAAAATCTTTGTTGTTTAGCATCGATTGGTGCCTTGGAAATGGAATTGGGAAAAAATTAGTTCAAATGTATGTTTATGTAATTATCGTCCTCGTTTTATACATTTGTGTTTGTGTTTGTGTTTGTGTTTGTGTGTGTGTGTGTTCTCTACTTCATACATCTAACTCTCCCTAGACCCCAATGGCTGGAGCCTTGTACCATGTATTTTGTCCTTTATACTCTTTTGTAAGTAAACAACCCTTTTATAAAACATGAGATATACAATGAAGTATAGGAAAGTTAAAGTGAGAAAGTTCTCTTTAGAAGTTAAAAAAGAAGGATGCTTGAGCAGCCATGGTTTGTGATAGTTGAAGATGGCGACTAGAGAGAGATCTGACTCACCAGAGGAAGGCAATCAGTGTTCATAGGTGATTAACTGCCAGCATTCAAACAGGATGAGGCGGGGAGGTAGAAATTTGGGAGCCAATTAAAGAGAGAGAAGACGTCATGAAATAGTTAAGGAAGATAGAGATATTGTTTTCAAGTGATTAGGGTTCAGCTTGGAGAGAGGTGAGAGGCAGCAAAACGAGCATTCTAAGAGGGACTAGATGGCATTTTTGGAAGGGATAGTGTATTGCTCGTCATTCTCGATGCTTAGAGTTTAATAGATCATACCAGGTTCAATTTGGGAGCTTGTGAGAAGGTGATGGTGCTAGGCAGGGCAAGGGCGGTTGGGATTCTGCATCATTGTGCCTAATGACTATATTTGGAATGACTGAGATACTGAACTTATGAGGATTTTAAACTTATGGATCTTAAGTTCAAACACCACATGTTAGCCCTGTCTAGTTATAGAGGTAAATCCCTTCTTCCCTTTGGGTATTTCAAATTACAAAATAACTTCCCTAGGTTTTTTATGATGGGGGGACAGATCTTCTTATGGGGAGCGAGGAAGGAGAGACAATGGGAAAAATAAGGAAGAGATGGCAAAGTAGAGAGAGAGATGATAGATGAGATCAGTGACACTAAGAGGAGAGAAGAGGGAAGGTGAGATAGAGAGCAAAAGAAGTGTTTTCATAGAGGAAGAGAAGAGAACGGAAAGTCATGGAAGAGATATAGAGAAAAGATAAGGAAAAATAGATGTGAGAAAGGTGGTGACAACAAAAACAAGCAAGGAATAGGCATATGAACTGACATACCTATCCTTTTTGTCTTACATTAAATAGGGCATGTAAAACCCCTCTTGATGGAGAAAACTTGGCATCCAGGTGTAAAGAGTTACATATTTAGATTATGGGTTATTATGCATTGATGCTTAATAGTTTTCGACTTTGAACCAGTTTTAAATATGTCACAATGATACCATCACTAACTCAGTTAGCTCTGAATACACAAAGAAAGACTGCTCCGCTACCAAACTATGGAATTGAAGCCTTCCCCACAGACCAATTAAATAAACTTCCATTGTCTTTTCCTAAATAAGAATGTGGATCTCTTTATTTGGAAGGAATGAATGAGACTGTAGAGAGAATGAGAAGGACTCGAGTGTTATTAGGAGAAATGAAGATGGTACAAGTGAGGAAAAAAAGAGTTAAGAGTAGGGGAGTGGGAAGGGGGACAAGAAGGAAAGAGTTGCGAAAGAAATAGACAAGAGGATTCAGGGAGTTTGGTTAACTGTTGTTCTTCAAATCTGATATTGAGTGGATGAGATGGCAACGCCTCCCCCCCACGCCCACCCCACCCACCAAAACTTGGGGAAAATGGGGTTCCCATCCCCCTAGTTTCTGGTTTTTCCCCATGCCCAACCCCTAGCAAAATTGGAAGCCCAAATAGTGTTTTGAAATTTTGAACTACCTTCAACTGCTGGAAGGCAAGGCCTTAAATGTAGGCAATTTTGTCTGGGAAGGTTGCACCAAACAATGTGTGTTTGCTAAGAAAGAGAGAACAAGGACAACTGTGAGATATGTAGTGATTATCTCATCCACAGTTTTATCTTTGGAAAGGGATCATCTAGTCTGGATTGATGTTGCAGGGATTTATCCTTGGTGGAAAACCATGGACTATTTATATAAAGGGTAATCGGAACGTATTGATATGGGTATGAGCTGAAGGGCCTTTGCATTTTAGTCATAAACATATAGGACTAACTACTCATAACATTTTACGAATCTTGTTAGCATCTACATCTAGGCTATTATATCTAAGCTATACTTGGAATTCAGATTTATTTACCTTGGATTGATAAATATTAATGCAGCCTTGAAGTGTTCTTTGTATCAAGTTTTAAAATTTTATCACGCTATATATATTCATATATAAATATATATATGTTACAAATCCAAGATCTCTGGAAATATATCAAAAATAGTATTAGAACCCTAGAGAATCTTTTGCTAATTTTCCACTTGACTTCTTGAGTTGCAATCCCAAACTTCCTCGAATGCTATTACATTCATATTCTCCCTTGTTTGACCTTATGTGTCTTCGAATTGCATTGGTGATGTTTGAAATTTGAACAATGACTGCCAGGACATGGTAATCAGGGGAAAAGCAACCTCGCAAGGGTGCCTTCTTTTTTCGTTTATGTATAATATAACAATAATCCCTAGGCTCCCTGGATTATATATTCCTCTTTGCATCTCTAGTCCTCAAGGGCATACTAATATCAACTTCATTACGGGTCTAGTAGCTAAAAATAATGAAGTTTGTAAATGAAGCGGAAATGGTTTACGATAATGGTACACATCATGTGCCCTCCATTTGAACCCCGGATCATTGTGAACCAGTGATACATGTGCAAGAGCAATGAGAATCCGTGAATCATCTTCTTAACTGTCCAGTGATTGGGGGTGTTGGACCATCCTGGAGGGTTCATTCAGGGTTCACTGGGTCTTGTCTTATTCCGTGTTGAGGTTGCTTGATGCTTGAAGAGGTTGTACAAAGGGGAACCAAGTCCGAGATGCTTGGAGGGTGGCGCTTTTTTGTCGATGGTGGACCCCATGGAAGGAGCAAAATAGGGGTTTTTTTTAGGGAGAGAAGTCTCCTATATGGGGGCTTAAGTTTTATTCAAGTCTCTTCATTTTTTGGCTGCTGGGGAGTAATTGTAAATTGATGGGGGACTTGATGGATTTTGTAGAGATTTTGAGAGTTTGGGGGCCACCCTACTTTGGCCCTTTTGTTTTTCTTTCGTTTTTTTTTTCTTGCTTGCGCGCGCGAGTTGTTTCTATCTTTCTTCTTTTTATTTTGGTAAGTAAATAGCATGTTATCTTCAGCAGGCTTCTCTTGACAAGGGTAAGAATTTGGAGAAGGATGAAGTGTCATCTTCTGAAGATGGGAGTCATGGAATAGAGTTTTTAGATCCAGTGGCATCTCAGATGAATGAGCTCACAATTTCTGCAGTTCCAACTGTAGTTAAGCCTCCTTCAAATTCAACAGAGTGTTCAATGCCTGGCGATCCTGTTCCAGATATTGATAAAAAGATTCGAGCACTAAAGAAGAAGGTACAATATCTCATGCTTGTAGTTTCAGCTATAAATATATTCTTCAATATTTATCTCTGGACTATGTTATAGATTCTAACATTTGTCAGTTTTTCTTGTCAAGTTTTTGAGGGAGGTTATAAAAAAAGCTATTGGAATGTGTCTAACAAGCTTATGAGATTTTGAAGGTTCTGCTTAAGATTTTCTTGATGACATTAATAGTATTGAAGGGCAATGAAATAGTATACATCTGAATAGAGTGGTTTTTAAAAAATTCAAGTCTAAATTGAGTGATTTTAATCAACATTATGAACTAAAGTTTGTCGTTCCTTCTGTTTATATTTATACATGTGAGGAATGGAGGACTTCTGGTTTTTACTATTGCCCCATATACCAAAGAATCCAAGTGCTTATAGGCCTTTTAGATTTACTCGGTTTTGGTAGATAAACTATCATAACTTTTAATACCGTCCCCAGTATTCCTTCTCGTGCATGAGAACTGTTGGATTAGCTGAATTGATTTTCTTATTACTCATCTTATATTGATAGTTGATGAAATGTTTTTCTTAATGAAAATAAAACAAAAATACATCAAAGAACTGTAAAATGCCGCTATACAAAAACTTGAGATGACGAAACTTTATCACTTTCAGTATCATATGCTCTGCCTTTTATATATATATTTCAGTCACTTGAAATGTAAGATGCTGCTTATATCGAGAATATCAAGTCTGCTCATAACGAATTGGTTTTCATCCCAATTCATGACTTTTGGCTGCTTTCACGCGATTCAGGACTTAAGGGCACTGAAAATGGATCAAATTCATAATGGCAATTATAATTGTGGAACCATATAATCTGAATTTGATTCTCTAAACTTATTTTACTAAATCATTCAAATTAATATCAGTGGTCATGCCTTTGAGTCTGTCGCTTTGGTGATGTTACAGCAGTATAGATGTACCTAAAACTTGTTGGTTAAGAGATATTGGAGAAAGAAACTGAAAGATGATTTTGGTAGTGCTTATCTTAAGCTCGATAAGTTTTGCATCATCATTTTTCCTCCCTCCTTTTTTTTGGGGGGTGCCAGGGGGCTGCTCTTGGTTACTTGTGACAGATTTAAAGTCTTGGTAACTATAGAATTGTGCCAATAGGTGGACCATTGGTCTGAAAAGTCAATGTTGAAACATCTACAGGGTTTTATACTAACTAAATCGCTTTAAATATAATTTATAAACTTCAACATGACTGCGGCTTTATTGTTGTGTTCTCCAATTTTTATTACCTCGTACTCCCCATGTGTTATGGGGTTCAAGGAATATTACAATGGTGATTAATCACAGCTGCTACTGGGGCACCTAATTTTTCTCATTTATCTCGACAGATTCGGCTTACTGAAGCTCTGCAGCAGAAAACCGTGCAGCAAGATATGAAGCCGGAACAGTTGGACAAGGTGGCTAAATTAGAAGATTGGCGTACCGAGCTAAAGCTCTTGGAAGATCAGAAGGCTGAATTGGCAGCATCATGAATTGAGGTTTGTTTTAGGAAAGCGGAAGTTAGCTGAAGAGACTTTCGTTTTGTTTTATGGTGGTTTGGTGGATATGCATAGCATTTTGGTAACAGAGAGTTATTTATCAAGATTTTGTTTTATCAGACCTGCTATGCCCGATGTACTTGTACAATGTCATGGGTCCGAAAATTACACTCTCATTTCACTAATATATAGGGTACTACAACTTGGTGCCCCATTCACTTGCTCCCATTTCTGCATTATTCTCTCTTATTCTACACACTTCAGAGATTTTCGATTCTCTGTGGATGACGTAATACGGAGCTTGTATGTTTGAATTCTTTAAAAGAGTCTATTAGGGCATTCTAAGAACCCTAAATCTTTTTTTCCCTTCCTTTTTCGGCATCTCACTGTATCTTCGATAGCCTTTCAATCATATATTTACAGCTATGTTACATGGCCTGAGGTCCATGTATTGAATCCAAAGACCTCCAAGGACAATGGAACACTCCTAAATATTTGTATTATAGAATTTTTTTATTTTTTATTTTTTTTGGTCTTCATGTAACCAGAGTCAATATAGGCTTCCCATGTGTTGAAGCAAGAAATTAACAAATTTTGTATTATCCTATATGCTTGGCAGAATAATACAAAATTTGTTGACAAACTTTTTAAGTCCGCGTAACATAGGTGAACGATTAAGTTGTGAAAGTGCCTTGCAGCATTTTGTAGGTTTGTAGGTCATGTCTTTAATTTGTGTATATAACTTACAATAGTGAACCTTAGGTGCTGCCACGAGCCTGCTTGGTTTGCATTTCTAAAAACAGTTTTTTAAAATTTGAAAAACAGAAAAATGTACAAAAAGTATTCCTTCTTCAGTATTGTAAAATAATTTTCGATTATACAAATGTTTGTTTTCAGAAAATTCATTTTTATGCTTGTTTTCAGATAATTTATTTGTATTATTCTCAAAAAAAACAAATTTCAAACAATTATGATGAAGTCCCCCCACTCGATTAAATTGTTAAGGGCATCTAAATTAAACAAGGAAATGCTGCGAAAGGCATTTGTCGAAAGCTCAATAATTATAGATGCTTTGATGTTCTAATGTGGCAAAAAAAGAAAGAAAATTCGTGGAAAGGTGGAATTGGACACAAACCAGCCAATTAATTCTATGAGATCCTTACCAAGAATCAACAAATATTATCGACTTTTCAGTTTTCAGGTCAAGTACTTGTATATATATATACATGTATATCACTCTGTCTTTGTATGGGAATGTATTCAGACTGATGGATTCTCATGGATCTATCGGGTTTCCTCTTCCTGAAACTCTGCTGCCGTGGAAGTTCGCAGTTTACACAGAAGAAAAAAAAAATGCGATTTAATTTCATATAGTCTTGATCTAACCAATTAGCTAGAACCATAATTGAAATGGCACGCATATCATTTAATTTTGAAGCATTTTTCAAGAACTTTTAAGCAATTCTATTACACAATCACTTGAGACCAAAACCTCCATATTAAGCATATGGAGCCAACAAATATCTAGTACAACAATTTAAACTAAGACCACAAAACAGAAACAGGTAAAATATGACTTCACAGCGCAGAGAGCTGGGGAACACCATATGCAACCAGTATTGTATTTCTTTGAAAAGCAAGTAATATTCAGCATAGAACCCCCCTTCGATGCGAACTATGAAGAGTCGATATCTGAAAAATCCAACCCTTCTTTATAAACTTCGAATTCTTCAGGACTCCATCTGCTTGTTAAGTGAAGCCGGAAGGTGGCCATTTTGATACCGAGCAGACGCTGCATTGAAAAAGTGAGCAATTATTTAGATTCTCTCAAGATATTAAATGGTAAGGAAATTTGGCTGGATTGACCCAGTGCGAGAAACTTATTAGCGTCATGCTAACTGCGTTCATCGAGTTCTTTTTATCAGTATATATAACCCGTACCAAACATATGACACCACATGCATTAGTACAAGATCATGTCATGCATGATTTGTAAGACCCACAAGCAGCCTGTCAAGTTGTTCAGGTTTAACCCGTAATTGTAGAGAACACTCATGTTGAACACATTATTTTATATCTCCGCTAATTGAAATAAAAGAATACCCCCGAATATGAATATCTCGCTGAGCCAGGTTTGGGGTTTCACAAATCAAGGGTAATAATAATTTCCATACACTTCAAACGTGTGCAGTTCATGTGACCTACATGTGACCTTAGTGTATGAGTCAAAGTGTAGGATTGGAAGTTTAGAACAAACCAGTATGCGAGATGCCTCGGGAGAAATTGGCTCCCCCTCTTTACAGACAACAAAATCTGCAACAAGCTCCACCACACCTATTCACAATGAACAAAGATGATTACTGATGAGTCACTTGAAGGTGCTCAAAATAAACAAATTAAAAAAGGAACAAACCTTTGTTCAACCTAACAGGCATCCCTTGCTTGCGCAGGAACGGCTCCATCTCATGCGTGAATTGCTCAAGAGGACCTTCCTTAAGCTCTACCTGTAAGAATTGAATGATAGGGACACTCAAAATTTAGATGCCTCCAGCCTATAGAAAAATTATATAATTTCAAATAAGCATGGAAAGGAATCCTTGCGATGTATGAGTTCTCTTTTTTTATAAGACAAGGAACGATGCTTTAATTATTCTCGCTGGGAGGAAGGAAAAAGAAAAGGTCAACCACCAACAAATAGACATCACATCTAACAGATGACTAAATAGATGAATCTAGATTCCAACCAAAGCAAAATTATAAATGGCATTATTTTAGTTTAGACGGCATTCAACCATGAAGATCTATCATCAGAATGATCAACAAACAATTAGACTGAACTTGCCAAAAACTGAAGAGGTTATCATCTGAAGAAAGTGTAAAAAAACTATCCAATACCATTGGGGAAATCGCCACCATATTACTTAAAAAAACTCAAACCTACTCATAGTTCCTACCATCTCATGCTATGTCTAACTAAATTGAGCCATTAAATAGACCACAATCATACTGAACATATCCACATTTCTAAGAGACTAATTATGGAACAGTTTATGTCAAACCTTTTCAGTTGCAAGACTCCCGGTCCTTGCAAAGTCATATTCTTCATATTCACCAAACAACCTGCAAAAATATATGTGCGAACAACAATAACGATTATGCAGAAAAAGAAAGTGAAAAAGAAGTTAAGAGAAGAAGATGAAGAACAAAGCCTTGGGGAGTGAACTTTAAGCACCCAGACAACTGATTGCCATTGTATGGGTAAAGTGAGCAAATATGCTTCAAAGAGCCATAACAAACCAGAAGTTAATGTACAAAGAAATTAAAAAGAAAATTAACAAATATCTTTAGCAGCACCTTGTGAATACTGCCAATAATTTGGTTCTCAATTTATAATAACTTGTCAAATACGTAACTATTTCACTGAAAGTTGTCATTTTTTATTTTTTCCAAAATATAGATATATATATATATATTGATTAAGTAACATTTCAAAATGTGGACATAAATAAAGTGAATTTGTAATATCCTATAATCTAAGTACAGATTTATTATGCATCTTTAGCCTTGACAAAGTTAAACTTACAAATTTATAGATTTGAAATAACAATTAGAAATTGCTAATATGCTATTGATATACTTTGTATACCACTAGCTTTCGAAAAGTCATATTCACTATCGAATCTATATTCAAAATGCATTTCAGGCCAATGACTCCCTCATTCCTTTCCATTTTTTGCCACAAATAATAGTAAGGAACAGAATTCAAGTGACCATGGCTATGTTACCTTTGGACCTCTTCTTTTGGTAAATTAGTGAAACAAAGGCCAGAATCTCCACGCAATAGCTGGACAAGTTAAAAGTAAACCAGTGAATAAGAAAAATAAATACACAACTAAGATTAAAAGATAAAAATAATAAAATAAAACAGTAAAGAACTGGTGGTGACAGATAGTAGTAGCATGGGAATTGTATACCTTGGAAATTTTGTGAAGACCCGGTCTGATCTCATCAGCAATGGACCGACCTAGAGAAATCTGCATGACTTTGTTTGACCCAAGGAAAAATCTGACAAATAAAAAATATATAAATTCATTTCTGATACATTCATGATACTATAGTACCAGTTGTGATACCAAAAAAAGAAAAATCAACTGAAACAGTCCTCAAAAAGTATATTGGTAACTCTGCAATTTCCTCATGGGAGAGAATTTGGAAGTCTTAATGAAATTAAACGACCGTGAACGTTTTAAAGTAGAATTTAAAGCAAAAGTTGAGAGCAAGTCCGTTACTAACGTGTAAAATCTATGTGTTAAGCCACAATGTTCGATAATCACCTAGTTTGAAAGAAAGAAGTGTGAAAAGCCAGTAGATCCCTTGAAATTAAAATTAGCACATTTCAAGTACTAAACAAAATAGGTTGACTCATATATGTTCTGATGTCCCATAAATTAACAACATGGTCAAAGGATCCACTATCCATATGTACAACAGCAAAACATATAGGTAAATCAACCTACTTTAAATTCCGGATTCGGTGGGAATCGCTTCCTTTAATAACCAATATAAATTAAAACTCTCTTCCTACAAATTCTTCAAAACATTATTTTCCACACAACAATTCGAGTCTAGGCGTCCAGTTGGTAGATCGTATAAAAAGGTTAAAAAGTCGAAAAAGCATCACCTAGAGACCTCAAAATACATAAACCCCCTGCAAGTATACCTAATGCAACTGCCCGGGCTTTGACCCATAGTCTACTTCTTCGACAAACAAGGTAGCAACGAACATAAAAAAAACTCAACATCATCATTCCTTATCAGTTCAAATTTATAAAAGGACATGAGATGTAATAATCAGTCACCTGCTAGACGATTTAAGCTGCTCTCTGAACTCCTTGAACTTCAGATTTCTCATGTTTTCAAAACCGAAAACATAAACAGAAGGGTACTTTTCGACGGCCTCTCTTATCGAATTCACGATGGATTCTTTATGCCCCCTCCCCTTCTTCTTTGTCTTTGACAATGTAACTGCAATTCAGACACCAACCAAAATCACAAAACAATCAAACCAATCAAAGGAAATATATTCATCAAATGTAGCCTCTTTTGAAAACTTCAAGGTTCCATTTGGTTGCTGAGCTAACTGGAACCCCATGACGTGATACCACCTCAAAATAATTTTCTTTCCAGTTTTCTCGGCAACCAAACAGGGTATGAGGGGGAAAATCAAATATGGCTTTCCTTTGAAACTTATAAGGTACCTTTTGGAACCCCATAAAGTGATTCTAACTCAACAAAAAAATTAATCCAGTTTTCTCGGCAACCAAACAGGATATGAGGAAATCAAATTTTCCAAGATGGCCTCTTTTTGAAAACTTCAAGTACCCTTTTAGCAGGTGAGGTCACCTCAGCTAACCAAAACCCCATGAAGTGAAACTACCTCAAAATAATTTTGGTTTCAAAAATTTTCTCGGCAACCAAACAGGTGTTAGCATAAAATATAGAGGATTGGAGGAAGACCCACCTGCTCTATTACGCTTGGACTTCGGCATCTTTGTGAAACAGGGACGAAGAAGCTCCCTCTCACGCACACTACTTGAACACTGTGTGAAGATGTAAAAACCCTAGCAAGCCAAACAAGATGTGAAAGAGCTCTCTCGTGTTTTCTGTTTCCTAGGGTTTACATTGGAGATATTAAATGAGCCGAATACGAGAGCTTTGGGCTAATACAAACTGGCCCATTTTAAGTTTTTGTTTTAGGACATCAAACTAGCCCACTATTTAGCAGCCCATTTAGGATTATTGTGTGACTTTTTTGTGAACTAATTAAAGTATAGTTTGTTCTTAAATTTCATTTTTAAGTGTGTTTAGCCTAATATACACTTTCAAGTGAACCTAAATTTCTAACTTAATTAAAATTTACATTTTAGAGGTTGCATGTTAATTATCATTAAATAAATGGAAGTCTGTCTTGTTTTAATTTCTCGTATTGAGTTTATAAAATTATAATATATATAACAAATACTGTAATTTGGGCAATTGTGTGGCAATTTTGTGGACGGGTGTACCATTAGCGGGTGCTAGTGTCACTGCCAAACTATCACATTGAGCGAACTATATGTGTTTATCGCTTGGGTGGGTGAAGTGTTATATGTCGATTTCATATACTTAATTGACACAACGAGTTTTAAAGTGATGTTAACCATTAATCTACTAGAACTCCGTGGTTAAGCGAACTACATGTGCTTATCGCTTGGGTGGGTGAAGTGTTATATGTCGATTTCATATACTTAATTGACACAACGAGTTTTACTACTAGAACTTTGTGGTTAAGTGTGCTTAATTTGGAGTAGTCTGTAAGTCTCTAGTTTAGAGTGAGCCAAAAATATACAGGGTGCGTTTGGAAAGCCTGTTTTTTGTATTTGTTTTCTGTCTTCAAATATAAAAACTGTTTTTGTATTTGTCTTTGTTTTTTCAGGAAAAAACTAAAAACAAAAAAGTGTTTGGATGAAGGTGTTTTCACCACTTTTATTTGGTGAAAATTGTATTTTATGAATTTAGTGTTTTCATTGTTTTTACCACCTAAACAGTGAAAAAACTCAAAAAAATAACTAAAAGTTGTATTTGGTGTTTTTATCACTTTTACACACTATTCACAGAAAACAGTTTGGGAAAAAACAGTGAACAGTAAACGCGTTTGCCAAACGTGTTTTTTTTTTAGTCTTATGAACAGTAAAAAAACAAAAACAAAAAACAGGGTATCCAAACGGACCCACAATATTTTGTCTGAATAAGGAGGAGGGAGTTGTTAAAGATTGAAACTAAACACAAGTATTTTTGAAGCAAAAAAATCGGTTGGTGAGGGTTCGCAATGGAAAAAAACGATTGTTAAAGGTTCTTAGGCCCTGTTTGGTAGGTAGTTTGATCCCAGGTGGTCTGGTCTGGTCTTACGTTTTATGGAATCAGACCGTGTTTGGTAGCATTGGTCCCAAATTTTTTGTTAGACCAAGTAAGACCAAATCAGACCAAAATGATCTCATTTCAGACAAAAAAAAAAGGTGGTTTCTGATGGTCCGGTCTGGTCTTATTAATAAAATATATTTATAAATAATTAAAAATGAATAAATAAATTAATAATAATAATAATAAATAAAATAAAACATATTTTAAAAATAAAATAAAAATAATAAATAATAAACAAAATGAAATAAATAATACCTAATAATAATAAAAAATGAATATAATAATAATAAATAAATGAATAAATAATAAAATATATTTATAAATAAATAAAAATGAATAATTAATAATATAAATAATAAATTAAATAAAACATAATAATAATAAAAAATGAATACAATAATAATAAATTAATAAAATAATAAATAATAAATAAATATAATAATAAATAATAAGTAAATATAATAATGAATAAATACTTCATAATAATAATAAATTAATAAAATATATTTTTAAATAATTAAAATGAATAAATAATTTATAAATAAAATGAATTAAATAATGAAATAATAATAAATAAATAGAATATATTTATAAATTAATAATATAAATAATAAAATATATTATAAAGTGAAGAAATAATAAATAAAGAAATAAATAATAGATAAATAAATATTATAATAAATAATAAATAAATAGTAAGACCAGACCGCTTATCAAACAGACTTTTTCAAATCAGATTAGACCAGATCAGACTGAACCAAATCGGATCGGACCAGACCAGAAAGACGGCCTACCGAACATGGCCTTAGTTGATCATTTGAGGATGTTTGTTTTTATGAATGGTTTTATGTGGTGATAGTAATTTTAATAATTGTATATGATATACTATAAGTGTAATAGTTGACCACACGACAAACACAATTTGCGAAAAGACTTGTCGTGAATATTTTTACAAGGCTGACAAATGAAATAAAAATTTATTGGTACTCAATTTGTTTATTAATATCTCACGCTAACTTGAGCTCAAAACAAAAATGTTGTCCGATTAAACTGAAAATTTTAAATACTAAAGATTTCAAGAGGTGGTTGAAAAAATTATATATATATATATATATATGTATATTTTTGCAAATTTTTAATCTCTGATCTTCAATGTTATATGGTGATCCTTGCACTTAATCATTTACATTAGCTTTAAATGACACTTAATTTTTTTAATAATGTTTAATTTACTAATCAGATACATTTAATTGAATAAATGCTAAATATACTTAAATATAATTGCTAAAACAACGATATCAAACAATTTAACAACATAATTTTTTTAATTAATATAAGTCCGCACTATTAACAAAACAATTTTATTTTATTTTGAAATCTATATTGATCAAGCTAAAGCAAAGTATCACATGACCCAATAGTATAATTAGGGATGACAAAAATCTCCGTCCGCCCTTATTTAAGCGAATTTAAGGACTCGATTAAATAAATGGGGGCGAGTATGGAAGAGGGGGGAAAATCCGGCAAGATTTTGGGGAGGGTCGCCCCACCCCGCTTACATAAAAAATTACATACATACCCATATTAATTTTTATATATTACACTTCTATACCTATATAAATATGTACATATAAATAAATCTTAGTCTCCTGATTTAATTTTTTTAGATTTATCACATACCAAATCCTAATTTTCTTACCTCTTCACTATTCTCTTCTTAATCCCATCTCAATTATGTAAATAATTACATGTATTGCTTTGATACTTATATAATAATATTAAGTTAAAAGTTTCAATTAAGAAGTTAAAATATTATTTTAATTTCCATAAGTATTTTTTTAAAAAAAGTGGAAAATTGCCCCACCCCTATCCCGCCTAGTTTTACCCCGCCATGTTCAATAATTGATTATGGGGCAGGTATGGGGGTGACAAAGTTAAATGGGTATGGGGAATGTGATTCCCGTCCCGCCTCGCCCTATTGCCATCCCTAGATATAACTTTTCCTTTCAATAGAAAATGTAAGGCCCTGTTTGGTAGAGATGTGTTTGTGTTTGTGTTTGTGTTGAAATAAACAAAAAACACGTTTTTTGTTTTTTTGTTTATTCATCCAAAAACATAAGTATGTTTGGTAGGGATATTTTTTGGGTTGAAATTGAAAAATTAAAAATCAATAATTAAAAATTAATAATATAAATAATAAATATAATATAATATAATAATAAAAAATGGACTAAATAATAAATTAATAAAATAAATAATAAATTACATAAAACATATTTAAAAATATAATAAAAATAATAAATAATAAACAAAATGAAATAAATAATAATAACAAATAATTTATAAATAAAATGAATTAAATAATGAAATAATAATAAATAAATAAATATAATATATTTATAAATTAATATATAAATTAATAAATAATAATTTAATAATATAAATAATAAATAAAATATAATATAATAATAATAATAAATGAATACAATAATAAAAAATGGACTAAATAATAAATTAATAAAATAAATAATAAATTACATAAAACATATAATAAAAATAAAAAATAATAATAAAATAATGAAATAAAAAATAATAAAAAATAAATATAATAAAAAATAATAAATAAATATAATAACAAATAAATACTTCATAATAATAATAAAAAATGAGTATAATAATAATAAATTAATATTAAATTAATAAAATATATTTTTAAATAATTAAAAATGAATAAATAATTTATAAATAAAATGAATTAAATAATGAAATAAAAATAAATAAATAGTATATATTTATAAATTAATATATAAATTAATAAATAATAATTTAATAATATAAATAATAAAATATATTATAAAGTGAAGAAAGTGTAAGTGAGAAACACCACAATAAACACCAAATTCATGTTTATTGGAATATGCCTAAAATTTGCCTAAAGTGAAAAAGTGTTTTTTAACACACATATCCCAAAAACACTAACCAAACAAGTTTATAAATACAAAACACATAAACAGACACAAAAACACTGCTACCAAACATGCCTTAAGGGATTCGAGTCTATTTAGAGAAAATATGATTGTGTGTGTGTGAAAAAAAAAACTAAAAAATTGTTATCTTTAAAAAAAAAGTAGTCTAAAACTAGAATCATACTATTAGTGACAATGCAAATGTGAAATCAAATAAATTTTGAGATACTATCCCAAACACGACTTGAAGACGGGTCCGTTTGGATACCCTATTTTTTTTTTTTTTTTTTTTACTGTTCACAAGACTAAAAAAAAAACATGTTTGGCAAACGCGTTTACTGTTCACTGTTTTTTCCCCAAGAAAATTGTTTTCTGTGAATAGTGTGTAAAAGTGATGAAAACACCAAATACAACTTTTAGTTGTTTTTTGAGTTTTTTCATTGTTTAGGTGATAAAAACAATGAAAACACCAAATTCATAAAATACAATTTTCACCAAATAAAAGTGGTGAAAACACCTTCATCCAAACGCTTTTTGTTTTTAGTTTTTCCTGAAAAAACAAAGACAAATACAAAAACAGTTTTTATATTTGAAGACAGAAAACAAATACAAAAAACAAGCTTTCCAAACGCACCCGTTACGTTCTTAGCAAATTTACATTATATATATAATTTAAAACATTTGTAATTTTAACTCATCAAATAAACTAGAGGGTAGTGGTCATTTTAATTTTCACATCCAAAAAATGAATACTATAGTTTTTATATTAATAATTTAGGGTCTCATATAATGACAAACATACACACAACGATCCTGTTTGATTTTTGTTTGTGTTTATTGTTGTGGAATTTAGAAAAATTCAAAAACATGTTTATGTTTGTGGAATGTTGGAGTCTAAAATAAAAGTATATTTAATATTTATTTTTTTGCTATAAATATATACATATGTATATGTGATGTTTTGGGACAAAAGAAAGTGGTGATAGTCGAAGGTGGTGGTAGCGGTGGCGGCAATGACGGTGATCATAGTGTAAATATATACATATATATTTTGAGTGAATAATAAAAAATAAAAATAAAAACAAATTTTTTTATTTGCAAAAAAGGGGTAAAAAAAATCACAAATGTTTTTTACTATTCAAAACAAAACACAAGAACCAAACATGTTTTTATTTGAAAAACAACTACAGTAGCAAACAAAAAACAAAAACAAAACCAAACAGTCCTACATTAGGCTTTTGTTATTTACTCCTAGTACTCATAAATTTTGTTTTTTTCCAAAAAATAGTACTCATAAATTACCCAAAAAATAAATCCTAGTTACGATTATACCCCCAAACGGGCCTTAAAAATGGAACTGGTAAAATGAGACACGACACGACACGGACATGGCAAATTCTAAAAAATTAGGACATGACACGACCCCGACATGTCTATAAAAAAAAATATTTTTTATTTATATATACATATTATATTACACAAATACTTCATTTATCACTTAAATAATAAGAATTAAATAAACTTATAAACAAATAAATCAAATAAAATGTCTGACATGTTTAAAATTCTTCATTCTACTATTATCTAATGAATCAAATGCATCTTCCCCAACATCCGTCATCATAGTCTCTTTCTTATTATATTGTGATTTTTTTTTATTGAAGACAAAGATTGGAAGGTATAAATATCGAATATTCGACTCTTTGTGATATTATCTTGTTCCTCTTCAAATAATTGATAAATAAATATGTGCTCTAATTCTCTGACAAGATTAGAAGGAACAAAAATATTCAAGTATCTTCAAAGCCAAAAATTGAATTAGAGATGTTAAAGTTTCATAATTGATCCATTAAATTATATGCTCCATAAAACCTCTATCTTTCATTAAATCAATCAACCCATCGTGTGTCTGACGAGTGTCCACTAAGTGTCTAACTTAAAAAAAAGTCAGGACATATCTTTGGTGTGTCGGACACGTATTTTTTATGTTTCCGTACGTCCGACACGGGTACATCGACCCTAGGCGAAGTGTCCGTACTTCATACCACTACATGAATAAAAAGTATTATGGTTGATGTCACATAGCCAAATTTTCACACTATAATTTTTGCCCTATGATGACCTTGGTTGCACACCAAGTCAGCCAATCCTTTCAACCCTTAGCCAAATAAGCACATAATATGAATAACATACAGCAAAGTAAATAACACACATAATTTACAGAAATTCACACTTCCAACCTTTCACTATATATATATCAATAGTACAAATGAACACCTATTCTGTAATGGAGTTACAAGACAACTTTTTATCTCCCTCTACAGAATCACCACTAGGGCTATATAGACAAACTCTCAAAAATTGTCTATATAACTTCCCTCCTAGGATCTGGGAGACAACCCCTCCCATAGGTGTGCTGGCATAACCAGCCTTGTGCCACATACAATAAGAGATTACAACTACAAGTCATGTTAGCAAATTGCCCAACTGTCCTATATCCTTGGATATGTTGTGCCACATATGATTCAATGTCTAAAAGTCATATGTCATGTGTACTCCAGCACACTACCAAGCTATGTAAACATATGCCTTGGTTTTTGCTCAGCTTATCTGCCTTGTTGCCTTTATCTTGCCGTGCACAAGTATCACGAGTTTGGGCATGCTCTAAGCCACGCCCATGCCATGCCATGCATTGCACCATGCCATAACAATGCCAAGTCATGCATTGCTCCACGCCTTGCATTATGAAGTCAACCATATGTGGTGTCATGGCCTTGTCAAAGACAAGTTAGCATTGCCAAGGCTTGATATGTGCATGGCTGGCCAAGCCACGCACGTTGCATATACTCCAGCACATGCCAAGTCAAGCCAATAATTGCCCAAGGGCAAGTTAACACAATAGTGGGCAAGGTACACAAGGCTAGCCAAATCAAGTGCACACACAAGTGCCCACATTGTCATCAACACAGTACCACCATCACGGACCCAAGTCGTCAAGCCAAGTGTTGTCAAACCATACCCACGCATGTCCATAGGCCTCCATATACATACCATAGCCAATGTCTTGCTTGGTTGTTGGCTGCTATCTTTTGTCAAGCTCACATACCCTCCTATATATGCAAAATACACAAAAGTCACTCTGGCCAGAACATATATCAACCATGTCTGAGGAGGAATAATGGATTTAATTAATAATTTCCACTAACCTCCTTTTGTAGATTCATGCCATTTGTCATAAAGGTGCTTCTTGACTTTTCTCCAACACTTACATTATTTTCTGACTTCATCTTTCAATTTACTTCAAGTGTCATCCAATGCCACTCCAAGTGTTATTTTCAGCCCCCATTGTACATGGGTGCTGTCTTGGGGCCTTTGCCCATGTCATAAAGGCAAATCCCCCCCAAGTCTTAAAGGGACTAACAGTTGACCATAAAATGGTTAAAACAATAAAATGGTCGAGCCGAACATGACACTAGAATAATAGTGTCGGGTTAGTGTCAAACCCGAGTAACCCGAATAACTTGTTTGACACGATTATATATATATATATTTTTTCTCTTTTATAATTGGTCATGGGTTGAAATATATTAATAAATTGTTATTCGGCCGTGTCAAATTAAATTTAATTTTGCTCATAAATAAATTAAATAATTCGTTTTATATTGAATTGTGTCAAATTTAATTTAATATGTTATAATAAATAGGTTAAACGAGTTACATGGGTTAACACGAATAACCTGTTTAATAAATGAGTTGGGTTAAAATTGAACATATTTAACACGTTTTTCCGATACGATCCATTTCAACTCGACACAAACACGACCCAAACGCACAAATTGTCAGCCATACTTACAAGTGTCAACCGACTCAGCTCCAGTGTCAGAGCGGTGCAACCCGATTGTGATTCTCTGGATACAACGCACTGGCACGCTATCTTTACTTCTTCCAAACCCTCTCCTCTTTTGAAGTTTCGTTTTGGCGCCCTCTCTCTCTCTCTCTCACACACACACACACACTCTCTCTCTCTCTCTCTATATATATATATATTTCACACACTCACACACACACTCTCGCTCCATGGATTCCGAGGCCGAGTCTCTCATCTCCAAACTCGACAGCTCCGATCTCGTCAACACACACAGTCTATTCTCCGACTACCTCCATCCCTTCACCAACCTCACCGCCCCAAACCCTAAAAAACCCAAGAAACCCTCCAAAACCCTAGACCAAGACCACCAATCCACCCTCCGATCCCTCGCCAAGAAGTACCTCCCCGTCCTCAACCGAGCCCTAACCCTCCTCCCCAAACGCCTCTCCAAAACCCCCAAACTCGACGACCAATTAGGGCTCCAATTGTTCGAAACCTATAAGCTCTGCTTGAATTGCTTGGATTGCATTTCTTCGCAGCTCTGCGGCAAACCCTATTCCGTTCACCTCCAGAGGGTTCGGTTGATGCATTGTTTTGAGGGATGGGGACGGTACAGAGATGCTGAAATTGAGGGGTTTCTGGTGCTTGATGGTCTGAGGAGTATGGAGGTTGGGGTTTCGGGTTCGAAGAAGGCCAAGACCCAGAAGACATTTCTTCCAGATTTTAAGGGAGAAAATGTGGATTCTGAATTTGGGTATTTGGTTGTGGATGTTGTTGTAACAATTATGAAGTGTAATTACACGAATCGGAGTAAAGATGAAGGAGACTATAGGAGAGTGCTTGCTTTGGTGGATGAGGTCACTCCATGGTTCAGGTATGCTTCTATGCTGATCCATTCACATTATTATTTAAATTTACATTTGATAGTTGTAATAATGAGAAGTGTGAGAGATAAATTAGGAGTAGATGGTTGGACACATAAACTGGAGTTACAGTGATGCGCCCAGTGAAATGGAAGTCTAATTGTAATAGAAGGAAATAGAGGCTGTCCATATATAACATGGGACAATATCACTAACAATGACTTTAAAAGCTAAAACAAAGTAGGTGAAATACATACAGTAGAAAAGATTGGAGAGATGGGATTCAGTGGTTGACTTAAACTATATGTGATTAAGGTGGGATGCTACGATCATTTGCTATGATTCTTTATATTTCAGTTAATTGCATATACTACTAGTAGTGGGTTCTTTTTCTTTTTTTACTTTTTTATTTTATTTTATTTTTTATTTTCGGAGTTGTCAAGGTGCAGAGGTAAAGTACATACTTTTGTTGATTAAAGTAGTATACTGTTGTTTACTAATGAGTGTTTTATTTTTTCTTTTAAAATTGGATTCTTAAGCGTTTTAGATGCGAATGCATATGAGAAATTGCACAGAATTTTGGTGAAATATATTGATAAATGCACTTTACTATTGGTTGGGGAACTCACGGTCTTCAGTGGGGATTTGGTGCGCCAATTCTGCTTGGTAACCTTTGATCTGTACAGAAGATCATCTATGAAAGATCAAATGCATAAGGTGAACTTTATCCCATCCTCACAACTTCAAATTTCACACATGTTCCTGTGTTTACTTAGTTGATCTTCTATCTGCAGTTTGCTTGCGAGATATGTTCTACAATAGTCACGCATTATGAAAACAATTCGTCATTCACTATTGACCTACTCGTGTGTGTGTTGGACTCTATGGCTGGTGGATGCAAGGTAGTATAATCGCACTTTATTGTTTTTCCTTAGCTTTGGATTTAGTTCAGACCCTATGTAATTCACCTACATATTATCTTTTTTAACAGTTCGACTGCAAGCCCGTGCCATTCCCTGACACACTTCATAGTATGAAGTGTAAAACTTATTAATCTACACGTTGTATTAGTAACTATGAGCATGAGATTATGGTTTCACATTGCACGGATAAAGCTAAAAAAGTAAATTGAATGTCAACACCCTTACCTGGTATTAAGCGTACAAAATTTGCTTCCACTAAGTGGTTCTACTGGACTTAACAGTTAATCTAAGGTTTCTACATTGCATCCTCTATTCAGTTGTATTAACTCCTTGGAATGTACACCTCTCGACCAGTCCAAGTTTACAAACTTTTGCATATTCTACCAGGGTTGGGCCCGGAAAGTTATGTGAGCGGGGGTGTACTTTAACAACAAAGATTTTGTAGAGGGTAATGATGATATTTTTTTAGTGAATTTCCCTGTATACTACATCTTATTGCGGTTCTTCCAATTTGTTGTGGTATTACATTATTGTGCAATGCATGACACCCTTAATATAAATATGCATTTTAAGTCATGCCATTCAGTAGTTGAGTACGGAATCTTAGTTAATTGTTGCTACTTTACTACTTGAAATCGTCTTTAAAATCTTTCGATTTGTTTCTTCAATAAATATGTAACATTCCGCCTACTTTTTTTTTTTTTTGAAAAGTACATTCCGCCTACTTTGCAGGTCGAAGAGGAGAGCACTGTCACAAGTTTTCTTGAATTTGTCTATTATTGTGTTAACCGATGTCAAACTGCAACTGCAAATTTGTGTGATTCTATTGCCACACATTTGAACAAAATAGCAGCTGACATTTTTCAGGTATGTCTTTTTCTATTATGTCAATTTCTCCTATGTGAGGCACTTTTTATGCATCTCTCAGTACTTTGTGCCACAAACCCCGCGTTTTACAACATATTTTAATTTCTTTCCCCAGGGTTTGTCACCCATTGATCTGATTCTGGGGATTTATTCTGCTGGGTTGTTTATAAATGATTGCGATGGTCAGTCCAGACGGGGTGACTCTACGACCACGAAAACTATTAAGGATGGATCTGTGATTGGTTTTTTGCTTGATAATAAGGATAGGCTTCAGCACTTGACTGCTTTGCTTGGTTTGTTAAGAGACCATTTTCATATTAGCGGAAAAGAGAATAGTTTGCCGTTTAGTGCTGAAGTTAAGACTTCTGTATATCCTGTGCATTCCAAGATAGCAGCCACTTATGAGGGATCTGGAGTTACAACACAGAAGATTGGGAAGTCTTATATGGTGTCATACTATATTGCACTGAAATATTTATGCCAGCAACTTGCTAAGTTTGTAAATTCAAGACGGAAAGAGATAGTTGGTGGAATTGAAGGTGCTTCATTTTCTTCAGCACTGTGTGATGTTCAGGATGCACTCCATCAGTTCTGTGAAGTTTTTCTTTTGTGTCACAGGTAGACTGACGATAGGTTCTACATTTTTACTGTCCAGTTGTTTCTGCACTGGAGGTGCTTGATTAAAGTGTGAGTTAACCTCCAAAGTTGTAAATAAATAACCACCTAAGGGATGATACAGCAATGATCTGATATGAAATTAAGTACCGGTCATTGATTATTAGCTTATATGGTTTCTTGAAACACTGGGCCAAATTTAAGGGATGGTGAGCCGGACTCTTATTGCCACCCTTGTGCAAGAGTCCTTCTCACACACTGATTTTATTGATTTAGCACTTGAACGTTTTGTTTCTCTTTTAACTTCTTTCACCTATACTTGTCAAATTTTTTCCCCGTAAGTGGACTGTGAGGAATTTTTGGTGCAGTCTTAAAGTCATGGAAAGAATGAAACCTGTGTTGAGCAAACCATTTTCTGAAACCTCTTCTTGTATAGTTTACTTATATTAATCAAATACATCAATAAAATTTCTTTGCATTTCATTTTTGTGATCCAGTGCACTTGAAAAGGGGAGAGATGCTTGTGATGACAATGACAAAACGGTGCTGAGTGTAGCTGTGGCTGCTTTCACTCTCTCATTCAGAACACAACGTAATGTCAAGGTTGCCTTTTTTATTTTATGGTAGAAATTGTTGGATAAATATCTGTCATTTGATATTGCACTTTTATTCACCTTGTTGCTTGAAGAAATGATGTTATTTGTTTTGTTTATACATTTAGCTGACTGGCTTGTCCTTTCTTATTGCAGGAGAATGCAAATTTCATTAAGCGTGTTATGGCATGTAATTGGATTCAACCTCATGGGTTGAAGTTTCTCTTCGTGTCTCTTCACAATGTCGGTACTATTTTGTACAGAAATAAGCAATTGAATGAGGTACACTACTCTGGAAGATGTGGTTTCATAGAGAGTTGTATATGGTGGTATATTTGTGACCAAAAGGTTTAATTTTCAAATGACAAAAAAGCCTTGATTACATTTGCGAAGTGCTCATTTATTTTCTTGGGGTGGGGGGTGGTGTTGGGGAGGAGTAAAGATAACACTTCAGAAATTTTAAAATTTGAACTATTGTAGTTTAGTTGTGATTGAAAATTTGTTTTCATCATATTCCTTCTGATAATGCCTTTGATTCTCTAGTTTTGCTTCTGCTTCTTATATCAAGTAATTTCTGGAGGGAATAGATGTGGCTTTATATATTGGATTAGCCGTTATGGTCAAGATAGTCTTGGTACTATTCTCACCTGACCTGCTGGTGTAAGGGTGTTTATGTTGTGTGTTTGTTCTCCAAGGTGGGACAGAGGATTAATGCTGTTATCCAAAATCATGTTCAATATCTATAGGCTTTGGCATGATCAGGCCTAGGTTTATATCCCCTAGGGTATTTGAGTAATGAGTGATGTCTTGGATGAGTTGTGAAAATTAACTTTACAACTGCCTCTGTTGTAATGCATACAATAATACATGTTTTCGAAGGAAAATGTGTTGTGATATTCATATTCTATTCATCTATCAAAAGGATGATCGTGCTACTCCTAGAAAATAATTAAAGAAATTTGATGAGTGAATAAGAAGCATGGACACATCTAAGGAGTGGATTACTTGTCCAACAAGTGGACATTTTGGTGCAATTAAATAGTTTTGATCTCATGACCAATAGTTCTTGGAACTCACCAGCATGTGATTAATGAATTTCTACATCGGGTTAGAATCTTTTGTAGAAAAGAGAATAATTGTAAGAACAAAAATCGAATAAGAGGGCTGCACCAATTTCACAGGAAGAGATCATATCCGGAAGCAAAAGACGTAGAGTGGTATTATCATGTAGGTGCACCTGGGAGTAAGACATGACATTGTAGTCATCAACTTTGTGTACATATACTTGCAATTTATATATAGACATGCATATCTAAGTACATGTGTAAATACAGACATACACATATAAGAGCCTCAGTTATTATTTTAAACGGCAAGGGTTAGACCATTTCAGTTAGTCAATGGATATTATTCATGAGTTAATGTTTCTCAGATACAATCTATGTCTATTTCAATGGCATGTCTGCGTTCACTTTCTCAAAATTTATGCTGTTGGTATGTCCATGTCCCGTAACAGTGTTATGTTTCCTGTATCTGTGTTCATGTTCTGTATCCTGTTCATATATGTCACCATCTTAAAATATCCAATCTTAAAATACAATGAGCAGGATATTGCGATTAAGTGTTCTGTTCTTAGTTAGACACTTCTGGGGTGATAAACGTGATGCAGAGTCTATAGACCCAACAATAGGATACACACATTGATTATTTAGCATTTATGTTGTACATTTTTTATGTCATTGTATCTAGTGCTTGATTCTTATATATCTAATTTGAGGGGTCTGAGAAATCTGTTTCTTGATGTTGGCATATAATAACATATTTCCCAGTGTTGGAATTTTTTATAGCTCTGGGGTGTACATGGCTTTAGACATTCCTTCGCTTCAATGGTTTTTGCAGGCTTCCCAGGTGTTGAAATTAAGTTGCAGAGCCTCATGGATTTGTGTATCACATCTTTGTGAAATGTTTGTGAACAAATCAAATAGGCCTCACGCTGATACGACGGAAGATGCTATAGCAGATTTTGTCAGGGAGGCATGCACAGAAAGTGCACTACTTCTGGATGTACTTTGTCAATGTGGAAATTATAAGGTTAATAGAATTATTGAGGATAGTCTTGAAAACTGGTCCGTTGCTGAAATCTTGTTTGAAAGGCTTCCAAGTCCCATTGCTTTGGTGAAACAGTGGGTGAAGGTAAAATCTGAAGGCCTTTTGTTATCTTCAATATAATTTACATCTTTCTGCTGTCTGATTACTACCTGGTTGCCAGATAAACTGCAAACCTCGTAAGGATGTGAATGTGGAGCATGGTGCAACAACCATCCATTCTTTGTTGTCATCTTCTCCAAAAGTGTCAAAAAGGACCCTTGGCATATTATTGGAGCAGGTTTGGCCTTTTCCATCTCTTTTTTCGTAGTCTCATTTTATGTTCCTTAGCCATATCTCACTTTGGCTTGGCTGTCCTCATTTCCTTTCTTGACAACTATGCTGCTCACCTTTTATTTTTTGATTTAAAACTGTGTCCAGGAGCTTCTGGCATACAAAGAAATGAATTATTTGAACCCAATATTGTGTCAGAGAATGAAAATGGTTATCATAGATATCCTTCTTGGAGAGGTGTATGTTACAAATGACAGCGGTTTACAAAAATCTAGAATTCTTATTGCAAAAGCAAGGGAATTAAGGGCCCCTGGAGTTGAAGGTCTAAACGAATGTATCAAGTGTTTATCAGAAGCAATATCTGCTCTGGTAAGTTATTTTGCTAATGTTTATTTTGTCTTGTTGCTTTGTCAATCGCCACTTCGAAATTCTTTTCTATGTAAATGACATAAAGTCGTTGCTGATACAGAATGATATGTATGGTGAAAACTGTAGCCTGAATGTTCAAGTACGTCATCAATTAGCTGTTGCGTATTGTTTACGTGCACTGTGTACCCAGGAGGCTGAGCCAACCTCGAAGGTTTTATTGCATAGACTCCTTCCAAAATTCAATAATTTTTACCAAGAGGCTTTATTTCTTCATTTGATATGTATGGGAGAGTGAAATTTGTTATTTTTTTAATCTGCTTGGTTTCTGTTCCAAACAGAGAATTTTTGAAGACCTTCATGTGGCACTTAGTCTATGGTCGAGTCCAGATCAGTGCGATGCAGATGACTTGTTTGAAAATATGTTGATTTTGTTGTATTATGTTATTGATTTGTTATCAATGAAGGTAAGCACTGTGGACTTACTTTAATTTCAGAATTTGCTGGAATGTTGAACATGGAAGCCTTGACATGGGAGTGATTATATTGCCTCATTATTCTCTCTTGTCTTTTTTGGTCAGGGTTTCACAAAATTCCACTCTGACGTGTACGAGCTGATAATCAGATTGTTTAAATGGAAGAATACTTCAATAGAAAAGTGTGTGACCATGTTGTGGGAGTACAGAAGGCTTGGCCATGCCCTTTGTGCTTCACCTGTAAACGAGGCATTCATTATGATTTTGTCACAGCATTGTGGTGAACTTTCCAATTCCATGGATTTCTGGACAAGTTGCATGAAGGGATCATTGCCGTTACAAATGGGGTTTCAACAAAACTTCTCGTTTGGGTTTACTAAATTCTCCCAGGGTTCTTCTAACCATGAGAGTTCTTTCCGATCAGATATCACGGCTGACGAAGTCAAGCAGGCTGCTTTGGATCTTATTTCTGCAGTAAATCTTTTTTCAACCACTATGAATTCTTTTGCCCTATTTCCTGTTAGAACTTCTTCTTACATCTGTTAATGTAGTATTTTCTTCAATTTAGGTTCCCCAACCTAGTGGTTCAGTTTTTCTTGCTGCACACCTCTACTATGACTTGTGTGGAAGACTCACTTCAAATGGACGATTGATGGAGGTAATTTTTGATATTCTATAGCATCTATTCGGATCTCCAATAAATTTCAGTTCACGAGAAATTGTATGGTTTGGATTAAAAATTTATTATAACCTTAAAGAAAGAGAGGATCACGTTTCTTATCATTACCATGCATCATATGTGGTCAACCTCATCCTGACATGGTATGTAACTGTTCTTTGCCGTTGAATATTTTTTCAACTCTCTGATTTTTGAGATTCTCCCAAACAGTTTACAAATATCACAAGATAAATAAGAACATTTGAAGAATCTACTGAAATAATAAGAAGCAAATATTTGGAAAAGGCCAAGTGTTTCAATCATAATATCAGCTTTATTATTCAAAACTAATGAAAAGAGACAATTAATTGGAACCTTGGATGGCTGAGCTAGCGTCCTTATGTTTAGCTTGACTTGGGTATTTAGCTGGCATTGCTGACATGGCTATAAAGAACCGCCTTTTATATACCTTTACCTTGAGGCCCTGTGTAACTTTTTTATTTTTGTCAAATCAGAGTGGAATAAAACTTTTTTGTTGTTCTCCCTTAGTCCTTTGCTCCTTTACCATCTAAATTAAGGTCATTATCCAGTCTTCCTCCTGCTTAAGAGGTGATGGGAGGTGAAGACTTCAGGCAGATCTAACACTTGGCACTAATTTTGTGCGAAGGGTTTTTCTCACTTTGAGCTTTTGTCACCGCACCAGATAATGATCCTTAATGAAGAAATTTGAGTTTCATTTGGTTGGAACTTGGGAAGTAACATTTGCAATATCCTGATTTATGCAATTGATTTAAAATTGCTCCTGTCATGGCAATAGTTCATGGTCAGACTTGTTTTGTAGTAGCCACAGTGGTGACATTGTCATTACCAACTTTCCAATCGAAAACTCTGTAAAGCCTCTCTGGTAATATTCAGACAAAGTACTGACTTTTTTATTTCTTACAGAATAAGAAGGGGTTTATTTACAGACTTAAAAGTCATGACTTGTGGAGAGTTGAAATCATATGAAATGGGGGAAGGCAAAGACAATGCTGGGAATACTAGTTATCCTATATCATCTCTGGTTGTGTTTTACACCTTGTTTATATTTGTTATGTATTCCTTGCATTTGCTCCTATTACGTCATATGAAGTTGAAGATTTGTGTCTGCCTGCCAGTATAGGATTACTTGGTAGAATACTAGAATTAGATAACCTTTGCAATCTTAATTAATTTAACTTTTTTTTCTTACATGCCTCTAGCATCAAGGAAGCAAGATGGCAGATGTAGGTAACTTATTGAATAGATATTAGGGACTGACAAATTGATTAATCTAGAGATATCACAGACTTTTTTCATCTGCAATAGAGAATTTATCCATGCTGCTTTGTTTTACTGATACTATATTGTGACTGAATTTGATCACCATGCTTTCGGTTGTTGTCTTATATTTTCAAATTTTTGTATGTAAAATTAATTTCAAATTTTGATAATCAGTTATATCCCTAATTTTTTGACATATTCATTGAATGCTGCAGTTACACTGTCACATTCACTGCTGTGGTTAAGAGAAATGATATGAATCAATTATGAAGTTTCTGAGCTCTGTATGAAGTAAACTTCTATAACAGCCTTGCAAGTTTTTCATATTTTCTGTTGGCCCTACTTTGGCAGTACTCAACTGACACAATCTTGTCCATGCTGTCTTGTGACTCGCGCTGTAGTGTTTCCCCAATGGAATTACTTTTTCCCCCCTTCTTGCTTGGAATGGACCTTTTGCTGTTTGAGTTTATATGCATTTAAGGGATCAGTTTTACTTTCTTTTATAAGTGGTAGGAAATTCGTTACTAAAGTCATTTTTAATTTTCTATGCCTCCTCATACCCCTTTGAATTGTTTTAATCTTGGATATTGAAATACAGTGCCTTCAAAAAATACGCAGGGATGTAAGCGAAAAGATTTTATTATATGTTGTTGTATATAATTGAACGGGAGAGTTCTCACCAGTTCTGACTTATTATCTATCTGCTTTCTGATGTTTTTTCATTTGTCTTTTAAATGAATGGACTGAAAAGATGCATCCTTTTGTTGGTCAACGTAAACATCCTCTAATGAGTTCTCCCAATGTAGGCGCTTTCATGTGCAAAAGAAGCTCATCGTTTACGTAGCCAACTTCTTAAAGAAAAATTTAAGTTTTCTGGGGAACAACAGAACTACAATGGATCCACCACTCAGAAGCCTCCTTACAGTCTTAGTACTTTCCAATTGTATGGTTCAGTGGCTACAGCGATCTGGTCCAATAGTTCATCCGACTTGGAAGCTTGTATTCTTACTCCATGGAATGTACTTCAGTGCTATCTTGAAAGCACTTTACAGGTTCGGGTTTTATCAGCCTTAGATAATTTGGTTTAGAATGCGGACATGAATTCATTGTGTTCTACTATAACTCCTTAGTTGCTATAAAACTGTAATTTGGTATCTTGAACACTCATGTTAAATAGGTTGGAATTATCCATGAGATGATTGGAAATGGATCTGAGGCTGAAGCTTTTCTACTGTGGGGGAAGAATATCTCTTGTTATCAAGGGTTGCCGCTTCTTATAGTTGCCTTTTCTTCTGTTTTAGGTAAATAATTCAATAATTCCTTCTTCTCTTTCTTCTCTCCCTTCTCTTCTCTTCCCCTGTCCGTCTCTCTAATTCATTCACGCTCTACTTGTTGGGAAGAATTTGTAACCAGCCAACTTATTGCCTGCATCTAAACTTTTCAGGAAGACTATACCGCAAACAAAGGCTTTGGGACTTGGCAGAGAAGGAACTTGAAACTGCCAAGCAAATGTTGGAAAATAGCTGCACTGACATTTCTTGCTTGAAGTGCAGGCTGGTCCTGGAAGTTAATATTGATCAGGAACTTGGAGATTCATTCAGAAACCAATCTGGTAGCGAGATGTGCAATCATTCTCTAAAGAAATTGGATGATTCTGAAAAGTTGTACAAATCAGCATTGGAGAAGCTAAATATCTCTGAGTGGAAAAACTCTGTTAGTAACCCTGAGGAAACAAGCACTGGAAATACTGCAATTCTTGATGCTTTTGCCCAGCAGGTCAAGCATGGTTCTAAAAGTTCTTTCTCACATAGAATAAACGAGTCAGACATTGTGGCCTTTCCCGTTATAGGTGAAGGGCCAGAAATTGACAGGGAAACCAAAATATGTAGGAAGACTAAGAAAGCGTCAAAGCCTTTGCCACAGGAGCAACGCTCGATACCAGAGCATAATTTAAGGATTACTCGGTCCAGATATCGTTCTTCTCAGAAAAAAAATGAAAGCATTCCCGATAAACTACAAAGTGGCATTACTAAGCATTTAAACAGTGAAGACGTATGTGCATGCCCTGATGCTCTTAGGCAGAGAGGGCCACTCTCAGAAACTATATGTTCCACGGCCAACTGTGGAGGTGAACTCACATGCGTTTGCAATAAACTGAAGTGTTGGTATTGTCTTCCCATGGAAGTTATAGAATCTGGGTCTATAAACAGGCTCATTCACGTAAAATGGGAGTTCATTCGCAGGCAACTTTCTCTGAGGCTACTCACCAGTATAGGTATATCTAGAGTCTTATTATACACATTACTCTTGTTAATTGCAGGTTACATTCTCTGAAATACTGAAAATGATTGAAAGTGAAAAACATCATAGAGAAGGAAAGAAAAATTAAGTAATGATGTTTCAAACGTCATATTAGGTGAGACTACTCATACTAATGCCGTTTTAGCTTGTCTGCATATATGTTTTTTAACATGGCTTTTAGTTTATTTGTCCATAACCTGTTATTATTCTTGCTCCACATAAGAAACCATGAAGATGACTTCTGTATCTGATTTTCTTTTGATAACCTCTTTTCCATTTCTATAATATATATATATATATATATATATATATATATATATTTTGTTTGTAATTAGCATTACGTAATGTATTCCTATAAAGGACATTATGTAGATGCCTAAGCTGATGTAGGCATATGGATTTCTCTATAATTGTTGAGATGTTCGTAATTGACAGCCTTGTTTCACTGGGTATTGAAGCATGCAGTAGATGATAAGTGAAATAGTCTTAAAAAAGTGGTGGTTCATATAGTGAAAACTCGCATTATACTGAAGTTGAAAGCACTGATGCTATGCTATCACTACAACCCAACTACCAATATTTATTCATGGGTTAACTTCATTTACACTCCCTGAGGTTTGTTTTAACTTCAATCACACCCCCTCAAGTTTGTAAATCTTCAATCACACCCCTCATGGTATGAAATATCTAAAACACCCCTAAACCAATTTAATCCTAGAATATAAATAAACCTATATCCAAACATATATTAACCCTAAATCATATATCCAAACACGCCACCACCATCCGCCGTTGCCGCCATTGCGAGCCACCCTCGCCCAACCCCCAGCAGCCGCCCCACCCCTAAACCCCCACCCTCACACCCACATCTGCGCGCGCGCGCACACACACACATACTAGAGTTCCGAAATTCTCCTACATTTTCCTAAACTTTCTCGGCAACCAAACAGAGAAACAGGAGAGGGAAAATTACCAGAATTCAGAGAGGACCTTGACCCTCCATTTGTGTTTACGCATGATGGGTTGACTTGTTTAGCGATTCTATCAAGAATCTTCGTAGCCTGGTCCTGTCCGACCTTCTTGATGGCTTTGATTTCCCAAACCTTGTAGGGATCACACAAATTCATGCTTGTTGAATCCAACGAGATCGAAACCCTAGAACCCTCCCTAGTCCAACTGATTCAAGTAAAACCCAATTGATGTATATATATATATGTATATATATAGATATAAATACACATATATTTGTTAGAGGCGGGCCAATTTTTCAGGATGGTGGTGCTGCTACAGGCGGCCAATGATGGTGGAGGTAGAGGCAGGCCAGTGGTGCTGCTACAGGCGGCGCTGCTGCTGCTGCTAGGGTTAGGGTTAAGGTTAGGAGGAGGGGGGTTGAGAGAGATTGGTTGGGTGTTTGGGTATAGAGATTGGGGGTGTTTTGAGGGGTCTAATTAATAAAGGGTAATTTAGGTATTAAATTTAAATTTTAGAGTGATATCATGAATTAGGGTGTGTAAGTGATGTTAGTTTTAAAAAATAAGGGGTGTGATTGAAGTAAAAGCAAACCTCAGGGGGTGTAAATGAAGTTAACCCTTTATTCAATTAAAAGAATGAACTGGTCATAGTTTTTATCATTGCATATGTTCGTTTCCGTATTTTTGACGACTTGATGGTGATTCTTACTGGTGAGAATTTTTTCCCTTTTATAATCAGTTTAGACTGAAGGGCAAGCAAGGCTAATCATTGTCTTAAGGGTGGTGGCCTGCAACATGGCTGCTGTTAATTGTAGCTAGGGCTGAATTTTGAAATCCATTATAAACTGTCACACCCTCTTGCTTAGTTCCTCGTGACTTTGTTTCGGCAGGTAAATGCTTGGGGACTCGTGGTGAAATTCATGAAGCACATCAAATTTTTATGCAAAGCATATCGACGCTGGTCCGCAGGAATCCATTTTGTCCTATTAACTCTTCTGTTCCATTCACTGTCTTGTTTGACTTAATCGAGAAGGATATCCCAGGAGATGCATTGGCAATTCAACATGCATCAATACTTTATAATATCAGTTGGCTTGCAGTGAAAACCTACCCATGCCAGCGAACCAGGTAAACTTTGAAAGCATTTAAACACGTGTCTCTGTCTTTGTTTTGTATAGTGTGTAGAGGTGTCTCAATTTTTCTAGAACTATCTCATGCAGTTCACTCTGATACCATGCATTGCGATATTCTATATATTGAGATGTCAAGTTATTTGTTGGAGAATGGAAATTCAAGTATATGTTTTTCGATGATTATGCGAATGACTTCATTCGAGGTTTAGCTTTTGACACTGCTTACTGGTGATATTAGACATCTGATTTTGGAAGGCTTGCTTTAACCTCAGTACAAGTTGGTTAAGTGAATCACCTTGGTCATCTTGTTTTAATATATGGTAGCTGAATGAACATTCCTCTTTAACATAAGGAAGACAATCCCTTTACAAACTTGGTCTGTTTCTGTTTGGCTGACAAGTGTTTTCCACAAGTTGTTGTGAACAAGATGTTTCTTCTTAAGAAAGACACAATGCCATGGTTCAAAGACTAATCAGAACGATGGTATCTAACAATCATTTTGAGACCATTGGAGGACTGCAATCTATATACATTAGACATTGACCTGCACACATTTATGATAATGTTTTTTTTTGTCTTCTTTTATCCAGATATAATTAGTTTTATTGTTGCTTTACAACTTCCTTTGGTTTGACTAATTTCATGTTCCCTTCAATTTTTGTTTATAATGTTTACCAGGCTCAATTGCTGTGAGTTGTCAAACATTCAGATACCAAGAATTGTTTCCTGTTTGAAGCTTTCTTTCGTCCTTTGCCGTGAGGTTCCTACACTTTTCCAAAAGGTCAAACCTTGCTCTATTTTTGTCTGCATTGTTATTTTTATCGTCGTGATGATGTTTAGAGGAAATTAAAGGTTATCAAATAAGAGAAAAATGGTGAAGGAACAAAATATATATATTTTAGATTAACAAGAGGAATGCTAGTAAACGAAGTCCATAATTAGAATCACAGTATCCCCAATTCGTTATACTCAAGGAGGGCTGGGCTCACCTGTACAAAATATTGGGGGATGAGGCCATCTATCGTCAAGTCATACCTCTCTTCATTGGCCGACTTAGAAATATGCCAACCGTACTTTTAAAGAAGTTCATAGAGTAAAGCACACCTATCAAACTTTTTTTTATATATATATACATTGTTTTGGGTTGGGGGGGGGGGGGGGGGAGCTGCACTTAATTGCTGCAGCAGAAGAGTTAGTTTCTTTTTTATCTTTAGGTATGGCTTAACGAAGCTCCTTAGAGTCCATGGTAGTGTAGGTCTGTGGTGATGCAAATAGGGTAGACGACTAGATTCTTGCTTCCTCCTGGTTGTCCTTCTTTGTTTACTCTTTTGTAGGATATAAACTTCCAGTCTCACACTTGACAACCTGCATTCTGTATGACTCATGCTGTTGTTTAATGGAATCATTGGCAATTACACTAGTCCGTGTAAGTATATTTGAAAAAATCGTCCATGGTTGATCTGCTGTGGCTTGATGGCAATTTTTAGTGGTGCGTGTGGCTCTACATGTATTTTGGTTCTAGTCTCAGTCACTTTGGTACTCGTAGAGCTGGAGAAAATTGATTGTTTGACATGGACTCAAACTTTTGTTGCAATTTGTATGAAAGTAAAACATCAGTGATTGAACATACGATATCTCAGGAGTCAAGCTTTATGGGCGTGGGTGTAAAAGTCTTTTGGAGAGAGGGGGGAGGAGAGTCGAATGTGGGCACACCCGCTCAAGGAGCTTGGCTCTCAACCACTAGGCCACAAGGTGATGCCCGGTTGTAAAGATTTTGGTTGAAACTGGACAAGATTTTTTCTTTTTTTTTTTTTTTCCCACTGTGATTTTGTTGGATTTTTTTATCCCGGAAAACATCTTTTTTTACTAGGGAAAGTGCCACCATTGTAGTCAAGGATCAAGTTTTACAGCACAGGATTAGGGCTGCAAATGAACCGAGCCGAGCCGAGCTTTAGAATGTTCAAGCTCGGTTCATTTACTAAATGAGCCTAGAAAATGTGTTCAAGCTCAGCTCATTTGCTTAACGAACGAGTCCGAGCCGAATGCCAGATTTAACGAGCCGAACCCGAGTTTGTTCACGAATAACTCGTTTCAGTACAATATATATTAATCTTCCTAATAGTTGTCTGGATTGAGTTGTTGCATGTCTGTTTTAACATATTTTCACTAGTATAATTTTTTATGAATGAATTTTATGTTATGACCGCCTAATTTCTATAATCTTTTCACAATAATCTTCATAATTTGTTCAATTTGAACACTTTCTTTTGTCAAATATGATATAATTTTACTATTTAACTTAGACGAGTCTGTTCACGAGCTTGGCGAGCCGAGCTTAGTAATGTTCAAGCTCAGCTCATTTACTAAACGAGCTTAAAAATTGTGCTCAGGCTCGGTTCGTTTACTAAACGAACGAGCACGAGCTGAGCTCTTAACGAGCCGAACCCGAGCCTGCTCACGAACGGCTCGGTTCATTTGCAGCCCTACACAGGATGATGTTTTGGAAGCTTACCGCTTTAGTGTCAATATACGCATACATATATGTATATATATAGGGACAGTATGATGAATATTTTCAAAGAATTTTGATTGATCTCTTTTATAGACTACAGAATCATACTCTTACTGTTGTAGCTTATAGGTTGAGCATTAGTCTTATGAATTAGGTTTCACTTTTGGTACAGATATTTGCAATATTTGGTCCACTTGGTGAATATTGATCAGTGTCTTTGACAGAAATAATATTTAAGTTCTTTGAAGTGAGAATGACACAGTCAATGATATAATTGCGTTGTCGGCAACTTAAGCCAAGCATATTCTATTTTTTGGTGGATATATAACCGCTTTAAAGAAGGAGGTGTGAGAAGAGAGGCGCTTTGAAGGTTGGAAGCAAATGAAATTTGGTGATTTTTTATTAAAAAGTTCATGAAACTTATTTGTGCAGTCAGTATTGGAGCCAAATTCTTGATTCACTATGGACTTGCTCTAAACAAACAAAATGTATTTTTCATAAATTTTGGTAACAGGGAGAGTAATGGTAAAAACGGCTTTTAATCCGTATTATATAGTCTTTAAAATATGGGCTAAGAGCAGGCTCACTCAAGGCTACCACCATTGGTCGGGTATGGGGACAGGCAAATGTATGCAGCCTTACATGTTTCAAATCCCTGACCTTTAGGGCTCAATGGAGCAACCTTACCATTTTTGTAATATATTTTCTGAAACTATTTTCAGAGGTCTTTATACATTGGAAAATATCAGTTTGTATCAAATTTAGTCCAATCTTTCCTTCATCCAAGTTTTGCAGAGATGTTGGATGGTTCTGCCCAGTGTTGTCACGGGCGCGCCTAGGCGCTAGGCGAGGCGAGGCGAGGCGAGGCGAGGGTTTAGCGCCTCGCCTGCAACTGGGCGAGGCCACCTTTGAAAGGCGTCGCCTGGGCGCTCGCCTCACCCTAGGCGCGCCTAGCGCCTATTTATTTTTCTGTTTTGTGGTGAATGTTTTTAAATGTCTTATATTTGATATTTTTGTACTTCTACATTTTAATTTATTGGCTTTTAACTTTCTTAGCAATGTTTTATTAGTTTAAATGTCTTATATTTTGTTAATTTAATTGTGAAAATAATTTATTATTGAGCGCCTTGCTTCACTCGGGCGAGCGCCTCGTCTGGCGCCTGGCGCCTAGGCGATAGGAGGCCTCTAGCGCCTAGGGTCGCCTCTCGCCTTTAACAACTATGGTTCTGCGTCAGTTCTTTGATGTAAGTAATCAAATGGATCCTTCCAAGATCTAAGTAATCTCATGCCCAACAATTCATGAATATTTATAACTTAGTTGTGTCAATGTCTATACCCTATTTCTTTTTTTGAGTGTAAGTTCTTGTTAAGTTGAGGAGGTCTTTGCACATGTCAAGAATGCTAGAAATGGGTCCGAGGAAGTTCTAAGCTAGCACAAGGGACTGTATATAAGATTTTGAGAGAGAAGGCATGCTTGCTTAGTATCCAAAGATAGCTCGAATCAGTTGTAGAGTCCCTGGTTCAAGTGTCATAAGGTGCGGTCTATGTGATCCATTGTTATACCATGCTCTAGTTGCTGTGTTGGTCTACCATCTGATGGTGAGAATGATTAAACTGCATACCTATTTATACTACTCTCACTCAGGTAACGACCCTTGGTCATGGAAGGTAATTCCCTCTTTGTCCAGTGGTTAACCCACCTAACCTTCTGACAGATTAAATGTCCAACAGGGCATAAAGGTGATGGATTAATCTGGGCCTTATCAGTCTATCAATGTATTTAATGCAATGTGAAGTATCTACTCCTCGAGCCCAGCTATACGGTATTAAGCATTCTCCCTCCTTTGTGTAGGCCTTGAGGTGATGACCCCCTCCACTGAGGTTATTCCTTAGAACTCAGCCACTTGTTGCCAGATTCCCGTAAAAGAAGGGAAGGAGGGTCGTCTAGATCTTGCCTTCCTCGACCTTGACCCTCCACACCATATCAGATGATTGAACTCTTCTGGTGGTAGCTCGTCAATGTTAGTTACAATTGGACTTTTAAGGCTCAACCCCTAGTGGGGCCAGTCACAAGTAAAAAAACATAAACAATGAGCACAGAAGAGAATTACCCCTACTAAAGGGCGGAAGCTCCAGTTTCGACATTTCTGTGGCGATACAGTAATTGTATTAACAATGACAGGTCGCAGTTAAAGTAAAATGACCACTTACACTCATTTTTTGCTATATGGTTTGTCCTTTAGGTTTTTATGTTGTAAGGATTAACTTTTTGGTCCTTACTAATAATGCAACAGGTGTCCAGGTTGTTGGCTACTCTATACATACTTTCTTCCTCCTGTGAAAGGTTTTCTCTGTCTTCATCGTCGTCGAAAGCACTCTCTGAGAGTCATTGGGCTTCATATTTTCATCAAGCTTCACTTGGTACCCATCTTAACCACCAGCTCGTCTCTAATATTATTGCGACGCAGAGAGTTGAGGTATGTATTTAGGCTTAATACTAGTTATATAGTATCTTACAAGGCTTTTGATTCTTCTTCCTCTGTTTAAGGACATTTATTTTAATCAAATTGATTCAAGGTGCTTGACTTCTCTAAGTTTAAATGTAATCAACTTAAAAAGATATTTTAATCTAGAAATTTTCTTTATAGTTGCCAAAGTCATTTCAAAATCTAATTAATTAAGTTCAATGCCTTATATTAAGATCATAGAAACCAACTTAACTTATATGATTGGAATCCATGGTTCTAATTTTTTTATAAATTTATAGTTGAGTTCTTCCAAAGCTTGAACTCACTCAACTTTAGAGAAAATCTTAAATACCAATTTTGTCTCTATGCAGTTCATTGTCTCATGCGAATAGTGACGACACATGAATGATGTCACCGACATGCATGGTAGTCCACAAGTCAAGGATCGAGCTTTTAAATAAGTCACTTCAAAATTAACTTTACAATTCAATCAAGCACCCCACTCAAGATTATTCGACCCAATTCTTTGAGCTTTGGGTTGATGACACCATCTTTTTCATCAATGTCTTTTTGAGCTTTCAGATTTCATCTTCTAGTATAAGATCCTTTCTTGGCTTTGCCATTGATCCACAAGCTCTCTTGAGTTCTTGCACATATAACCCTGTACATCTTTACTAAAATAGAAGCTATATTCAGCACCTTCAATGGTTTGTTATCATCAAAATATCTCATTTACCGTTAATTAGAAATCTTGGATCAACAGTACTGAATACAACTTTCTTCCTCCTTATCTCTATTTCTTTGAAGAGGCATCATAAATGAGAAGCACATATGCTGTCTTGATTATATAGCTCCATTTCCACACTGATTTTTTTGTTCTGCTTTGCTCTCACTTCATGGTTTTGTCATTCATGTATGGGTTTTCTTACAATTTTCAGGGTTCTTGTCTTCCCGGCTCTTCGATAGGTTCAGATACAGTCAACTCACTCAGGTTTTGGCTGCTGTGGTTCTCGAATGAAGTAAAATCTGGTTCGGGTCTAACTTTAGCTAATTGAGTTTTTTTCCCCTCCTGCAGGCTTGCACCTGAATCCCTTCAAGAACTTGAAAGATCTGTGTTAATTTTTTTTAAGGGTCTTCCTTGTACTACAGTCGTTTGTATTAGTTTGCTTGGAGGCGCTTATGCTAATTTCTTGAGAGAGTTGCTGCTTTATCCTTCCTCCATCCATGCATGGATGTTATTATCTCGCTTGAATTCAGGCTGTCAACCTGTTGTTATACTTCTGCCCCTGGATTCCATTTTAGAAGGTACCTTGCAATTCTATTAGTTTTGTGGAGGTTTTTCAGTCTGCAACCACTTATACATGCAATAGTGCTTTTGTGTATGTGCATAAGGATACTAATATTGTTGTACAAATGCCATCAGAAACTTCAGATGAGGATGGGAATTCTGACTCTTCAAATCTCTTTGACGGCAACCATTTTGTGAAACAGTGGAACTGTCCTTGGGGCTCCACTGTCATTGATAATATAGCCCCGGTTTTTAGACTTATATTGGAGGAAAATTACTCGTCATCATCAATATCTTTCTTAGAAGATACAAAAAAGAATAGGTCATTATGGTGGATGTGGAGAAAGAGGCTTGATCAACGTCTTGGAACATTTCTGAGGTAGGTTCCCTTTCCCAAAAGAATCCTATTTACTGCTTTGCTTGTTTGCGGGCATCTGTAGACTCAACAGGTTGCAGTTAGTAGTAGTAGCTCTTCTTTTTTTCAAAAGACTATAAGTAGTAGCTTTTGCTACTCACAGATCCTATCATTTTTCATTCTTGATAAAATCCTAAATAATGATATGATCTCTATACTGCTTAAAAGTAATCGTTATGTTGAAAAGTCCTCTTGTCATATCCTCACTCTTTACTGCCTGTATTCTGCCAGCTTTTTTAATGGTCTGATGTGTCTCCTTCAGGGTTCTGGAGGATTCATGGTTTGGCCCCTGGAAGTTCTTGCTTTTAGGGGAATGGTCAGAATGCAGACACCTGGATTTGGTACAAAAGAATCTGGTGCATGATCTGAACTATAAACATAAAATGGGTGTAGAAGGGAGTCTTCTTAAGGTCATCCTTGGAGGTGCTAAGTATGTCTGTGAAAATGAAGAACGTGTTCTACAGCTAATTTTGAACCAAGGATGCTATGTTGGTGTGGGATATGAGCATGGAAAGTGTGGGGCCTCATCTAGTGTGCATGAGGGAATTGAAAGTCAACCGCATATGAGCCTGAAACGAATATTTGAGGCAGCCAATGAGGTTGAAGAGTGTGTAGATAGAGAACCAGTAATACTTGTGCTGGATTCTGAGGTGCAGGTGAGTCTCTAATAGATTGATTGATTTATTTTGGGGTAAATAGGGGGGGCTTTAGGAATTTTCTTGAGGGGGGGTGGGGGGCTTCATTTATTGTTGTTGCCTCCGAAGGTTTAAATTTGCGAATAATTGGTTTAATTTTATAGTGATTTAGATGGTTATGGCATTGAAATTTACGCTATAGTTTAAGGCATTTTGAGGTTGGTGATTGAAGAGTTTCTGTTATTTTTTTTGCATAATTAGTAATTACTGATTCTGAGGTTTTGTTATCTTATAAAGATTGGCAATGGTGAAGTCCATGGAATTTTGTAAATTAATTTGTTCTAGTACCCATAAACTCTGACTTTTACCACTTCAAAGAATGTGCAGTTTTTTTTCCCGAAAAAAAAACACTTGGCTATTCCTTGTAGAAATATTCTGGTACTAGTTTTGCTGTCTGGCTAGTCTGATATGGTATAGGCTTTCCTTGGATGAAGAACATACCTTTCCTTGATTTAGTATAATTTTTTGTTCTCATCTCTTTAAGTTTATGTGGTTGCTAAGTTGCTTATTGAATGATCATTATGTACAGATGCTTCCATGGGAGAATTTACCAGTTTTAAGAAACCAAGAGGTTTACCGCATGCCTTCTGTTGGCAGCATCACTGCAACACTTGTTAGGTGCCTCCACCGTAAGGAAGAAGTTCAGAGAGATGCTGACCTTTTTCCACTGATAGATCCCTTGGATGCGTTTTATTTGTTGAATCCCAGTGGCGACCTTTCTAGCACTCAGGTTGAATTTGAGAACTGGTTTAAAGATCAAAACTTGGAGGTAATTTCGTGATATTGATTTCTAGTCCGAAAGTATGAGAATAACACAAGGAACTTCGAATATGTTGTTATTGATTCATGGACTATTGTACGGTGTTTTCAAGCTAATATTTGTACATGCTTGGATCTATGTATCTATAATGTCCCTCCATTTGGCATCTCATAGTGCACAGGATGGTGTTGCATATCAGCATCTGCATTAAATTATTTATTCTGATGTTATCTCGTTGTTGTACAGGGGAAAGCTGGAACTGCACCTACTGTTCAAGAATTGGCAGTAGCTTTGAAAAGCCATGACCTTTTTATTTACTTTGGCCATGGAAGTGGTATGTTCCATAAAATCGTTCCATACACTGCTTTTCCTCTATGATATTCATATCAAAAGAGTACAAGTTTTTCCAATGTTGATGACTGAGTTTGTATATGCATGATATTTCAGGTGCACAGTATATTCCCGGGCATGAGATTCAAAAAATTGAAAATTGTGCTGCGACTCTCTTAATGGGATGCAGTAGTGGATCCCTATCTTTAAACGGGTGTTATACTCCACAAGGTGCACCTCTCTACTATCTTTTAGCAGGCTCTCCTGTTATAGTTGCTAATTTATGGGAAGTGACGGACAAGGATATTGACCGATTTGCCAAGACAGTTCTTGACGGTTGTGTTAGAGAAAGGTCAACGGCTTCTCTGGATTGTCCTCAGTGTAATTTACTTGCAGAAGAATTTAAGTCCATGCATATAAGTAGAACTAAAGGAAATGCTCAGAAGAAAACCTCCACAAAGAAAGTGCTTGAGTCTTGTGAAATCATCAGTACTTTTAATAATTTTTGTAGCCATAGACCGAAAATAGGTTCATTCATGTTTCAAGCTCGAGAAGCTTGCACACTCCCTTTTTTAACTGGGGCGTCACCGGTATGTTATGGTATCCCAACAGGTATACGAAAAAAGAAAGATTTATAGAATTTATTGAGATTGATTGAGTGAATATAATACTACGAGAAATATTTGTTATTTAGAAAATCTTCACTAGGGTCATAAACCCAGTATTCAGAAGCAAGACTGCACAGTAATTCCACAGTGAGTTAGCTTTATTATACATCCCCTATTTTACTTCTAAAACCTAGCAATTACTACTCATCATCTTTGTTTTTGATATCCATATCACACATTGAGCTTGAATTCTTAAGCCTTTTTTGTATATTCAATTCAGGAGTATATAATGTACTTCGTATGGCGGTTTATTTATTGATTACAAGTGAAATGAATTTGATTGTTGATTCTGTGCTATCGATTGTCCAGAAGTTACTCTGATAATTTAGATCTATGTTGTGTATGTTCTCCTTCAAGATCTGTGAACCATTCATGGTCGGAGATAACATTCTATGGCTATGGGGTTGCCTTGTCTTTGACTGCATATTTCTTCCTCTTGTCAAAATTTAACTGTCCCGTTTATTCTGTTTTTTGCATTCTAGTCTGAGCTTTTTAGTTCAGAATATGATCCTTTTTGCTATAGATGGAAATGTTGCCAAATATATACTTAGAAGAAACAGCAAGCTTCATAGTAAATGTCCGACTTTATAAAAAAATTGAGCTTAAATGGTCTTTTTCTAGTCTAAAGATTTCTTTTTCGAACTATTTTTCGGTTGCTTTACGTGTTATCAGTTCCCAAATACTAAAATATGCGAAAAAAATAATAATGATGTTATTTTAGGCATTAAACGAATCAACTTTAGGAAGGCTAGATTATTGTTTAGCCTTAACTTGAGCTTTTACCAAGTTTGGGGAATTAAAACTCCAATGTGTCTAGGAAGATTCAAAAATATATCAAAAAAAATATATATATATATTTTATTATTATTTTTCCTTTTCCTTCCACGTATTCTATTTGTGAAAAATTGGGAATAATAATATTATTTACTTTAATCCAAAATGTAATCAAATTGGATTTATAATACGTAATTGTTACCATTGCTTTATATTATTTTGTTTGATTAATACGATTAATACATTATACATGTATTTCTGCATGATTTTGTTTTTCAATGTATTATACAAAATTTAACTACTCTTCACGAGTTTACAGATAGTGTAGTTAGAATCTTTTCGGTCCAGTAATCATTGAGTAGGATCTTGTGTGAACGTGCATGACATAACATTGGAATGTAGGGTGTAACAAATGGCTACCTTAGAAGTTCTTTACTTCTTAAAACATAAACTACAAAACATTTAGAATTTCACTCAAATGATTCTTATTTTAAAAAATAAACCTATTGCGCAACAAGTTCGTTCATTGAACTTCTACTCTTAAAAGAGATAAAATAAAATAATAATAATAAAAAAGGTATTCCGAGCAATTGTAATAATCGGATTCATGGATGTTTTTGGTATATGATGGACGCTTCTCATTCTAAATATAAAAGCATGTTAAATTGTTAGTATTTTCGAAACATTTGTGGATTTCAAATGCAATTTCAATAATTTTATAGATAGTGAATACTTTAATTTAAACTCTTATAACATATTCTATACTTCTTTAGCGTTTAAGATTAAGTAAAGTATCATGTTTTACAGTGGAACATATTCTTTGAAGTAACAAACGCTATCTAAATTCAATTAGTCATAAATATGAGAAGAAATCCCCAAGTGGAGGCATATCATATATATATGTCGACAACCAATGTATCCATAAAAATAAGATGTTGTTTTTTTGTACCAGCACTGTATCCATAAATTCAAGATCGTAAAACGTTTTTCACTTCAATTATAGCTTAACATAGATACTGTATTTTGCATTGGGCTCGTCTAACACAAAGATTTCCTCTGTTCTCTCTCATCTCAAGCATGACGAGATTAGAATCTGTATACAGTACCTTTTTGTCATTTCACAACTCTACAACATAAATATAGTTATTTACATGTCCCTTCGCCAAACAAGAAATCAAGCCCCAACCCTGCACAAAGGGTTGAAATTCTGATAATCTTCAAAACCAAACAGGCTTCAAAATGATCGATATGATTATTTACATGTTTACAGTACCAAAAAGTACACAGCAGAGAAAGATAACAAGAAGCAAATGTCAAAGGAATGTTGAAACCAATTCCACAATCTTCCTACCCACACTACAGTACCCGCCACCGTCTCACAGTTTCCACCAGATATAGATTTATCATCGACTCCACCACGTTCACCATCTCCTTCTCCTCCCAGACATTCTCCTTCCTTGGAGGTGAAAATGACCATCTGGGATGTCACCATTATTTTCACCACCACCATCATTTCCATCATCGTTGTCACGATCTTGATGAGAGGAAAGAAAATCACCAACAGTAGCGGTGTAGGGAACTCCAGCAGCACCTCCATGTGATGTGCGGTCAGAGTTCCCGTCATGCCTCCTTGTCCCTCTATTTGTGCCAACGCTTCTTGATGGCCCAAATGCATGCAACAGAAAAAAGAAATTGACCAAATCACTATCGATTTCTGTTTCAAGTCCCCCGTTACTGTCAGTGGCATCTGCATTAAAAGTCTCATCATCATCATCTGTATCAGAAGTATAATGATTTCCTTCTATCACATAATCTCCCAAAACCATTGCTCCCGGCATAGTTGAAATGATAGTGCTGATCACATCATTCTGTTCTTGCTCACGCTCGAGCCTCCTCCAATTTTGTTCGAGAACAGGATCCACATCTCGTGGCCTAGCAGAAGGGTGCTCCGACCTCACATGTTTCCGCAGCTCCTTGTAAGTTCCAACATATGAGCAATGATCCTGTGTACAGCTTCTCTTCTTCGCATTTAAATACACCCGTGCAGGTTCCACCACCGTCCAACCTTTCACTTGCCCCCTGCAAAGAGGGCACGCAAGTTCTGTTATTTCACGTTTCTCAATAGGCCAACTAGAAAACGTGCCTGAATTCTGATTGTTAACTGAGCCATGCATTGGTTGCCCATGATGACGTGATTTAACTTTAGTGTAAGCTTTCTTATACTGATCGAGGCAGTTGGAGTAGCGCAAACTGGTGCTACACATATAGGGACGACAACCCTTGTCATGAGAGGAACATAACAGAAGAACAGCATTGTGAGGATACTCCATACAAACAGAACATATAGCGTCTTCCCAATCTTGCTTATGCAAAACTTTGGAACAATTCTTTTCGTGCAAGTCATCCTGCCTAAAAGATTTCAGTGTGTAAGGGGTTGGTCTGCACTGTCGTGAAGTGATCCTGCGGCGTCCCCTGATACCTTTTGCCATTTCTGAATTAGAACTGAAAGTCATTGTTGAAAAGTTTATCAAGGTACAGACCAAATAATGGTGGATAGGTCCAGAAAATTAAGAAACAAATCTGTTAGCTTCAACAAAACAAATCATAAAGGAACAGACCAACCCATGTAGATAACTGTTATGCAAGTGAAAAGAAAAGAAAAACCAAGTAACTTTCAAACTTAATTAGCAGGAAAAGAGAAATATGACTGCTGCATTGGACACCTCCATAGTTCCTACTTCAATTATTCAAATTCTCATCCACGACATCGGACAGATCATCAAAGCCCATAGGTAGTCCAGAACTCATCTATCAAACAAGTATTTAACACCTAGAAACAAATTACAGCACAACCACCAAGGGCTGAGTCCATTATTTGTTAAATCACTAATGAGCAACAGTTTATTTTCTCACAAGTAAAAAGTTGTTTTTATTAAAGCAGAATATATGTGGTAGATGCGGGAGGCAATACGATGAAGGGCCTTCAGATACCAATTTAACAAGATACTTGCGATTCACATCTGAAACTCGCGTAAAGAAAGATAGAACAATTAACACACTCACATCCGCACACATCAGATATTTGATGTAGGCAATACAGGTCTTGGTTTATAAGCTTAAAATGCAGGGTATCAGTAGATGAAAATTTAATAAAAATTACTTTATGTCGAAATGGGCCACACCAACATACACATTCATCTGATTATAATTTCAGATTAACAAAGAAAAATAGACAGACCATTCAAACCTCACATTTGCAACACAAATTACATATCAACTAACACAAATAAGCAACTCCGATCAAGATTGACAAGAAATGCCCATTCAAACCTCACATTTGCAACACAAATTACATATCAACTAACACAAATAAGCGACTCGATCAAGATTGACAAGAAATGCCCATTCAAGAAATGGAAGCAGGAGAGAAGAGGAGAAAGAGAATTCGTGTATTATTATAGAAATCAACATAATCAAAACCAAAGACAATAAGCCATGAATAAGTGCTTCAATCATAATAAACCCAATTCACACAAATGATAAAACACTTAATAGGAAATCAAACTACCAATAAAATCACTAATAACCAATCAAATATGTGGAATTGAAGCATATAATTCAACAACGGCAAAACAATACCCACCTTGTGCTTCGAGCAAATCGAGATCCAAATGAAATTAGCTGCAGAGACCACACTACACTAGTTCTATATATCCACAACGATCAACATATAAATACACATGCCAGAATTATATATATATATATATATATAATAAATTGATGCGTAAATGAAACGAAACAACGTGCAAAGCCAAACAATCACGCGATGAGACAGATAGATACGATTAAAGTAACAATAACTAACATGCAAACCTAAATATTATACTAATATCAAGCAGTTGGCTTTCAAGTTTCAACCTTTTCATCTGAGATCCACAATTAAATTATTCCATAAAATTAAACAAATCAAAATCAAAATCAAAATCAATAGCTTATTCAAAGAATAAATCCCACAGGAACTGTAGTTTACAACAGTGTGTGTACTTGAATATATATATATATATATATATATATATAAATATATGTGTGTATATGTATAGTTTTAGAGAAAGAGAGAGATTTCGCACCGGGGAAGTCGTGGATTGTGCGGGGTAGAGAGAAAGCTAGGGTTACGAAATCAGATGAGGATTGAGGGAATTGAGAGCGGGAGACGAAATTTTTATTTTAGATTTCTGTATGTGTGTTTTTTTAGTGTGCGCTTTTAGAGAGAGAGAGAGAGAGAGAGACATTTATGATATTCGTGGAGTCATTTCTACGCTGTTCTCACGGGTCTAGCAAATAAGATGAAGAGAAATGTTGAGAGCGAGTAGAGATGGAGAGAGAATTACTCACGCGCTCTGAGAGGACGTGGAGATGACGCTCTCCATATCAGAATGGAATGAAATATCCACATTTCAAGATTTAAAACTCAAATTAATTTATTGCAAGTATATTTTAAGCACTAAATCGAATTAATTTAATTGAAAGTATATTTTAAGCACTATTTTAGGTAAAAAAAATAAATAGTTTGGCACATTTCTTGCATCCACCTAACTTTTGAGGCATTATTATTTTAGTTTTAGTGAATAAGTTAATATTATTAGCAAAAAGAATTTGTAATTCAAGATTATCTTAAAAATTCATACAACTCGTGTAGAATAAGGTATGATGCGTGTTAGATATTTTAAAGATCTCGGAACTTGAGCTTGACACAAATAGAAGATTTATTACACAATGAATTATATTTTGTGCATAAGTATTCTTAATGTGTAATTGCCCAGTCAAAAACAGACCAATTACACCTTAAGTTTAGGTTTAGTCCCATAATTTATAATTTTTCCTAAAATAAATATCATTAATGAACATTTAAAAAAGAAAAATAGTTGTAAGTCAATATCATTAATCATTTTGCAGCTGAATTATTTAAAAGTCTTCACATTTGCTTTTATAATTTGTACTTGAAAGTCAACTGGTTCATCTAACTCTCAAAAGTTGGTTAATTAAATGGAAGAAATTTATTGCCCGTGCTACCACGAGACAGTTCCAATATCAGACGAATTACATGTAAAAATAAAATAAAAAATTACTCAAACTCTATATAAATACCATACTAGCAAATACTAAATTGAATTTTTTCTGAACTTAAATATTTTCCATATGGGAACTGTTGAAGGACTTAACTAATGTAAATTAAACCATCTCAAACAGCTTATAACATTACAGTTCATGTTCAGCAACAAATTGGAACAAATAACATATGGACGCAGAGATAAAAGGAAGATTGTGAAAGGAAAATGGAGGTTACAAAGGATACAAAAAATCAAAAGGCCTATTATGTCTTCTACTCTTAACAGATCGTCTCATCAAGCCAGATTAGCAAGCAAGCTTCTTCTTGGTAGGCTCTATTTATATAGACAAACCTGGCTAGGTACCTTTTGTGGATTCATCTCCGGGTAGATCATCTTCGTCGTGGTAGATGTTCTCGGCCATCTGCCAGATCTGAAGAATGTTATCTTCTGCTACGCTGGCAACGACCCAATCTTCGCATGGATTCCACGAGAAATCTGAAATTTTACTCGTATGGCCACCGTGAATGAAGAGCAGCTCTGGTGGACCGTCTTCAGCATCCTCTGGTGTCTGCTCCTCATCAATCCTGGGAAAGTAGCAAGGTTAACTTTATTTTATGCACTTGTCGATTGTTGTAACTGGTTCCAACCGTTAATGATACCAAAAATTCAGACGCCTTAGTATAGATCGTATTAGGAAAGAACAGTAGGTATCATATATGCATTCCATGATAAGAAAAACTACAGATGGTGGTTAAAAGAGGTGTTTATCTAACATAACAAAAACAGGGAGCCCAACCTGCTAAGATCCCACACCATAAGTCTCCTACCAAGACAACAAGATGCTAAGATGGTCTCATTCTTCGGATTCCAGCCAACTTGGAAAACCTCCTCCCTGTTGTAAATCACGACAATAATCGAGTTCAGGATATTTAAATGAACAAATAGATACATATAGACACGTGTTCTTATAAGTATATATTTGTTTATATTGTACCAATATTAACGTGCATGCGTACATAGGTATAAACTAGCAGGTATAAATATGTGATTGAGAAATCGCAGGGCCTAGTTACTCTCGTAGCAATAAAGAAGAAGTCTTACTTGTGACAGTCAAATGTGTGGAGAGCAGTGGAGATCTTGCGTAGGTCAAACAACTTAACAGTCTTATCAGTAGACCCCGTTGCCACGACCCATTCATTAAAAGGATTGAAAGCCAAGCAATTTACCTAAAACAAGACCATAAATAAGAAAGCATTTTATCACATTCAAGCACCATGAAGCTCAAAGTTTCTTGATTCTGGTAGGGGATAAACCATTCAACATCATAAACATATCAAAACTTCTGTAGCAATTGCTGTATAAGAATTTATGTAAACATGTTTCAAGTAGTCCCAGAGAATGCAAAGTATATGCTACCAGTCCAATTCCAAATTTGGACAGAGAGTGATGAAGATGTGAAAGAAAAAAAAAAAAACTGTGGTCCAAACAATGCCCCAGCACTTCCAATTTTTATTTCACATTGTTGATCCAAGTCACAAATATTTCCAATATTTGGAGTTCCATGCTAAAACGTTTCTTCAAATATTTCCCAGACTTCTGTCACGTCCACATGCCCTAATCAGTAAACCTTTTCCGAGGTCGACAAGAAATTCTGCTAATACCGATACAATTACCAATTCTTCGAGTACAGTGATTCTATAAATAAATAAGATAACAAAGATTCTGATGAGTCAGCATAAGATGCTTAGTATATAATCTTTGCTCAGAGACTCAGGCACCTAGCAAGTTGCATCCTCTTCAAATTGCTATTGTCTAAAATAATTAGCTTCATAACATAAAAATCCAATCTAAATATCACTGTTGCAAAAAGGAGCCAATACCCGGATTAATTCATGAAACGAGAGTTGGACAACTTCCATTGGTGCTATATATAACATGGACATATATTCTTCAAAGTAAATGCACACAACAAACAGAATGAGGAGACACGTTTGAATGCACATGCATGTATGTATACCCACCTCACTTTGATGCGCAATTACGGATTGAATGGGCTTGCTGACTGGTGGAGTCCGGAGGTCCCAGATATGCAGGTATTGATCATCCCCAACAGAGCCAAATAAGTATTCATGTCTCAGATGCCAGGCTACATCTTCTACAACACCTTCATGAATCTACCATAGCAAATGTCAAACCATGATCAGTAATTTATAGAACATATGGTGTGGAAGCTATTACTTTACTTTATTTTCGTTGGAAAGAACCACACTCACACACCCACAATGTCCCTATGGAGACTTGAATGCTTGACCTTATGCTTTGGAAGGCAAGGGAGTGCCATTAGGCTACACCGCCTTTGGTCAGCTATAAGATATTAATAAATCTATAGATGCTTAAACTGCAGAACTTCTGGTTTTCTATGGATTTGTACTTTCATATCGCCAATTGTGCTACCATATTCACCATTAGTTCTTAAATGTTTTTAGGTAAAAAGTGTGAAAATAGTTTGTTGTGTATAAGGATCTTGTCTACTAACTGATATCAAGCTTACTGACTTGTAAGCATGCAGTAATTCCTTCTTTTTTTCAGTTTTCACTTGTAGGCATGTTACGTAAACTATAACAATAGTGTAAGCATGTGTCATGTGTACTATACTTTATGAAGTAATAAGTACAGTGTAACATGAACAGATAAACATACCTTGAATATTTGCAGAGCGTCTAAAGACTTACTCTTAGGTGTCCCATTAATGTCCCACAAGCATATTTGGGCATCATCAGAACCACTCAATAGATGACCCTGCTTGAACTGACTCCATGATAAACCATAACCTTCAGTGCTGTGGCCCCTCAACCTCAAATCTGGGCTGCATGCACCATCTAGAGGAGGCTTAGATGGGTGTTTGCTATAATCAAAGACATAAACTTCTGCACTAATCGTTTTGGTGGCAATAATGAATGGGTTTTGTGGCATATAACGAGCCCGATTAACCTCACCATCATGATTTATTTGCTGGATTATTTGCACCTGTATGAGAAAGCAAAAAAAAAATGTCAAAATGCTAAAGGCTTCCTAGTAAATTAATAGCATCAAGACAAGTCTTCTTTCTTTAGTCAGGTCATGGGGTATGGAAATGTCCTGGCTCACTTCAACATTAAATGCCATAATTTGTATGGACATAAATGTTTCTGCAGACTCCAAGCTCTCAAAATTATATATTTTTTATGATAACTAGTTTTAAAATCTTCCAACCTTTTTTTCCTTTTTTGGGAAGAAAAGGCAAGTTCTTTCTGACACAATGACCTCTTAGAATACTCCAAATTAGAATGGTACAAAAACCATATGCACCAGCCCCTGAGGCTACAGTGAGGAAGTCAATAGTTCATTTTATGTCCAGTTTTTCTCTAGTTAAAAATCACTTTGGTTGCAGTAGCAACAGCAACGGAACCAGAACCAAATCCAAAAAATCAAACGATCAGTATATACCAGTTAAGTTTCGAAACAAAATGTCATTGATTATTTGGAGGAAATCAAATTAAAGGAGTAAATACACAAATTGTTACCTTTTCTCACTCAAACTAGTAATTGGTAGCGAATCTGATTCCAATAGACTACATGTGGACTCACTATTGACTAAATGGAAAACTATAGTATGCCCAAAATCCCCAGTTGAGTGCAAATTAAAAGGTAACAGTTTGGGTTCAGATTCTAAAGGGGCACTGGAAATCGAACACTCATAGACCTACTAAGTAACTTGTCCAGATCTGAAACAATTTATCCACTGTTCTGTCTGTTCTTGAATGTAAACGGCAGTATGTCACAACCACCCCGCCAGCCACCCATTAGCACTTCCTTCAGGCGCTTAACAAGTGTCCTTAACTCGATTATTCATAATAAAACTAAAGCCCCCTCAAATTCCATCACTTCGCGATCAACGTCCCATCAGTCACTCTGATAAAGGGTACCCCTTGCCAACACAACTGAACCATTTCATATGTCAAACGCCTCACCAAAGCATTCACCTTTCAAACCAGAAAATAAGACCCAAATATGCTTAACAAATACTTCAATCCACCAAAATTCCAATTAACACAAACCCTGAAACTTGCTAATCCTCAAAAAAGTAGGGAAAAGTTATTTTTCATTTCATACATCAACCATAACTCAATAAATTGCATACATCCATATAAAAAAGTTCACTAATTTCACAAATTACAAGAACCAACCGACAAATGACTACATATCATGTCTGTACAAATACCCATACAGTCAATATACAATCCAAATTAAAAATCCAATTATCATAACTAATAGTACGAAACCCTAAAACTTGCCAATCATCTCCAAACACATAAGTTTATTTCCTTTTCGATTTCATACATAAAAAATTTCGTTAATCTCACCAATTACAAGAACCAAATAGAGAAATTAACTACATACATATACATATACATATACATATATTATGCAAATACTAGAGATTTATACACTACCTTGCCATTAGCAGAACCAAAACCGCCGAAATCGGAGCGATCGTCGTCGTAATGGCGCGCATCGTTCTCTGCATCCTCGAGAGGGAGCTGGACCTGGGCGAGCATGAGATAGTTGGGCTCGTTCTCCGAGGTGTGGGTCCCCAAAATCATCTTCTGAACGGAGTAGTCCTTCCCCGGCGGCTCTTCGCGGTCGGGGAGCCACTCGACGGTGAGGGAGGGCCATTCTAGGGCATGGGTGATCACCAAATCGTACAAGAAGGGGGTGTTCTTCTTCCATATCTTGTACTCCTCGTTTATCAGTCTCTCCTCTATCTCTCCCCTCATCTCTTCGTCGTCCTTCCCCATTGCTCAATTGGAGCTCGACAATGGCGGTGAATCTGGATTTTCTCTCTCTAGGTTTTTGGGTGGGGGTGTAGAGAGAGAAAGTGAATTGGAGGGAGGGTTGGGGATTTGGAGGGAAGAGGACTCGCAGTGAGTGTGTGTGTGTGTGTGTGTGTGTGTGGAATTTTAAGGGTTTATATGGGAAGTGATGTATATGGGTGAGGTGGGCTGGGCCTCCATGATATATTTACTCCGGCCTAATATCACTTGAAAAGCAAACAAATGGTAGTGTTATAATCAAAATTGTTCTTACTTTATTTTATTTTATTTTTAAAGAAAAGAAAATTGTTCTTATAATTTTTTATTTACTTTTTTTTAGCAGAAAGAGCACTGAATTAGTGCATTCAATCAATAAATTAAGGGAAAACTACGTATAGGTGGAGTTAGGGAAGGTAAATTACAAATTGATCAAATTTTAAGTTCTAATTTTAATTTGATCAATTTAACTAAACTAATTACAGATTGATCAACTTTTTTGTTTAAAGTATGAAATACCCTTAACAAAACTCCAATCTTTTTCCTTTTCTTCTCTTCCATTCCAAAATCCCCCATTTCAGTTTTCGATTACTTGCTCCAGCCATTCTCTAATATTAGGGCTCTACAGAAAAATGAGATTGATATAAGTCATAACATCCTCAGTGAGGCATACCAAGCCATTACAAGAACCAAGTACCCGGAAATAGCGTCTGGACCAAGGAGTGGGACTTTGGAGATTGATAGAATATGGATCAAATGATGATAAACAATTATTGATCAAATCAGGGAGGTATATTGGTTTTGCCCACATTTTTCACCAAATGGTTCCTCCATTAATAACCCAAAAAATAATGTCAGATCATTTTTATCAATTTCTTTAAGCTTAATATTGAGCAGACTTTGGTGCAATGTTAGGTACATCATGAGCTCATGGACTAATTTAAACACATAACATTTCACATAGTCTCCCTTGTTCCTTATATATATAAATGTGGTTATCAAAATGCAGTGAGAAGTGTTCTTCTTCTTTGTTTCTCCCCTGATTTGAAGGGCAGTGCCTAGCTAGACATAGGTGAGTATTGTTGGTGCGGCTTGTTAGAGTCAAATGAAAACTAATGAAATTATCATGACTTGCAACATGGTCTTCAGTGGTAGTATGGAGAAGATGTTGCTCATGAGCAAATAATACATTTTTCTTTGGCAGAGAGACACACAAATGCTATCAAACCCTAAAATGTTAAGAAAAAAAAAGAGGGCCCTAAATCATATAAACCCTAGAGAGTAATTAATCTTATAAGAGAAGAAGAGTAAATAAATTGGAGTTTTGTTGAGGGTATTTCAGACTTTAAACAAAAAAGTTGATCAATCTGTAATTAGTTTAGTTAAATAAATCAAATTAGAAATTAAAACTTAAAACTTGATCAATTTGTAATTTATCTTCTCCAACTCTACCTATATGTAGTTTTCCCATAAATATATCAAATGTCATTTTATACGTTGTATAATTTGATTTGATTTTTCAATTTCAAGCTTGGAAAGTTGGTTAGTTCGAAAAATTTGCAGAGTTAAAATTATAAACCTTATTTTATTGAGTTGTAACTCTAATAACAAATTTAAATGGACAAGCTCTTCAAACTAGTTTGGTTTTTACTGTGTTCATAAGAATTTTTTGCCCTGAACAATCAGTAATTCAAAATAATATACTAATTTTGACAAATTGGCATAGATCATAGAATGCAAGCAAACATATGTGCATGAGTCAATACTGTTGTGCAGGCTCCGCCCTGAAATTCTGAAAATAAGTTGGTGCCCTAGGAGAGCTGCAAAAATTTTTACTAAAAAACACATTAAATTTATTAATATTTAAAAATAAAAAACAACTTTCATCTTAGTCTTGTCGTGAAATTTTGTTGTTGTTGGAGGAGTGCAACAGTCACTAGAATCTTAAGTGTAGTCGTGTGAAAATTTTTTGTCGTTATGCTAGTGCGGCAGTTACGAGAACCCTAAGTGTGTGTAGTCATCAAACATTGTGCAATTGCGAGAAAAATATTCTAGGTTTAATCAGTATAATAGTTTGATTTTAATTAAATTTTAGTTTCACTAAGTTGAAAATTTGATATTGTTTTTTTCCCCTATACTCTTTTTAACTCCAAATAGCTATCATGTGCTTTTCAAAAGTTGTAAAATACTCCCATATGTTTTGCTTAGCTCCAAATCACTACCTCGTGTTTTTCAAAAACTGCAAAATACCCCCCTTTGATATGTCTTACACAAAAATGTTGACCATTTTACCCCACTTGTTTTGTAATAACCCATTTTTAGTATTTTGTTTACTTTTTTTTTTTTTCTCTTTTTCAATAATATAATTAATAATTCAAAAATTCACACATATATATTTATAGGGGTGTTCAAAACCGGTTCGGTTCCTTAAAAGTAGGAACCGGAACCGAAAAAAAGCTACCAAAAATAATTTGTGAAAAGCTATCCAAAAAAAAATTTGTATATAAATTTTTTTGGTAAGAAAAAATTTAAAAAAAGTGAGAACAATCAAATCATTTGTTACATTTGATATGACCACTTATATAGCGTACCAAATCCCAAAAAAAAAAAAAAAATCGTGAAAAGCTATTTAAAGCTACCAAAAAATATAAGTAAAAAACAACTACCAAAAAAACATTAATTCATGAAAAATATATATAAATTTGTATATATCTTTTTTTTTTGTAAGAAAAAAATTAAAATAAAGTGAGAAAATTCAAATCATTTGTTACATTTGATATGACCTACAATTAGACCGTACAAAATCCAAAAAAAAAATAATTCGTGAAAATTTATTTAAAGCTACAAAAAAAAACTACAAAAAATATAAGTGAAAAGCTACCAAAAAATAAAACATGAAAAAATATATATAAATTTGTTAAATTATAAGTAACATTATTCACTAAATCTTAGCGAATTTTTTACTTTTTTTTAAAAAAAATGATAGTAGTAATCGGAACCGAACCGCGGTTCCGGCTCCTATTTTTAAGGAACCGAACTAGTTTTGAACACCCCTAGAAATAAATCTATGTGTGTGAAATTTTGAATTATTAATTATATTATTGAAAAAGATTAAAAAAAAAGTAAACAAAATACTAAAAATGAGTTATTACAAGACAAAGATGGCAAAATGATCAATATTTTTGTGTAAAACATATCCAAATGGGGTATTTTGCAACTTTTGAAAAGCATAGAGTAGTGATTTGGAGCTAAGCAAAGCATAAGGGGTATTTTGCAACTTTTGAAAAACACATGGTATTGATTTGGAGCTAAAAAATGTAGACCCATCTCAATTAAATTGGAGAACTTAGGCGAAAAGTATAAAAAAATTGGAGGCTTTATGCAAAAAATAGAAAAGGGGCTTTTGGTATATTATATACTATTTTAGTAACACTTGTTTAAAAATCATCCTTCTCGCTTTTTGATATGCAAAATTACTAATCAGATTCTTATATTCAAGTGTTAATAAAATTTCTTTTTCAATAGATAATATAGTCAATCCATTTAATCTTTCTTACGATATAGTTGATCTTAGGTATGATTTTATCAACTTTAATTTTTAAAAACTCCTTTCTGCTGCTACAATGGTTACCGGTATTGTCAATAATACTCTGTAAGCAATGCATGCATTTGGAAAAGAATCTAATCTTTTAATGAAAAATTATTTTGTAAAATATACACCATGGTTGAAAGTGTATACTAAAAATCTAATTTTTAAAATGGGGCTATTTAAATCCATCTAAAGGTTTATCTTTTACAACATTTATAAGGAGTATATAATAAAATAAAGTGAAAGGGTCCACCCCGAAACCAAGGGGGTACTAACTAACAGCCGAGTCTTCTCTGAACCGCAAGAGATAGTTGCCCATCATACGGCTCACCAACTTCACTTGCCTCTATGGGGGGCTCGCTCCGAGCAGGTTCGGATCACTTACAATACACAGCTTTACGAAGGAAGGGGTTGGGTTAGGAGCGTTTTCAATTGGATTATTTTTCTGTATTTGTTCGATGAGAAATGCGAGTCTGTTTTGTCCACTTTCTCCATCCCCTTCTATCAAAATGATAAAAAAAGAAGGCGAGCTTGCTTCTTATTCCCGTGTTTGATCTCTTCCATCTCAGCCTCGCTCGTTGTCACCTATGTTGAAGAAAGGTTTTGAACCCTGTAGAGAAAGAAGAGGGGCCAAGGATCTTCCTCTCAACATTCTCGAGGCTCTTCCATGATTGGGAATAAGGCCCCATTGCCTGGGCGGGGGATATGGAGTAAAGATTGAAGCCCCTTTAGCTCTGCCAGGCACTGGACAGAGGATAGCTCTGTAAATGTGTAGAGCCAAGTGTAGTGTGGTGTAGTAGTAGGCACTTCTAGGCCCCTTCCTGGCTACTGATTGGATCACTTCAGTACTTCGGGTACTACGGACCCTTTGCCATCCATTGCAGCATAGCCGTTTCATGAGTGGGGGGCTAAGCGCAGTTCTTTGAAGCAAAGGTTGAATGAAATCGATTCTTTTTTAGATATAAAAATATAATTCTAAAAAGTTATCTTTTACAACATTATAAGGATGCCCATTCTAAAATTTTATATTTTATAATATTACATGAAGGCATGTTTTAAAAAGAAATATATATAATATATTAAAAAAATTTATGTTTATATATATATAAAGCATCCAAAATTTTGGGGTCTTCCTATCGGGCGGGGCCTTAGGCGGCAGCCTAAATCGTCTTACTATTGAGATGGACCTGAAAAAAAGGCATAGGGTATTTTGCAACTTCTTCAAAACACAGGGGGTATTATGCATTTTTGCTTAAAAGAAAATCCTTCAAGTTCTACAAAAAAAATTATCTTTATTTAGTTTTATTAAATAAATAACCTTTTTATGAGAATGTTGCATCTCTGTTTTCGTGTTTGATTCATTTGGTCTGTGAATATTGTGTTGCATACTAAATACCAATTCTTGAAAATTCTTACTTTTAAGGGTGGTAGCATACTGGTATCATCTCACCTTGTAAAGCTAAAGATTAAGAGGGTTCAATCCCCATAAACAAAAGGAGTGATTAAGACATCTGTGCTTACATTTTAAGGGCCATATGAACCCCCAAAAACAAAAGGAGTGATTAAGACATCTGTGCTTACATTTTAAGGGCCATAGTCTAGTGGTACCATCTCACCTTTTGAAATAGAAGATTAAAAATTCAAACTCGATAAAGGCGAAGAATTCTTATGGGGTCAAAAATGTGCAATGGGCCTTCTTAGTCTCAGAGAACTTATTTTTATTTTTATCAAAAAACTGTTATCTGTTATCAGAATTCTCAAAAATAATTTTTAGAGATACAAACCAAGTAGGTCCAATCTCTTCGAGTCCCACTTCAACTCGGGTTATCAAGCTACAATTCTGATCCGCTACATAATCGACCCACAACTAACAGGATCTCTAAGGCAGGGGATTTCCGCTCCCCAAGAGGATTTGATTCTGTAAATCAAAAGAAAATGGGAACCCTCATTTCAGATTTAGGGTCCCAACTTGGGCAAGCACAATAAGAGCACAAAATCCTGGAGTAGAGCATTTTAAGCCCAGAGAAACACTCTGTCCTCCAGTGAATTTGTTTTGAAAAATGATGAGATCAATTGGCTGAAAGACAATTTAGAAGATAAGGGAAAGGAATTAGTAGCTTTCCATCAAGAAAATGAGAGCTTGAAAGGTCAGTTGAACGAAACAACTTTAGAGACATCAATTTCTTAATGCACGTTGCAAAAAGTTACACATTAGGTAACACAATCACATATGTACAAATCGAATGAATAGTGAAGATTTGGTTACAGAATTACGCTCAGACATTGCAGTATGTTTTTCTCATTCCAGATGCAAATCCCGAAAAAAAGGAAAACAATACTGGCTCTGCTATGCTGGAGGGAGTGCAAAATACATACAAGTACAGAAATGGCACACTAGTCGTCTTCATCACTTTCGTAGTTCTGGCATAATGACGAGAGACCGGTGCTTCCACCCTTTGCATCATGCCCTTCCTCTCTTTTTTGGCTCTCCTGTTCTGCTGGCTGTTTATTATTAGAACCCACAAGAGGTTTCTTAACAACCATAAATTTGACGGATGCAGACCGAGGTCGTCCAGGTTTTTCTGTCAACAACCATAAAAAATATCAATTTACTTACTATGTCGAAATTCGCTCAAGTTCAAACTATTCTATATCCTGAAATTAGAAACACCAAGGGATGATCAAGTTTCTGTCTCATATAGGCAATGTACTACTGATACGAATACACATACGGATACGGCACATTTCAAAACACAAGAATACGGATATGGCCGGATACAACAGGCATAACATTTTTGTATAAAGTAAATACATTGTTATCAGTTTTCTATAAGGTCACATAATTAAATGCAATAATTAAAATGTTCACCAGGAAAGGCTTAAACCATTCAATCATTCATCACTTATATCAGTAAGCATGATGTTTCATAACTTCTATTTATAATAAAAAAAAGGGTCAAACAATCACAAAAACAAAGTCAATTTGATAGCAGCCAGCATTGCAGGTTAAAAAAAAAATTTAAAAACAAAAATACTTTAGATTTGCAAAATGTGTCCTACAAAGTATTCTGGTGTAACTTTAAAAAAAAAGTATTCTGGTGTATCCCCGAAGTATCCCACACATCCTAAAAGTATCCCCGACATATCCAAATATTAAAAAATTAATTAAGAAAATCGAATGCATCCCAAGAGTATCAGACATGTGTCCAAACGTATCTTGGGCATATCGATACTGGACACCTGTCCAGTATCGGAGAAGTATCCTAGCTACCTAGAATGTAAGCGAAGTACGTATTTTTCTAGAATTTCAGCTGAATGCAAATATAGGCAAGGAATCCATGCACATTAGCCGAGAATCCAGATCATAGGATCTCTCCTCCTTCGAAAAGAGGTGGAGTTTGTTAGCCCTACTTGGTAAAATATTGTGTATGTACATTTGCTTGAACTTTCTGGGCCAAAGGAAAAACGGATAAGGTACTTGGTGGTAAAAATGACGTATGTTAGCAGATTGCGATAGTTTCTTCCACTGCTCCATCCCCAACCACCTCCCTCTTGTGCCTCAGTTTTTGTTCAAAATTTGTTCGTTACTATTATACTTTCAATAGAATGAACTACTTCTAAAGATATATCATATATCCATCTGTATTAGCTGTATGACCTCTCAGCGCAAGCAAGTGCTTAATATATATCGTATATTAATCTGATCCGACTCCCATAACTGAAAAAATAAAAATCAGCATATTTATAACTCATAGCCACCTTACTGACTTTATATTCTAGTTTATAACCTTCAAGTTGCAATTCTCTTCATTTTAAGTGATTAGGCTTATGGTCTAAATTAAGGAAAGTAGACAGAGAAGCCCTGGGGTTTTGGGACAGTAAAAGACATCCCATGTATTTTCTTTTCTTTTTTCTATCAAGTAAAAATCCATCTTCAACCATCCACCAAAGCAAATCGACTAGAAAAATTAATCAACCCAAAAAAATTGGCTTAAACATTGCAATTTAAAATTAAGCCCAGAAAAAATGCACAGACTAAACAGAAGGTTTGATTAAAGTTACTTAACCAACCTTCAGTGCGAGAGTCGTTGGGAATACTTGATTTAGTCAGATAATCTGTTGGGTTCCCAGGAAGATCTTCAGAGACCTTTTTCCTCTGCATAGAATGACACTAAGAAGCTTAGTCAAATGCATAGTGTAATGTCGAAGAAGAAAAAAATGCATAGTGTAATTGTAATCCCTTCTCATAACAATTAGGGTGTTTGCCAAAAACAATTCATAAGTAAGGAGCACAGGTAAGTAGGATGCACAATTGATTGAGGTTGAAATCCATAACATTGAAATCCCATAAGTAAAACTAATAAGCTTAGTCAAATCCCAATAGTGTTCCCTCTGTCATTGATTGAGGTTGAAATCCATAACATATTTAGAAGCAAGAAAAAGATTGGTTTGAGGGTCTCCTTTATTTTAAATATATTTTTTATTTTTTTATGGTGTTCGAGAATAAAATTAGTGTGTTTGCCAAAAACAATTCATAAGTAAGGAGCACAGGTAAGTAGGATGCACAATTCTGTACAATGGGAGAAGTCTTCAAGACCTCCAGTTAGTGTTTTCAGGATTAAGTATTGCCTTATTTCTCCATATAGCAATATGCAGTCTATATCTCTTGAAGCAATTTTCCACAGTTTATTCACCTCAAGTCAGTTACATGAACTTAGATGTGTTTCTTTTGTGTGGCTGGCAACTCGCCATATCTGAACTTATACCAGCCCATGAGTGAAAAATATAATAGTTATGTAGTTCCTATACGCGCATTACACACTAAGTTAAGACTAGTTATGTTCCTAAAAGCAATAATCTCAAATAACCACACAGCCAGTGCTATTAAAGGCTCAAGGCGCACTAAAGCCCTAGAAGTCCTCAGGAGCCTAGGCGCAAGGTGAGGCGCGCGCCTGAGTGATGTGAGGCACACAATGAAAAGTTTACTGAAAAAATAAAATTACTATTCAAGTATTCATATTCCATAATAGAGGCGCAAATGTTATCAAAGACGCAAGTAGATTCACAATACACGCAAGTATTGCGCTTCTATGCAGTAGTTGATTGTTATCATCTTGATACCGGAAAGCTAGTGTGGGATGTCAGTTTTACGCTTCATTTTCAGGACTGGGAGCTGGAGGAGATATCCGATCTTCTGGAGTTATTATATTCACAGACTGTTGGTGGTGGTCCTGATTCTTTATGCTGGAGACATTCGCCTTCCCGGAAATTTTCAATTGCTTCCTTTTTTGGTTGTCTTTCGCCTAGGGAGGAAGCGTCTTTCCCGTGGAAGGCGGTATGACGTACTAAGGCCCCTCTCAAGGTCGCCTTCTTCACATGGTCAGCGGCTTGGGGGCGCATCCTCACTTTGGACATTTTGGGTCGGCGGGGTATGTTTTTGGTCAATCGGTGTTTCTTATGTAAAAATGATGGGGAATCTATTAATCACCTCCTTTTGCATTGTCTGATTGCTTATGACTGCTGGAGTCTCATTTTTTGTCTCATTGGCATCCAGTGGGTGATGCCAGCCTCGGTTTGCGATGTGTTGGCATCTTGGAGAGGTGTGCCGATTGGTTGTCAAGCTCGGCTTTTTTGGAGGGCAACTCCCCTATGTCTCTGGTGGAGTATCTGGTTGGAACGCAATAGGCGTTGTTTTGAGAGTGTGGAGTCTCCTCTAGGAGTACTCAAAGACGTGTTTATATCTAGTTTGTTTTGTTGGGTGGAGGGGCGAAATTGTAAATCTATTGAGGAAAAAATAGACTTCTTGGGTTCCCTCGGCCCCTAAGGTTTTTTGTATATGGGATGCACTCCCAGGTTGAGTGTTTTTTTCTTTTATAAAATTCTTACTTATCAAAAAAAAAAAAGTATTGAGCCTCTATGGGCCTGGAGCCTAGGTGCACATAAAAAGCGCCTTTAACAACACTGCACACAGCTAGAGCAGGCGAATACAGTGTGTGAACTCTGGTGTCAAATCAGGGCTTTAGTATCACATCGCCCTTCCACAAATGAATTCCCCTTTCTTCAAACAATATGTGCGATGTGTAGGGACGAACGCCCCCACTGGAAAGTTTTTTATTTATATTATTTACCCTTAAATGTAGAATAAATATGCTTATACCCCCACTGAAATTTAAAAAAAATCTCCTAAAGCCCCCACTAAACTTAAAATAATACAATTACGCCCCCACTCGCTTGAATTTCTGGGTCCATGCCTGGCGATGTGGATAAATATCAACCATCTCCCCTTATTAGTTGAAAGTGACAGCACTGTTCTAAGGAGCTGCTTTTCTCTCAACTCCCAACTTTATTGGAGAAAGTACCCACTTGAGTGAGGCTGAGGGCCATGACTGGCCTTTCTAGGTATCTCCTCTAATGACAATTTCCTTCATTTCATTAGATGAGAAAATCAACTAATCCATTATCTCGGGTTGGAAATGCTAGCGGGTAGGAATCAAAGTGGGAACCTCCCTACTGCCTCTGTCTATCTCCTGTCAAGTATGCTCCCCAGACATAGTCTATGTCCGACTCTAGGAATAGGCTACTTATTAAGGAATGCGTACGAAGGGTAGATTGTCCCCGGATTTGGCCAATCACACAGACGTAGAGGAAGGAAGTTATTGATGGAGATCATAATGGAATTTCTAATGATCGACCAGGCGCCACTTCACTTGATGCTCAAGCATTACTTTCGCCCTTGTTTCCCTGGCTCAAGTGATTGGCCTTAGTCCAGAACTCCCAGTAAGTCCTCGTTAAATATGGTTCATGCATCGGACTTTTCATATGTTTGCATGAGATGCATCAAGTTAAACATGAACACAACCGTACAAATTCTACTATTGATTTTGAGGTGCATCATCCAATTTTAGATGCAGATTCCACCAACTTAAAAAAAAAAAAAAAACTTCGAGTTTGGGGGGGGGGGGGGACGACACATTGCTCTCTTCGTGCAAGTTGATTTTTTTTATTCAAATTCAAATAGGCCTGACAGATGTTCAATATAAATTTCGTCTATACTAAGGTAATATATGTTGTAGGTACTCAAACATAGTCTCGCATAATCATACCTTTAACTCACTGCTCCCAATATCACCATCGTCCATTGAATGAGTCAAAACTTCATCATCATCTAGGTCTTCATCATTGATTCTTTTTCGGACGAATTCTCTTGATCCCTGAGTTAAAAATGGACACCCAGTAAGCCTCATGAAAACAAACTACACATATAAGAAGAGTGAAACTGAAAAAGTGAACCAAAACAATAGATAACTAGAACTCACCTGGAATATCAACTTTATGAGTGCTTCATCCTGCTCTTCCAACTTCTTTTCCTATCATTCCAAAAAAACCAGTGGTACAGTCAAGAAATCTGTGGTTGCACATTTATTAATACATGCATACAAACACGTGTGAAGGGTTTTAATAACTAGATTTCTTTCTAGCTAGATCCAAAAACTATCGTCATAAATATGCTGAAAAAACTAGTTATTTAGTTGCATAATTTTAAAGAAGTTGCCACTTTATCATTTCAAATATGCATTTCATGAGATGTCATCTGATTTTAGGTTCTTGGCGGGAAGGGCCTAAGTTCATCTAATATTTGAAACATCAAATACAAAACATGTGCACAAAGCACATGTTTTGTATATATATCAGAAAAATTCACCATAATATATATATATATCATGGGCTATATATATTTTACATTATCATCCTGCCGCTACAGATTCTCAACCTTCTCAAATGCACCTACACTCTCCCACCAAATGGGCTAATGTATCAATGGAATCTCAAAAAAAGAAAAGATTAGATTTATACTAAAAGGTCCCTATCTACCTTTCTAAGACAACAGATCGAATTCCTCTACTCCCTTCATTTGAAAAAAACTCTCGAAGAGTATCTACTCCAATGATACTTGGTCTTGTAAAGAACAAAAATATCACATAAAATTAGACACAAACCCACGTTCAACTGGAATTAAGCTGTATAAGTGAATACACGTGAACTTGTATATGCATGTATGCATATAATTTGGTGCGCACACACACACACACACACACGTATATATATATATACACATTATTGAAAAGCATATCCTACACAAATACAAGTTAATGCTATTTATTTGTGCATTTGTGAAGACGGAAGTACCCCACAAGCCACAGCCCTCGCTTGGCTAGCAAATTCAAGTCATCAAGGAAGCAAGTGAATAACATGTTCATAAGTAATCATAACAACTTTTAAGCATGGGGATTACTGAGATGAGAATCCCTAAAAGGTTGCATTCTATAGAAAGCTAAATCCAGAAAACGTAGTTATAATCTGTAAGGTAGCATCAACAATGACCAGGTAGATAGTTTACACATGATTGAATACGCTTCAAGAATGATACAGAAAACAATCAAACAAATGTTATATCCAAAGACCAAAGGCAAAGATGAAGAAGATAATTTCTTCATTCATAATCAAGGCATGTAGAAATTTGAACTACATTCTCCAATACCTCAATGTAATTCACAGTTGGTAGAGGTCTTAATTGGAAGCAAGGAAGGTAGCGGTTCAGAGAACAAATGTGAATGAGTAAACCTCAAAAAGAGTGGAGACTGAAAAGGGTGCAACAAACAGACGGTTGCGGCCTAGTTTGGTAGGAGGGAAGAGAAAAGGGCAGGAAGAAAGGAATGGATGCCCTCTTCCACAAGCTATCACTCCCTTCCTTCCAATTTTCACTCCCTCCCGGCCTAAAGGGCAGAAAACAGAGAATGGATTAGATCCTAGTGGTTCAAGCAAAATTCTGGTAATTTCCATTGTTGTTAAAGGCTCAAGGGACATGAAGGCGCCAAAGGCCTTCCGGAGCCTATGCACAAAGTGCAATATACGGCGTGACCCTGAAATAAGGCCCATTTAATAATAATGCATAATTAAACATATATCATTATGTATATTCAAATTCAACAACTAATTACAGCTAATGCAAGTAGTGAATCATAAATTTATGATATTTGTCAAATATTTTATTTATTCAGAATTTCAGATACTCATTAGATAAAAATAGAGACCAATATATGATAAAGAAAAATAAAACTAAAACCCTTTTTTGAGCTGGAGCTTGCATGAGGGCTTTATGTAAGCCCATAGTTATTAAAGGCTCAAGGTGCACTAATAGACTCATATTTAACTAATCAGAAAGGCAACTCAAAATCATTCTTTCAAGCTTGCTCATCCTTTTTAAAGAGAAAACAGAATTCGGGAAAACAACTTAATCCAACCAACAAAGTTTAGTAGAACACAAATACTTGTATCCAACCTACCAAGAAATTAGTCAACAATAACACAGTTATTTCAGGAAGTTCAGCGTTTACCCAGTTAATAACTTCAATCCTAAATTAGAAATTGATTTTAAACTTACCTTTTTCTCTGCTGAACGTTGCAGAGCCTCCAGCATCTCATCTACACTGACAGTTGCCTGTCTTGACTGAAAAAGACAGAAGAAAATTGGTTTGTTTTAGTATGGTAAATATATACATCCATATATATATATATAAGAACAGGAAGAAAAAGAAAGTGAAACATTTTTCCACAATGCAAATGATCCCATGCACAAGATAGCCGACATTCAACCTAAAATAAAGTTTATCATCCATAGGAACTTAAGTAAATCACAGATTTAGAGCTTGTTTGGTATAATATTCTGAAAAGTGAAACAGAATTCAAGAATTCCGAATACTGAAGCACAATTATAAAAAGGAAAAAAAGAAAAAAAAAAGAGGTATTTTATTAACCAGGATTCGAGGGAAAATAGAGAATTTTTTTTTTCAAAAGTACCACTATATAAACACATCTTTAGCGTGTTTTTTTTTTAGTTTTTTAGCTCTTTGTAACAGGAAAGAAAAAAAACTTAAACCAAATAGGTTCTTACTGACCAAATCATCAGCAATGAATAGCCAAATTGACACCACAGAACCTGTTCATTATTTTAGCATTTGTTTTTTCTTTTTTTGGCCATTTGTATGCACAGCAACATGTATTTTTGTGATGGAAAAAAATCACCAATACCACACTTCAATTTGTGTTACTTAATGTCATGCAGAGATGATATGGTAAAGTCATAGCTTCACATACCCTCATGGACTTCATTTCATCCAGTGTAGCAAGGATATCCATCTCTCTTTTTGAGTCCTGGGTCCTATTCTCCAAAGATTTCATCGCATCGCCCATCTCTTCAGCATCCCTTTTCTGTTTCTCCTTGTCTACTTCCTGACAAATAAAAAATAAAAAAGTTGTACATGAACCACTAATCAGATCAAAGTAATGACAATACGAACATAGGAAATCTAGATGTATACTGAAAGTTAACTCTCACCTCATCCTCTGCCCGCCATGGTTCGTAATTCCTTGATGCACCGGACTCGACCACATAATCTGAATTTTGCGGGTCCGTCTTCATGGCAATCTCAGCTGAGCACTTGGTGCATTTGAAGTAGAACCGAAAGATCTGGATACCCAAATATGTCTGCAAAATGACATTTACAATTCAGTTCATAAGACATATAATTATAGACATGCATACATGTATTTGTGCGTGTGTGTATATATAGAATCCATAAAGGCTATGTTTGGTTGCATGGTTTTGGGATTGTCTTTGGAATTGCATTGATATTTCAATGCCACCAATGCACTTCCAACCTAAAAATTGTTATTCCTGTTTCATTAGTTTAGATGAAGACCTAATCTCCGACATTACTTAACATCAAGTGTAAGGCAATTAATTACCAATTGGGAGATAAAGGTTCTATTGTGTACACATATGTATATATATAGTAACGAACAACTCAACTATCAATAAGCCACACAAACACATACATATACAAATATATCAATATAGATTTATATATATATATATATATGCTAGAATACCTCGCCAGTGACATCTTCTTTCCGAGAATTGAACTTGGTGCCCTTGTAGATATAGTTGCCGCATGTATTGCAGCGAATAGACATGGGCAACATCATCCGCACCTTTATCTGCTGGTTTTTGGGTTGTCTTCTCCTTGGAATCTTCGCGGGGTCGAAGTCCGGCGGGTAGTACTTATTCAATACCTTTCTCTCTCCCATCTCTCAACCCTAATTCTATGCCCTTTCTTCTTCTTCGCTCTTATATTCTAAGGCAACGCGACGGCAGCGGAGGATGGGGAAGATGACAACGGCGGCGACTGATGGGGAAAGAGGACGTGAATGTAGATCTAGGATCTCGGTTGATCTTGAAATCTCCTATTCTACATGAAGAAACAATAAATTTCAGTTTTCTACCCATGTCATTTTACTTGGAAAAAAAAATAACAAATCAATGTAAAACTACTGCAAACCTGCAATAGAATATTTAGATCGTAATTGCATGAATAAAACTACTGCAGACCTCAAGCTAAAGCATAAAAGATAGATAATTTTAGGAATCAAATCAACTACTCCCTCTTCAATTAGTTTTAGGATTCAGATCAACTACTCCATCTACAATTATATATCACATGGCACACATTCAATGACAAATGAGTTTCATTATTGTCGAACTAGCATATTTAGGTAAGTTTTCACTATCTAGTAAGATGACAACCCAAAAGTTCCCACCCAAACATTATATTTTGCTATTATCCACTTGCAATTTATATGGAGTCCCTAAAGGGCCTAAACCAGTATTTTCTCCACTCTGGTCTCTTAAGTTTCACGTAAAAAAATTTAATCTTAACAACTTTTTTAATAACATACTGGGTTTATTTAATTCTCCTTCAATAAAGCAAACTGCTTCCTCCAAATTTTAATAGATGTATAAAGTTGCCCATATTATGCAAGCAAAGCTTGAAGAATCAGAAAATTATGCAGTGGGTTGAAGAGAAAATAGCCCAATGTTGAAGAGCACACTTCCTCTAACCATGCTCACAAGACACCTCAACCCTTTGCACCAGTGAGTAGGCTGCAGCTAACCCATTGGCTATCACCAAAAATTTGCACACGTACAGAACATTCCCAGGACTCACACCAACACCAAGATAGCTCTTTTTTTTTAGGAGTGTAGTAGTAGCAAACAAGAGTCAAAGAAACAGACTACCAAGAAGAGACACGGACTTGGAGTCCGGCAACAAGAATATCCCCAAAAACACCTGCGCCTACAATATATAAGCTGAAAGTAAACCAGTTTTGAAAGAATGCATATACTAAAATTAAAAAAATTCTACAAGTACTAAATTCAAAATATGCATACAAAATACTAAATTTTACCAAACCGGACCGCGATGAGCCCTTTTGATAATAGATCAAAGTGGTCTCTTTTACTACTATTTTCAGGCATATGTCTAAAATTAGGGACTAGAAGTGGCAGTGCAGTGAGAAGACATCTTAGGAGTAGCTATAGTGCAAACTCAACATTAACATTAGCTTGACCCGCAAAATTATGTTATTTTTCATATGAATAGAACTATCCATATTTGCTTTGGTATCACTTGAAAGCTCATCAATCCATTCCCATTTCCCTCTCCAACAAAATATGGGTTATCTCAGTTTCGATTATGCAGAATTAAAAGCCTGTTGATTATTGAAGAAATGGAAGTTTTAAAGAAAAATTCAATTAACAATAGAATTGTACTAAAAATGAGTCTGTGAACCAACATTAAATGAGAAGAATAGAATAGTACTTTGAAATGTATAAATGTGCCGCATTGTGTATTAACACATGGAATTTCATAAACAATCAAATCACCGCCATATTTGCACAATCAAATACACATGCAAATAAATTACTACCTTAATCAGACACAGCCCCACATAATTTCATAAAAATCCCAATTTTTATACACAAATCAACAAACAATCATACACATGCAATAAAATTAAATGAAAACCCTAAGATCAAGTAGGAAATACATACCAAATTAATGAAGCAAATTCCACACTCGGTTGATCTTGAAATCTCCTATTCTACATGAAGAAACAATAAATTTCAGTTTTCTACCCATGTCATTTTACTTGGAAAAAAAATTAAGAAAATAAAATAACAAATGATCCCATCATACTTACAAGATACAAAATCTTGAAGAAATCAGTCCAAAAATCAACCAACCCTTGAATCGGCGAACCAGTTGCTAGCGAAATCACCAGATATGACAGGCAAGATCATAACGCCATGGTGATGGTGATGGTGATGATGACAGAGCCAACGTGTATGAAAGACGTCTGATCTTGAAGAAACCCTAAGGCCATGGGTGTGAGAAACGATTCAGAGAGAGAGATGAAGAAATTGATCGGTCAATTTGGTGACAACCTTTGTATGAAAGAAAAACGACTGTCGATTCGGAGAATAAACCCTAAATCGAACACCGGAGGCTGTGGTGGCAAGTGGCGGTAACCGGTTGCTGATGGAGGAAGTGAGAAACTGAGGCGGCGTACTGCAGATGGAGGGAGAGACTAAGGGCCCGTTTGGGAACTTGGTTTTGGTTTTGGTTTTGGTTTCGGTCTTGGGTGGTTTTAATCTAAAACCAATATATAGTATTTGGTAAGGAGTTGGTTTTGGTCTTGGTCTTGGTATAATTATATATATATATACTAATATGTATTAAAAATATATAAATATGAAAAATATATATATAAAAAATTGGAAAAAAAGTAATTTTCGGGAAAAAAATATTTTTTTGGAAAATAATTAATTTTTTCCGAAAAATTAATTTTTTCAAAAAAATAATTATTGTCGAAAAAATATGATTTTTTTCCAAAAATTTATATTTTGACGAAAAAATAAATTTTTCCGAAAAAATAAATATTTTCCGGAAAATAATTATTTTCGAAAAAATATTTTTTTTCCGAAAATTAATTTTTTTCCGAAAATATGATTTTTTTTCCGAAAAAAATTATTATTTTCCAAAAAATAAATATTTTCGAAAAAATAATTTTTTGGAGAAAATTAATTTTTGTCCGAAAATATGATTTTTTCCCGAAAATTAATTTTTTTCCGAAAATTTATTTTTTTCCCAAAAATTTATTTTTTTCCCAAAAAGATAATTATTTTTTCCCGGAAATTAATTTTTTTCCGAAAATTTTTTTTTCCAAAAATATAAAAAAAATTTCAAAATAATTAATATTTTCTGATATATATATATATATATAGAGAGAGAGAGAGAGAAAAGTCAAAAATGGTGGGCCAAAACCAGGTTTTAGTGGTTGGTTTTAGGGTGTCCAAAACCGGCCAACCAAACATGGTCTTGGTCTTGAAATCAAATACCAAGACCAAAACCGGGTTGCCAAACGGAGCCTAATAAGGCCCGTTTCGTTCGCGGTGCGGTTTTGGATGGTCTACTATTGTGGTTTTTGGGTAAATCTTAAAAATCATGTTTGGTAAACAGATAATTTTGGTTCAAATATTATTTAATATATATATATAATTCAAAAATAATAAATATATATATATAATTCAAAAAAACAGAAAAAAATAACCAGATTCAAAAAAAATTTCAAATTTCGAAAAATATAACATATTTTAAAATTCAAAAATAATATATAAAATTTGAAAAAAATATTTAAAATTCAAAAAAAAATTTGAAAAAATATAAAAAATGAAAATATATATATAAATTTGAAAATAAAATATAAAAAATTCGAAAATCATATATTAAATTTTTTAAAATATTTAAAATTAGAAAAAAATATATAAAATTCAAAAATAATATATAAAATTTGAAATAAATATTTAAAATTCAAACAAATTATATAAAATTCGAAAAAAATATTAAAATTCAAAAATAAATATATAATTCAAAAATAATATAAAATTGAGAAAATTTATGTTAAAATCTGAAAATATATAAAAATTTAGAAAAATATATATAAAATGGGGAAAAATATATAGATTAAAAACAAAATTTAAATTTCAAAAAACATATAAAATTCTAAAATAATATATAAAATTTGAAAGAAATATTTAAAATTCAAAATATATAAATAAAATTCAAAAAAAATATTAAAATTCAAAAAAAAATATAAAATTTTGAAAAATTATATTAAAATCTGAAAATATATAAAATTTAGAAATAAATAAATAAAAAGGGGAAAATATATAGATTCGAAAAGAAATTTAAATTTCAAAAAACATACCTAAATTATAAAGTTCAAAAATAATATATAAAATTTGAAAGAAATATTTAAAATTCAAAAAAATCATATAGAATTCGAAAAAATATTAAAAAATTAAATATATATATTACTGAAATAAATAATAAATTCAAAAAAATACATAAAAAATAACGAAAAAATAATAAAATTGAAGAAAAAATATACAATTTTTATAAAATATTTAAAACTGAAACAAATATATAAAATTTGCCTCAAAACAAAAATAAATTTTAAAAATTAATATAAATTTCGAAAATATATATATATATTGCTAAAATTCCGAACTAAAATATAAAACATAAAAATTATTTATGAAACTTTTAAAAAAGGAGATGAAAATCGAAAACAAATATCTAAAATTTGCGTCAAAATATAAAATTCTTAAAAAATATTTACAATTCGGAAAAAATTCATAAATGTAAACAAATATTTAAAACTGAAAAATAAAATATGAAAAATTCAAAAATAAAACATAAAATTCGAGAATACAAACAATTATTATGATATGATATATAAAATTTGAAAAAATATATATTAAATAAAAATAACATGTTAAAGTTTTATAATACATATAAAAATCAATTAAATATATAAAATTTAAAAATACCACTGTAAATTTAAAATTTTGTTTTATAAAATTTGAGAAAATTGAAAATTTTGAAAATTTACAAAAATATTCATAAAATACAAACAATGAGCATGACTTATATTATTTTTTGTCAATAAAATATATTCATGTTGATATCAAATTTAAAAAAACATATTTAAAATATAAAAAATTTGAATATAAAATATAGAAAATTCGAAACACATTAAAATTCGTACAAAAATATATAAATTTATAAAAATATTTTTTTAAAAAAACAATATCTGCCAAAATTTAAAAACATATTTAAAAAATCAAAAATGTTTTCTAAATTTTGAAAAACTTATCAACAATTCAATAATAAATAAAATTATGTTTTTGCTTATTAAATATATAAATTTTATTTCGCATAATTTTACTTGTGTTATTGAAGCACACAAAAAGTAAATATAAATATTTATTTTTCCATAATTTTACATATAGCTCACAAAAAGTAAATAAATTAGTGAAGAGAATATAAATGTGGAGGTTAGTTTTAGATGGGCCTTGAGGTCTCAGGTGAGTTTTAAATTGGTTTCAAATGAGTGTTTTAAAAAACCTAAAACCAAATAACCAAACAAGGTTTGGTCTTCAAATTGAAGCCCAAAACTAGTAACCAAACAGACCCTAAGGAGGCGTCAAATAGGTTGCATGAGGGGGAAGTGAAGTTAATTAGGGCTTTATTTTGAATTTTAAAACTGTTTTTTACTAAAAAAAAAATTTAAAAAAAAATTATAAAGGAAAAAACTAAATTTTTATAATAAAAAATAGTACTTATTACGAAAAATAAGTTTTCTAGCAAATATTATTTATTTATTACAAAATATTTTCATAGCAAATAAAAGAAAATTAACTATGAAAATATAAATCGGTAGCAAAAACTATTATTTGCTACAAAAATTAAATTTTGTAGTGCAATTGAGTAAATTCCCAATTCAAATTATTATAAATTGACTTCAATTGAGTGAAATTGTAAATCATCAATTCAAAACAATGAAATTGAGTAAATCCCAAATTTAAAGTACTGAAATTGACTTCAATTGATTTAAATTAAGTAAATCCAAATTCAAACTAGTAAAATTAAGTTTAATTGAGTAATTCCACAATTTAGAGTAGTGAAATTAATAAAATCTTTAATTCAAAGTACTGAAATTGACTTCAATTGAATGAAATTGAGTAAAATCTCCGATTCAAAATAGTGAAATTGAGTAAGTTCCCCAATTCAAAGTAGTTTAATTGAGAGAAATTGATAAAATCATCGATTCAAAGTAATGAAATTGAGTAAATTCCTAACTTAAAGTAGTGAAAATGACTTCAATTTAGTGAAATTGATGAAAGTAGTGACTTTAATTGAGTGAAATGGTGTAAATATCTAATTCAATGTAGTTTAGTTGAGTGAAACTGATAAAATTCCCAATTCAAATTAGTGAAATTGAATAAATCTCCAATTCAAAGTAGTTTAATTGAGTGAAATTGATAAAATCCTCAATTCAAAATGATGAAATTAAGTAAAATTAAGTTCAATTGAGTAAATTCCCAACTCAAAGTAATAAAAATGACTTCAATTTAGTGAAATTGATGAAATTTTCAATTCAAAGTAGTGACTTCAATTGAGTGAAATAGAGTAAATATCTAATTCAAAGTAGTTTAGTTAAGTGAAACTGATAAAATTCTCAATTCAAAGTAGTGAAATTTAGTAAATCCCCAATTCAAAGTAGTTTAATTGAGTTTAATTGGGTAAAATTGATAAATCCCCAATTTAAAGTAATATAATTTATTGAAATTAAGTTCAATTCCCAATTCAAAGTAGTGAAATTGAGTAAATCCCTCAATTCAAGGTAGTTTAATTGAGTGAAAATGATAAAATTCTCAATTCAAAGTAGTGAAATTGACTTCAATTTAGTGAAATTGAGTAAATCCCCAATTCAAAGTAGTTTAATTGAGTAAAATTGAAAAAATCCTCAATTTAAAGTAGTGTAATTGAGTTAAATTAAATTCAATCCCTAATTCAAAGTAATGAAATTGAGTGAAATTAAAGTACTGAAAATTGAGTAAATCTCCAATTTAAAGTATTGAAATTGAGTGAAATTAAGTTCAATTGAGTAAATCCCCAATTCAATGTAGTAAAATTGATAAAGTCCCCAATTTAAAGTAGTGAAATTGACTTCAATTAAGTGAATCGTTAATTCAATGTAGCGTAAATGATGAAATATTAGAAATATTTTACATTTTTATAATAGTACTAGCCAATAGTATGTGTTAATGTACTATACTCGAGCCAAATTATTCTTTGGTTGTGTGAGAAATTAATTAGAAAATGAGGTGAAAAAATGTGATCTTTTAATGACGATTTGATTGAACCGTCCCTAATAGACAGCCTTTAGTGACGGTTTATTTGGACCGTCACTAATAGATCCCCTATCGTGACAGCTTTTTTGTACCGTCACTAATAAACCACTATTTAGTGATGGTTTATTTTGGACCGTCATTAATAAACAACCTTTAGCGACAATTAGTTTGAACCGTCACTAATAGACCACCTTTAGTGACGATTTTTAGCCCATCACTAATAGATCGTCCCTAAAAACCTTATTTCTTGTAAGTCGGGCACCAAGTTCAATTCCCAGAAAAAAGATGTCCTTGGCGAGGTATTCTAGCATATATATATATAAATCTATATTGATATATTTGTATATGTATGTGTTTGTGTGGCTTATTGATAGTTGAGTTGTTCGTTACTATATATATACATATATGTACACAATAGAACCTTAATCTCCCAATTGGTAATTAATTGCCTTACACTTGATGTGAAGTAATGTTGGAGATTAGGTCTTCATCTAAACTAATGAAACAGAAATAACAATTTTTAGGTTGTAAGTGCATTGGTGGCATTGAAATATCAATGCAATTCCAAAGACAATCCCAAAACCATGCAACCAAAATAGCCTTTATGGATTATATATATATATACACACAAATAGTTGATCCAACACTAAATCTTGAGAAACCCGCTACTATTACTGATGCAGGCAATAAGGATGATAAGAGTCTCTCTAAAGCTTGGGAACGATCAAACAAGTTGAGCATTATGTGTATGCGAATGAATGTTGCACCTAATATCAGAACTACCATCCCACACACTGAAAATGCCTTGGAATATCTGAATAATATTAGAGAATGTTTCCGCTCTGATGATAAGTCTCTTGCGGGGAAGTTGATGGCTGATCTCACTACTATGCGTTTCGATGCTTATGTTCTTGAGATAACAAACATTGCTGCAAAACTGAAGTCTTTAGGAATGACTGTGGATGAGACTTTTCTTGTTCAATTTATCCTAAACTCTTTGCTTCCTCAGTATCAGTCGTTTTAGATTCACTATAGCACTATTAAGGATAAGTGGGATGTGAATGAATTGGCTAGTATGTTGATTCAAGAAAAGGGAAGGCTTAAGCAGCAAAATAATGTTTTTCATCTCATGACTCAATAAGCTGAGAACAAATTTGGGAAAGGGCCTCGAAAGGGCATTAAGCGAGCTGCACCCAAAATGAGTGACTCCGTTCAATCTAGTCTGAAGAAGAAAAGGAAGAATGATAGGTGTCATTTCTGCAAGAAATCAGGACACTATCAGAAAGACTGCATAAAGCGTAAGCAGTGGTTCGAAAAGAAGGGTAAGCCTTTGGATTTTGTATGTTTCGAATCTAATTTAATTGAAGTTCCTTCTAACATTTGGTGGATTGATTATGGATCTAATGTGCATATTTCCAATACGATGCAGGGATTTCTTACGACCCAAACTACAAATCCAAAAAATGATTTCATATACACGGGGAATAGGGAAAGGGTATCAGTTGCAGCCATCGGGACATTTCATTTAGTTTTAGATAGTGGTTTTCATTTGGATTTGTTTCAAACACTTTATATTCCTTCACTTTCTCGTAATTTGATTTCTATGTCCAAACTTGATAATGATGGCTACTCTTTTAAATTTGGAAATAAATATTTTAGTTTGTTTAAAAATTCTCAATTTATTGGTTATGGTATTCTTATGGATGGGTTGTATAAATTAAATCTTGATGCCTCTTTGCTGAAACCCTTTTAACTGTGCATCATAATGTTGGAACTAAGCGCAACTTAGTAAATGAAAGTTCATATTTCTTGTGGCATAAAAGATTAGGCCATATATCTAATGAGAGGATGTCTGTATGAATTATTTAAAAAGCTTGAGATTTTTCATGCAACAAATAGATAAAACCATAACGTGAAAAATCATCTATAAATATGATAAAGTATTTTTCTTTTCCAAAAGATGGATCATCAAAAGGTCCACAAATGTTTGTATAAATTATTTCAAGAAGCTTTGTACTTCTTGTGTCTCATTTCTTTATGTGTTTAGTTTCCTTACCCTTTATGCAATCAATACATACATAAAAATCAATAAAGTCTAGATTCAAAAGAATCTCATCCTTTACTAATCCATTCATCCTCTCATTAGATATATGTACGCAGTTGGAAGTCTCATGTACGCGATGGTCTGTACTCGACCAGACATCGCTCATGATGTTGGTGTGGTAAACAGATTTTTCTCAGATCCCGGAAAAAAGCATTGGGAAGTTGTTAAGTGGATCTTTAGATATTTACGAGGAAGCTCAAAGTTCTGTTTGAGTTTTGGAGGATCAAAACCAATTCTTGAAGGCTACGCATATGCTGATATGGCAGGAGATCTTGATGGCAGAAAATCAACATGAGGATATTTGTTTACTTTTGTAAGGGGAGCTGTATCTTGGTAGTCCAAATTGCAAAAATGTGTTGCCTTGTCTACGACTCAAGCAGAATATATTGCAGCCACTGAAGTTCGTAAAGAGATGTTATGGATGAAGCAATTCCTTCAAGAGCTTGGTTTAAAACAAATGGATTTTGTGCTAAATTGTGATAGTCAAAGTTCCATTGACCTCAGCAAGAACGCAATGTACCATTCTCGCACAAAGCACATTAATATCAGGTATCATTGGTTACGTGAGGTAATCGACAAGTAGCAAATGGTGCTAAAGAAGATTCACACCGACAAAAATCTTGCTGACATGTTGACCAAAGTTATTCCTAGAGACAAACTTGAGCTATGTGCAAAGGTTGCTGGGATGGACTCTAACTGAGGAGTCATACTGCAAATCTTCTTCTATCGGTAGGAGGGGGAGATTTGTTGGTCCATAAGTCCTGCCTCAAGAATGGTAAATTGGTAGTTGACATGTGAAGCTTGGTCTCACTCACCATTCACAACAATTAGTTTCATCTCTCCATTCAACACTACCTTTCAAAGATGGATTGGTAGATATCAAGTTCAGCATATAAATAAGCTTGATTAGGAGGAAACAAAGCATAACAAGCAACACACCAAGCATAGAGAGAAAGCCAGCAAAACCCATTTGTAGAAGAGAAATACAGAGAGATAAATTGTGAGTCAATTTGTGAGAGAGTGAGCTTTCAATCAAAAGCCACAAATTGAAAGCTTGTTGTAATCCCATTATTCATATAGTGGAAGTTGAATTTCTCCCGTGGACGTAGGTCTCAAATTGGATCGAACCACGTATATATTTGGTGTGTCTCTTTTCTTGCATTCTTATTTTTCTTTCATTTTTGGTCCGCTTAATCCCAACACTTCCCTAGCTAAATTGTTTTAACTTAGTCCAAAACTGACAGTAAGTACTTGTTAAATATAATTCATGCATCGGGTTTTTAATATGTTTAACATGCCCTGTGTTGGCCCACCTATATATTGTTATGGCCATTTATTTGCTCAGGAAAATAGGGTTATACTCATTCCAAGCGTCAACTAGATCTCTGCATGGCAAATCCCGACACATATACATCAAGTTTTACATCAACACAACCTTGCAAATTTTGCTATCAATTTTGAGATGCATCACCAAATTTTAGATGTACATTCCAATCTGAAGACGACGACAGAAAAAAAAAAACTGAGTTAATTGTTGAAAAGCCTAATTTGCCAATATGAAGCCTGTACCATAAATATAATTTTTGGTACTACAAAATTAAGAACCTAGGCCCACGACACATTACTCTCTTCATGTTAGTTGAGTAAGGATAGAAATATAATTTTCTTATCCAAATTCAAATGGGCCAAACATGTGTTCAATATTGTTTTTTGACAAAGAAATTTCATCTATACTAACGAAAATAATGCAGTAAGACCTCAAACATACACCAGCATATTCATACCTTTAAATCACTGCTCCCAATTTCACCATTGTCGGTTAATAGAGCCAAATCTTTATCATCGTCTAGGTCTTCATCATGAATTCTTTTTTCATACGAATTCTCTTTATCCCTGAATTATAAATGGACACCCAATAAGCCTTATGAAAACAAACTACACATATAAGAATAGTGAAACTTAAAAAGTGAACCAAAAAACTAGCACTCACTTGAAATATTGACTTTATGATGGACACCCAGTAAGCCTCGTGAAAACAAACTACACATATAAGAAGAGTGAAACTTAAAAGGTGAACCAAAGAACTAGCACTCACTTGAAATATTGACTTTATGAGTGCTTCATCCTGCTCTTCCAACTTATTTTCCTATCATTACAAAAAAAAAAAACCAATGCTAAAGTCAAGAAATATGTGATTGTACATTTATTAATACATGTAGTGGAGGGATCTTAATTACCTATCTAAGTATTTTTACTAAATCCAAGCAAGGTTTTAATAAAAGTATATGTTAAAAACACATGTTGCCCAATAAATGACTCTAGAGGGGGGGTTGAATATACTATTATCTTAAACAATAAAATTTAATTCAATTTACTATTTGATAAATATAAATCAAATAAGAGTAAGGAGATAAATATAAATATTTGGACACGCAATTTTAGCGAGGTTCAGAATCCCTTTGATTCCTACGTCATTGGCTCAAGGTTTTCTTGAGACTTCCCAAATCCACTATGGCTTCTCCTTACAGGTGGAGAACAAACCTTCACAAGAAACACACCACTTCTCCTACCACTCATCCTTACGGGTGAAGAGCAAACCTTTACAAGAAGCACACCACTTCTCCTACCACTTGATAAGTGCACAAAATAGAGTAATTTACCTAACATAATGTCCTCATATGTATATATTTTTATTTCATGCAGGGGTTGATTTGCAAAAGAAAAGAAAAAGAAAGCAAGAAGGATGAAAATGAAGAAAAAGAAAGAATTGGTGGGGGAGAATGTAATAAATGCATATATATATATATATGTGTGTGTGTACGTGTGAAAGTGTGTGATGAGTTAAAGAAAAAAAAAAGAGAAGTAGGTGAGAGAAGTAGTTGAGAGAAATAGTTGAGAGAGTAGGTAACATTTAATGTAGAATTAAATGCATCAGTTGCATTATGCCTATATATAGAGGCCATGTAGAATGAGAGTGGGGAGTTGAGGAATGAGAGCTTAGAATACTTTTGTACCATTTTCATATTTTGTGTAATTTTTGTTCTATCAATGGAATTTTATTCTATTACCTTGTTTCATTTTTTTATCAACATGCTAGCTTAAAACTCTTCTCAAGGGGGTGATGAAGCCACCATGGGTAAGATATAAATAATTTTTATTTTATTTCATATTGTTTAATTCTCGTCCCGAGAGTATTCATTTTATGAATCTCAATGAACAAAAACCTTACAATAGAGGTTGGACACTAAAAAATAGAAGGAGGATTTTCCGTGATTACCAATTAATGGAAATACGGGGAATGCCTACTACTATTTACATTTTATTTAAACCAAAACATTAGAGAGAGGATTCTTCGTGATTACCAATTAATGGAAATACGGGGAATGCCTACCAATATCTATGTTTATGTTTAATAGGTTGGAGGAGAATTTGCAATAGAAATATATAATATTATTTATATAGACCCGGGTGGTGGATTCTTTTCCTTTGAGATTTTTTTCCATCATTTGATAATTTTATCTAGTTATTTTAGTTTACTATTAAAAAAATTCAAGAGTTGTTTTAAGTGATTTCTTTTTATCTCGAAAAGTAAAGTTTTGGATCCTTGTCTCAAAACGAGTTCCAAGTTGAGAGTGGTTCGACCCTACTTATTGCTATACTATTTTAAGTAAAGTATTAGTAGGTATAAATTCTTGTTGATCGGGGTGTGGTGAAACAACGACACAATATCATCAAATCTCAACCCGTCAAATGGCGCCGTTGCCGCATCAACATTGAATTCGGAGTCAAAGATTCGAGACTACAAGTTTTCGGGAACCCACCCGAACTTTCTATCCCTCTCTTTATTTTAAATTTTCTATATTGTGTGATTTTTGTTAATTTTCGAAAAAATAAAAAAATAAAAAAAAAATAAAAAATTTCCATTTTGTAATATGTTCATTGTATAACAACAGTAGGTTCTTGAAGTTAAAAAAAAAAAAAAAAAACAAATTATTTGAAAAAACTGCAGTAGATTCCAACACTGTAAGGTTTCATATAAAAATAAAAAATCAATCTGCCGTTTTGACTTTCCAAGTCTGCAGTTTGGACTTTCCTAATTTTCTTTACAGTTTTTTAAAAAAAAAAAAAAAAAAAAAAAAAAAAACGGAATAATTATTCTGGACAGTTTGTTGAGTTGATTGTCCATTCCATTTATTTTGTTCAATTCATATATACTAGTTGACTTTGAGGTGTGATTGTTAGTTTCAAAAAAAAAAAAAAAAAAAAAAAAAAAAAAAAACGGAATCATTATTCTGGACAGTTTGTTGAGTTGATTGTCCATTCCATTTATTTTGTTCAATTCATACTAGTTGACTTTGAGGTGTGATTGTTAGTTTCAAAAAAAAAAAAAAAAAAAAAAAAAAATTACAAGTCCAGTAGCTTGTAATTGTTGTCTAATACTAGTAGCCATCTATCATTATTTAACCCATTTTCTAACATTCTAATATTAAGGTACAAACAAAAAAATATATAAAAAAAAAAAATCAGATTAGTTTAATTATTATTTTTTTTTCCACTCATTTTTATTTTCATTTTATTTATTTACTTACTTGTTTATTTTTGTTGTTTCTTTTGCAGGAGATACCGTACCGGTTCGTCAGTCAGGTTCCATATCTCTAAACCCTTGTTATTTATTTATTTTTCCTAGATTAGGTGAAAATTTTGCATGCAAATTCTAGGATAAAATAACATTAGAAATTACCCTAAGTTCCCATCCTTTGTATTTAGTTTATTTCTATTTTATTTATTTTTAGTTTTAGTTTTTATAGACACATATTTTGCATGCGAATTTTAGGATAGAATAACATTAGAAATTCCCCTAAGCTCCCGTTTTTAATTTTTTTTTTTTATTTCTTTTTCTCTTGTTTGTGCATATTTTAATTAGCATTTTGCATAAGATACTTAAGGGCAAAATTCCCACAAAATACGGTCGGGATTTCATCACCCGTCTCCGTGGCCCACAAATCACAAAAATTCCTTGCATTTGTTAAACCATGAGCCGGATTTGATTAAAATTCATTAGCAATCAGCCACTTTAGGGTTACGAGCTCATAGGCCCTCTAGGAAGGAAGCAGCTGATAGTCACTCCAGTGAGTCATTATCAAATTGATAAACGGTAGGACAATTCTGTCTAGGAAAGTGAGGTTGACTCGGCATTAAGCAGGCCACGTGCCTCGCCACACTTTCCTGGGAACTACTCCGTTGTTAGTTTGATGATCCTTAACTGGTAATCTATCGACTTAATCTGGAATAGAGTAGGAGCTGTCTAATTAGGAGAGAATTAATTTGGACATCATTCTATTAATTCTTTACAATATTAGATTTAAAAATTCACCACCTTTGAATTTAAGCTCAAGATAAAAAAAAAAAAAAAGCCAAAAATTTTGTGTGATTTGTCCCTCATCTAGCCCTTTTAGGTTTCTTTTTGTTTATGCCCCAGTGGTTGCGAGTTAACAAGCGTCTAGTCAGGTTTCCTAGTGATCTGTCTCTAATTGATTTAGAAGAAAAATCAATTCCCTTGTTATATCTGTCAACCACCAATAATTCATCAATGGCTGCACCAAGAACTCTTAATGACTATTTTGCCCCAATCACAGCCAACCCACCCAATAGCATAGTTCTACCTGAGAATGATGCACCCCAGTTTGAGATTAGACCCGCCACAATCAATATGTTGCCAAAATTCCATGGACTCGAAAGTGAACAACCCTATATCCATTTAGGGAAGTTTTTGACAATATGCAACACATTCAAAAATCAAAATTTGAATGAAGAGGGTGTCAAACTGCGTCTTTTTCCCCTATCCTTAGAAGATAAAGCTGCTTCATGGCTAAACTCCATTCCACCCAACTCCATTAGATCATGGGATGAACTTGCAAGAAAATTCATGAGTAAGTTTTATCCCATGCAAAAGACCGAATCAATGAGAGATGCCATTAGTACTTTTAGAGGGAAAATTGAAGAACAATTCCACCAAACTTGGGACCGATTTCATGACTTGCTCCTCAAATGCCCACATCATGGCTTTGATAAAGCACAGTTAGTCCATTTCTTTTATAAGGGACTTTCACCTATGAACCGAACCATGATTGAGTCCATGCACCAAGGAAAGTTCAATGCCCAAACCCCTGACCAAGCCTATATATTTTTGGAGGAACTAGCTGAAAATGCCCAAAATTGGAATTGGAACCAAAGTGAGAATGATTTTTCTAGGAATGATCAAATGAATAGAAATCCTGGTTTTTATGAGATCAAACCTGAAAATGAGTTAAAGTCTGTGATGCAAAATCTTGCTGATGGAGTGAAAGACTTAAGCAAAAAGTTTGATGCATTTGCCCTAATATCCACACCTGCACAATGCAATGTTTGTTCTGGTTTATCTCATCCCACAGAGGACTGTCCGGTCTATTGCACATCTGAACCTTCGGATGCGCAAGTTTGTGCCTTCACTACATTTAGGAGACCATTGCCTAACACATTTAGCCAAAGTTACCATCCTGATACTAGAAACCACCCTAATTTTTCATGGAGGCAAAATTTACCTCCACAAAACTTAGGTGGTCCATCCGGTTTTCAAGGTAACTCCAATAGGCCACCTCCACCTCAAGGACAAATCATTCCTCAAACTCAATTCCCCAGGAATAACCAGTTCAATCCAAGCCGAGATTTAGCAGTTGATCCCATGAACAACTATGTTGCTCCTGTCCCACCGGTCCATAATACTTCCAATTATGAGGACACTTTGAAAATGCTTGCCCTTAATCTTGATCAATCCAATAAGCATTCCAATCAGAGATTCCAAAAGTTAGAAAATAACTTTGATCTCTTGACTCAAAATCAACTGCAATTTCAGCAGTCTCTCCAAAATCAGTTGAGTCAACTCACTGCAGCTCTTTCTGAAAGACAAAGGGGTACATTACCGAGCCAACCCGAAATCAATCCAAAAGGGAAAGGAGTTAATCACATAGGGACCACTTCTAATTCTGACCACTCAAATGACCATGTAAATTCTATCACTACCTTGAGGTCAGGAAAGAAAATTGATAATAAAGTTGAGCCACCCATCAGTCATGAAAATGAACAATCCAAATCTCTTCGACCCAATTCCCCAAAATCCAAAAAGGATCAAGATCCTGAGCTTGATGAGGTTATTCCTAAGCCGGTTGTTCCACGTGCACCCTTTCCCTCTAGACTAGTCAACAATAAGAAGGATTCTCAATACAGTGAAATCTTAGAGATTTTTCAAAATCTCCAGATTAACATTCCATTTCTCACTGCTATTAAGCAAATTCCTTCTTATGCAAAATTCATTAAAGACTTAGTCAAGAGGAAAACCAATATTCCTAAGGAAGCCTTCATGGCCCAACATTGTTCCTCTTTCCTACAAAACCAAGCTGTGGTTAAACACAAAGACCCTGGTAGTCCCACTATCACTTGTAGGATAGGAGAAAATTTTGAAGGTCAGGCTTTATTGGATCTTGGTGCCAGTGTCAATGTGCTACCGTATTCAGTCTACTTGGATTTAGGATTGACTGATTTGAAGAAAACTGACGTTAGAATTCAGTTAGCTGACCGATCCATAAAAATTCCAAGGGGTATCATTGAGGATGTGATAGTCAAAGTTAATGATTTTTATTACCCCGTAGACTTCATTGTGCTAGACACTCAGCCAACTCAAGGGAAGCAAATTCCAATCATTTTAGGTCGACCATTTTTAGCCACAGCCAATGCCTTGATCAACTGTAGAAATGGTAGCATGACCTTGACCTTTGGGAACATGAAAGTGGAAGTCAATGTGTTTAATTTGATGAAACAACCCATTGAATCAGAATCTGTTGAGGAAGTTTGTCTTATTGATTCATTGACCACCCACACCTTTAACCACTCTTATCCTGAGGATCCACTTCAGCAGTGTTTAGCCCATTTTGGTGATAGTTTTGATGAGGCTAATTATATTAGCCAAATCAATGATTTGCTAAACTCTGCCCCACCTTTTGAAGCCCCGAAGTATAAATCCAAATTTGAATCATTGTCCTTACCGGTTACCACTGAATCTGAACATGCAAAGAAACCACCTAAGATTGAATTAAAGCCTTTACCCGAGACTTTAAAATATTCGTATCTTGGTGAATTTGAGACTTTTCCAGTGGTAATATCTTCTGAGTTAACTGAGCAACAAGAGTCCCAATTACTTGAGGTTCTTAAGACAAATAGGGAAGTCATAGCATGGTCCATTGATGATATCAAAGGCATTAGTCCTCTAGTGGTGCAACATCGCATTCACTTAGAAGATAATGCGAAAACCTGTAGGCAACCTCAAAGGAGACTTAACCCCAATATGAAGGAAGTTGTCCGCGGAGAAGTTATCAAACTTCTTGACGCTGATATCATCTACCCGATTTCTGATAGTCAGTGGGTGAGCCCAATCCAGGTCGTTCCAAAAAAGTCTGGCATCACTGTTGTGTCCAATGCCCACAATGAGCTAATTCCTACTCGCATTCAAACTGGATGGCGAGTTTGCATAGACTACAGGAAACTGAATAGTGTGACTCGGAAAGACCATTTTCCACTTCCCTTCATCGACCAAATGTTAGAGAGATTAGCTGATCAGGCATTTTATTGCTTTTTAGATGGCTATTCTGGTTACAATCAAATTCCTGTCCACCCAGATGACCAAGACAAGACAATTTTCACCTGTCCATTCGGTACATTCGCTTATCGTCGTATGCCATTCGGCTTGTGTAATGCCCCAGCTACATTTCAGCGGTGTATGATGAGTATATTTAGTGACATGGTTGAAAAGTTTTTAGAAATCTTCATGGATGACTTCTCTGTCTTTGGATCATCATTTGAGCAATGTCTGGACCATCTTTCTCTCGTACTTCAACATTGTCGTGACACTAACTTGGTACTTAACTGGGAAAAGTGTCATTTCATGGTTACAAAGGGAATTGTCCTAGGTCATAATATCTCTAGTGCAGGAATTGAGGTCGACAAAGCCAAAATTGATCTAATCTCCAATCTACCTATCCCTAAATCTGTTCGAGATATTAGAGCATTCCTAGGTCATGCCGGTTTCTACAGGCGCTTCATCAAAGATTTCAGTAAGATAGCTAGACCTTTGACCCATCTTCTCGCAAAAGATGCCCAATTTGAGTTTACTGATGCCTGTAAGTCCGCCTTTGAGCACTTGAAGTCCACACTCACTACTGCACCTATCATTCGCTCACCTGATTGGACCTTACCTTTTGAAATTATGTGTGATGCGTCTGATTATGCAGTAGGTGCTGTTTTAGGCCAGAAAGTGGATAGAGCACGACATGTCATATACTATGCTAGCAAAACCTTAAATGATGCCCAAATCAACTACTCAACCACTGAGAAAGAGTTGCTAGCAGTCGTGTTCTCCTTTGAGAAGTTTAGATCTTATTTGATTGGATCTAAGGTCATCATCTATACAGATCATGCAGCGTTAAGACATCTTTTGTCCAAATCTGATGCAAAACCTCGGTTGATACGCTGGATCTTACTCCTTCAAGAGTTTGACCTTGAGATTCGAGATAAGAAAGGTTCTGAGAATGTAGTCGCTGATCATTTGTCCCGTCTAGTTATTGAATCCACTAGTGACTCCATTCCCATCTCTGATTATTTTCCTGATGAGCAATTATTTGAGATATCTCATGCACCATGGTATGCTGATATTGTCAATTATATTGTGATTGGTCAAATTCCTTCCAACTGGTCCAAGCAAGAGAAAGATAAGTTTTTGGCCAAGGCTAAGGAATATTTTTGGGATGACCCCTACTTGTTTAAATATTGTCCAGATCAGATCATTCGTAGGTGTGTTCCTGAGGTAGACCAAGAGTCTGTCATTTCCTTCTGTCATGACCAGGCATGTGGTGGCCATTTTAGTTCCAAACGAACTGCTGCAAAAATCTTGCAGTCAGGATTCTATTGGCCAACCCTTTTCAAAGACACCCACACATACTGTCTAGCTTGTCATAGATGTCAACTGCTCGGTAAGATTACCAAAAGAAATGAATGGCCTCAACAATCAATTCTCGTCGTTGAAATCTTTGATGTCTGGGGTATTGATTTCATGGGACCATTTCCATCCTCGTTTGGCAATCTCTACATCCTTCTAGCAGTTGATTATGTGTCAAAATGGGTAGAAGCTTTAGCCACCAAAACAGCTAACCATAGAGTTGTGGTGCAATTTTTCAAAGACCAGGTTTTGCCTCGATTTGGAACACCTCGAGCCATAATCAGTGACAATGGTTCACATTTTTGCAATAAAGTCTTTGGCAACCTGTTGTCCAAATATGGAATCAACCATAAAGTGGCCCTATCATATCATCCTCAAACCAATGGTCAAGCTAAGGTATCCAATAGGGAGATTAAGCAGATTTTAGAGAAAACTGTTAACCCCACAAGGAAGGACTGGAGTCTTCGACTCCAGGATGCGTTATGGGCATACCGAACTGCTTACAAGACCCCTATAGGAATGTCCCCATATCGATTGGTCTATGGCAAAGCCTGTCACTTGCCTGTTGAACTCGAACACCGTGCTTATTAGGCTATCAAGGCCATGAATTTTGACTATGATAAAGCCGGTCAACGTAGGACTCTTCAACTTGATGAGTTAGAAGAAATTAGAAATGATGCCTATGAGAGTTCAAGACTTTATAAAGCTAAGACTAAAATGGAACATGACAAACACATTCTCAAAAAGGAGTTTTTCATAGGACAAAAGGTTCTTTTGTATAACTCCCGTCTTCAATTGTTTCCTGGGAAGTTAAAGTCACGTTGGTCAGGCCCGTATTATGTCCATCACATTTCTAGTCATGGTGCCATTGAGTTACAAGACCCTAAGAATGGACAGTTGTTTAAAGTCAATGCTCATCGCCTCAAGCCTTTCCTAGAACTTGAAGCTTCTGAAACTGAGGAAATTCTCCTCATTGATCCGATTTATTCGGACTGATCCATTTAGGGGTAGCACATCCCTTACGTCTGGCTGATGACGTTAAACTTAGCGCTCCTGGGAGGTAACCCAATATGTTGTGTAAATATTTTCTACAAAATTTCTTTCTCACTCTATTTGGGTATGTTTAGATTTTGTTTGGGGGTAACGTCTGTCATAATATTTCCACTCACTTGACTTTTCTTTTGCCCAGGATCTTTACAGGGACTATACTCCTTACCTCTACCTCAATTGCGGTAATTTGTTCCAATTTGTCTCTTAGATGTATTTTTACACACTAGGGACAGTGTTATTTTTGTTTGGGGGAGGGTATCTATTTAATCAAATAGAGTTGTAAAAATAAAAAATAAAAAAAAAATAAAAAATAAAAAATAAAAAAAAATAAAAAAAATAAAAAAAATAATATATATTTCTTTGTTTTTATGCATAAGTGTTTTGCATTATAAGTTGATTAAGTTTGTGTTTATGATATAGCAGTAGTATGTGATGTGATATTCCCGCTCATGAGAGTAATGATTAGATTGAGTTAGTGAAGTGATGTGGTTTTACATAGGTAAATGAATTAGTGAAATTGAAACCGAAAATGACAACTTTGACCTATAAGCACATGCACACATTCACTATGGGAAAAACAGTTGATCTTTGACTATGAAGTTGAAAAAATAGCTTTGCCGCTATAAAAAGGGGAGAAAGAATGGAGAAATTTAAAAAATTATTTTGAAAGAAATGCAAAAAGTAGTTCTTCGATCTGAGTAACCGGGCCTTGGTATCACCAATATCACTGCTCGCGTAAAAAGGGGAGAAAACTAATGAGCATAAATCCTATGGAAGAAGCTCGGGCCCAGTTGGTCGGGACTAAAAATCCTCGCTGGAAAGTCCGGAGCTTAGAAAGATAAAAAAAAAGGATAGAAGTGGAATGATGGAAATAATAAATTTTTATGAAAAATGGCAAAGTTTGATCAATGAATTAGAAGAAGAGAAATTGACATACCATAGTAGAATGTTCACTAAAACACGGAAGGTTGTCTAGATTGGGAGTAGAGAGTAACGAAGTTATTTACTTTAGTGGGGACCGTTCATATCATTAATTTGAGATAGTTATTGTTCGGTAGTGAGTGGGAGTATTTGCATTCATATTATCTTATATATTGTATCATGGCTTAATTAATGAGTGTGTGAATGCATGAATGCGTGAAAATGAAGACTAAAGAAGTTTGTGGGTATCTTCACTGTAAACCCTCACGAGGCTATTGCTCGTCCACTAGGGTAACCTAGGGGTTTAAGGCCTTATTGCATATGGTAAATGCAATCGAATGCAGCCTGCGAAAGTGGCACATCTTTAGTTAAACTTCAATAATATATCATTTTTGTGAACTTATCTATTTTTTTTCCTTATTTGCTAGAGGACTAGCAAAAGCTTGTTTGGGGGTAATTTGATAAGTGCACAAAATAGAGTAATTTACCTAACATAATGTCCTCATATGTATATATTTTTATTTCATGCAGGGGTTGATTTGCAAAAGAAAAGAAAAAGAAAGCAAGAAGGATGAAAATGAAGAAAAAGAAAGAATTGGTGGGGGAGAATGTAATAAATGCATATATATATATATATATATATATGTGTGTGTACGTGTGAAAGTGTGTGATGAGTTAAAGAAAAAAAAGAGAGAAGTAGTTGAGAGAAGTAGGTGAGAGAAGTAGTTGAGAGAAGTAGTTGAGAGAAGTAGTTGAGAGAGTAGGTAACATTTAATGTAGAATTAAATGCATCAGTTGCATTATGCCTATATATAGAGGCCATGTAGAATGAGAGTGGGGAGTTGAGGAATGAGAGCTTAGAATACTTTTGTACCATTTTCATATTTTGTGTAATTTTTGTTCTATCAATGGAATTTTATTCTATTACCTTGTTTCATTTTTTTATCAACATGCTAGCTTAAAACTCTTCTCAAGGGGGTGATGAAGCCACCATGGGTAAGATATAAATAATTTTTATTTTATTTCATATTGTTTAATTCTCGTCCCGAGAGTATTCATTTTATGAATCTCAATGAACAAAAACCTTACAATAGAGGTTGGACACTAAAAAATAGAAGGAGGATTTTCCGTGATTACCAATTAATGGAAATACGGGGAATGCCTACTACTATTTACATTTTATTTAAACCAAAACATTAAAGGGAGGATTCTTCGTGATTACCAATTAATGGAAATACGGGGAATGCCTACCAATATCTATGTTTATGTTTAATAGGTTGGAGGAGAATTTGCAATAGAAATATATAATATTATTTATATAGACCCGGGTGGTGGATTCTTTTCCCTTGAGATTTTTTTCCACCATTTGATAATTTTATCTAGTTATTTTAGTTTACTATTAAAAAAATTCAAGAGTTGTTTTAAGTGATTTCTTTTTATCTCGAAAAGTAAAGTTTTGGATCCTTGTCTCAAAACGAGTTCCAAGTTGAGAGTGGTTCGACCCTACTTATTGCTATACTATTTTAAGTAAAGTATTAGTAGGTATAAATTCTCGTTGATCGGGGTGTGGTGAAACAACGACACAATATCATCAAATCTCAACCCGTCACCACTCCTCCTTACGGGTGAAGAGCAAACCTTTACAAGAAGCACACCACTTCTCCTTGCTAAGAGAACACCCTCTTTTAGCCTTAATTTGGGTCACACCAATCATTTGATTACAATTATCTTGTACAATAAAAACATCTCTCAAATATTGATTTGTACAATTATAGCTCTTTTGCTCACAAGACTAGAGTAAGAATTTGAATCAAGATAAAAGCTCTAGAGTTTGAAAATATATGAGTGATGATACATAAAAGTGTACATGAAAGTGTATTCTTTTGATTGCAAGAGGTTATTTGTGTAGAAAGAGTTTTAACATATATATAGCAAGACCAACTTTGTATTTTGGCATTAGATTACTCATAGAGTCGTTGGAGAGGCAATATAGCCGTTAGAAAGAGGCACAAAATTCAACAGAGCCGTTGCAGGCTTTTTTTGTGTTATTCTTAGATAAGTTAAGTTATCTAACTTTGAGAGTTATGCTATCTGACTATTTAAGTCATGTCATCTGACTATTTAAGTTAGGATACCTTACTTTCCTGAAGAAAGGATTTTAAACCTCTGTAAAACTTAGGTTATTTGACTTGTAGAGTCAGGTTACTTCACTATTCAAAAATATTTTAATTTAGCTTTAAAAGTAGTTTTGTGAGGTGATGCATGTTTAAATCAATTTTATAGAGCTTCAAAGATAATTCAAATATGACAATTGAATCTTAAGCATTCACCAACCTATCTACCTTAATCTTCAAGTAGTGGTTGATCCTCTTTGAATTGATAATCTTTAAGCTTTAACATCTTTGCACTCGATCATCTTTGAACTAAAATCTCTTTGCATTTGATCTTTTGCTAGGTCGCTTTAAATGGTAACGCCGTGATATTTTTGTCCGCATGATCCATATATGATTTTCCCTGTTTTTGCAAGTTTGAACAAGTACTCATTGTAACCATTAGTACAAATACATCATTAATGATTTGTTATCATCAAAATTACGGAATTATCCTTAGATTAAAATCTTAAGGCCAACAACACCCACCAAAACACAAAGAAGAGGGACAAACCCCTCAACAGAAGCCAGCAAAAGCAAGCTCAAGCCACAAAATAATCCCTACCTACACAAGCAGACACCAAAGCCCAAAGACTAAAGAGGTAAACAAACACAACCTACAAAAACCAAAAACATGAGCTTAAGTAGAAGGTCTGATTACACAACTAGGAAGAGACCATTCAACAACAGTTTCTCTAGCCTTTGATAAGTCCATTTTACATACATATTTTATCCCCAAATGTATATTTGTTAGTAGGTAAAACTATTTATTTTTATTAATTTAGAAGTGTAATAATGATAAGTGCACAAAACTTAATTTATATAATAAAATTGTTGAATAAATCATTTTCAATGTCATTAAATTACATCTACATTTATGTCTTTCATTTATAGGTGTAAAGTGAGAAATGAATCAAATGCACATGGATGAAAGTTGGATGAATCAAATGCACATGAATGAAAGTTGGAAGATTCAAATGCACATGGGAAAATAACAAAATGTGATGGAAAGTTATGTATATTCAAAGAAAAAGAAAAGAAAAGAATATTTCATTTATCTTTACAAGTTGTAATTTCATTCCAATATTTCTCTATAAATATGGATACATCTTGAAGAAGAGGGAAGAAAAGAAATAAAAGAAGAAGAAGAATGAGGATAGCAAGAATGACACCAAAGAGGAGAAGAATTTATCTTCAATTCCGGGTTTTATTATTCTTACTTTGTTATTTTCTTTTTAAGCATGTGTAACTAAATCGAGGATGAAACCACCATTTATGAAATAAATTCCTTTTAGTCTTTTATCAATTTCTATGTGTATGGTTTAAATGCTTATGATTTTCGCTTCATAGTATTAATTGTTTTAAATTCCTTTCACTATAAATATCATGTATTTATAGTAGTTAAGAATTCTTATCACAATTAATCAAGCTTGGATTTGATGAGTTTATAAGTAAAAATCTTTGATCTTATGTGATCCATTAAATTGCATACATATGATGCTTAGAATTTTACACTTTAAAGCGAAGGAAAATCTATTTCTTGAAAATATATTTCATTAGTGCGTTATTGTTAAATCTTGAGAAAGTAATAAGATTGATTTCTAAATTACTACTCTAAAATTGGAATTGATAAAAGAATAATTAGAAGTTTATGGATTAGTGGTGGTGGATTCCGATACCTTAGTATTTTCTCCCTATTATTCTCGCTTTAATTATTTGTATTTCGATATTGCATGTTTAGTATAAAAATCACTTCAACAAACAAACTTTGAGAAACTAGGTTAGTTTTAGATTAATTTGAATTTAATTAAGTTCTCTTTAAAAAATTCCCTTGGGTTCGACCTCGTTCTTGCATAACCTAAACTACAATTGATTCGTGCACTTGCGAGTAATATTTTAAAACACACCAAGTTTTTGGCGCCATTGCCGGGGAATCGCAACAAGAAACTAATTAAATTGAAGTTGATTTAATTCTTCTACTAGTTGTTTAAAATAAAAAAACAGATTTTAGAAGCTATTGTTTGCTTCAATCTACTCTTTCGAACAACAATTTTCAAAAAAAAAAAAAAAAAAAAATTCAAAAACTACTGTAGCATTTCGGCTACTGTAGCAAAAATAAATAAAAAAACTGTATAATTTTTTTTTTTTAAAGCTACTGTTTTGTTTAGATAAAAAAAAAAATTAAATTTTGTCTTTCTAATTATGATAGTACTGTAGTAAGGTAGTGTTTCTTCACTTTTGAATTTAGAGATTGTTTTTTTTTTTAGTGATAACAAATTAAAAAAAAAAAAAAAACAATTTGAAATTACTGTAGCAACTCGGCTACTGTAACATATTTTATTTCTTTTATTTTTATTATTTTTTTATTTTAGTTATTTTCTTTATTCTTAGCTTAAGTTTAGAATTAGTGCTTGTTTATTGTTTTTATTTTTTTTGTTTGTTTTATTATTTGTTATATTTTAATTAAGTAATTGATACTTTTTAATTTTGTAGGTAGTATTTCATTGTCTTTGGAGATCGCCTTAAGTAAGCTTATCTCGGGATTTCTTTGTGTCATCTTCAATAGCATTACTGCGGAATTTAGGTAAGTACCCCTATCTTTAGTAAATAATATATATATATATTTTTTAGATTAGGTGAAAATAGTTTTTAAATAGGTGAAATTTTGCATGCTACCTTTAGGATAGAATAACACTAGAAATAACCTTTAGGTACACACTTTTTTCAAATTTATTTTTGTTACTTATTTTATTTTATCTCGTTTATTTCTTTCTTTATTTATTGGTAAAAAAAAAAAAGAGCTCACACACTCACTCCCTTTTACTTTTATTTTTGTTGACTTGCTTGTATGTGCATTTTTAATCTAGCATTTTGCATAAATCTTTTAGTAAGGGCATTAACCCTTTAACAAGATAAGGATTGGATTTCATCACCAATTCCTTGCCCATTAGGTTAAAAATCTCATTGCATTTGTATAACCTTGGCTAAATTTAGTTTAATTTAAAATCAAGTAGACGTTAGCCAATAGGTTTTCATATAGCTCATAGGATCCTTTTGAACATTGTTAAACTTTTGGTAACTCCAGTGAGTCACTATCAAATTGATAAACGGTAGGACAGTTCTGTCTAGGAGTGTGGCTGACGCGACATTAAGCAGGCCTAGTGCCTCACCACACTTTCCTGGGAACTACTTCGTTGTTAGTTTGATGGTCCTTAACTGGTCATCCACTAGTTTTCTCTGAAAGGGAGTAGGAGTTGTCTAACTAGGTGAAGATTATTTTGGAATTAGTCCTAATAATCTCTCATATAGGAAATTAAAAAAAAATAGAAATTACTACCCTTGAATTAAATTTCAGATAAAGAAAATACTTGTTTTGGTAGTGTATTTGTTGAGTCATGGAGTCTTCCTAGTGCATGTTAGGTCGTCGATCTCTAAAATCAAAGTTGTCACCTTTAGATCTAGAAATTAAGAGAACTTTTAGAAAAGGTGTAAGGAATTCTAGTGTTGGAAAGATCATTGAAGTCAAGATGGAGGGAGAACATAATGAAGTGAAAGCCCTTAAGGATTATTATACTCCCGCACATATCACAAATCCTTCTTGTATTGTCTTGCCTGCTACACAACATGCCCATTTGGAGATACGGACAACAGTAATCAATTTACTACCGACTTTTAGAGGTTCGAACTTTGAAGACCTATACCTTCATGTTAAGGAATTTTTAGAGATTTGTTCCACCTTGAATTTTCATAATATTCCCGAAGAGTCAATTAAGATGAGGTTATTCCCGTTCTCTTTGAAAGAGAAAGCCAAGTCTTGGTTATATTCATTGGAACCAGAATCAATCAAATCTTGGGATGAACTCTGTAAAAAATTCCTCACCAAATTCTTCCCTAGACATAGAACTAATTCCTTTCGCCGAAATATCATGGAATTTGCTCAAAAAGAAGGTGAACAGTACATGTGTTGGGAAACATTCAATGATTTGTTACTTAAGTGTCCCCACCATGGTTTTGAAAAATGACGTTTAGTTGAATTCTTTTATGATGGATTATCAACTCAAAATCGTCAACTAATTGAGTCACGAGGTGGGGTAGATTTCATGTCTAAGAATGAGAATGAGGCTTGGAAATTTCTAGATGCGTTAGCCGAGAGTTCCCAACATTGGGAATACTCAAGGAGGGTTGAGAGAAGAAGTTTACCAATGTCTATGGATACCAAAAAGGGAGGAGTCTATGAAGTTAGTGAGGGAACTGATTTGAGTGCAAGGATAACTAGTCTCACCAGAAAAGTGGAGGCTATAGAGATGAAAAATGGAAAAAGTTCTTCAGTCCATGTTATTAGTGAGACATGTCAACTTTGTGAGAGTCCATCTCATACTGCTCAGACGTGTCCCTCTATAGCATCATTCCATGAGTGTATAACTGAACAAGCTAATGCACTAAACGGCTATAAGAAACCATTTGGCAGTCCCTATTCTGACACATACAACCCCAATTGGAGAAATCATCATAATTTCTCATGGAGTCAAAATCAGCCTCGGAACAACTCGGGTATACAACATATGCAATCCCAAGGGTAACCACCAGCATCATATCCTTCCATGTCCCAAAACTCTCATCCATATGTCCCCCAACAACCAAGGAAACCAACACTGGAAGATACCTTACAACAGTTCATGCAACAAACTAGTCAATCGATTTCAAAATTAAAAACACAGATTGGCCAGTTAGCCACTGTTGTAGGAGAGAGGGAAAAAGGAAAATTTCCTAGTCAGCCCATTCCCAACCCAAATGGTCAATATCATGTGAGTGAACAGTCGACCTCTGGTCCAACTGATCAAGTCCAGTCAATCATAACCCTAAGGTCAGGCAAACAAGTTGATAATCAAGTCAAAATTCCAAGAAGGGAAACTGTGAAAGGTAACTATGAACCAGAAAAGGAAAACAAAATAGAATCTCAAGTTGACCCAAAAGTCCAAATTCTCAATCTTGTCCGCAATTCTCTAGTAGAACCTTCAGTTAGGAACTTTGTTCATACTGCACCATTTCCTCAAAGACTCCAAAAGCCTAATAAGGGGCATCATTACAAAGAGATTATGGAAATATTCAAACAAGTCAAAATCAATATTCCATTTCTCGATGCAATTCAACAGGTCCCCTCTTATGCTAAGTTTTTGAAAGATTTGTGTACGGTTAAGCGTGGATTGAATGTGTATAAAAAAGCCTTCCTTACAGAGCAAGTAAGCTCAATTATCCAGCACCGCACACCACCTAAATTCAAGGATTCCGGTTGTCCTACAATCTCATGTACAATAGGTAACCAGATAATTGAGCAAGCTTTGCTTGATTTGGGTACGAGTGTAAATCTGTTGCCATACTCTATGTATGAGCAACTCGGTCTTGGTGATTTGAAACCCACAAAGGTAGTGCTACAGTTGGCAAATCGTTCAGTCAAGGTACCTCGCGGTATCATTGAGGATGTGTTAATTCAGGTTGACAAATTCTTCTTTCCAGTAGACTTCATAGTCTTAGACACTCAACATGTGGCTAAGCCCAATAGCCAAATTCCTGTTATCCTTGGTCGACCATTCCTAGCCACTTCAAATGTTTTAATCAATTGTAGGAATGGTGTTCTAAAACTTTCATTTGGAAACATGTCTGTTGAGCTTAATGTTTTTAATGTGAGCCGACAACCATCAGAATCTGAGGATATGAGTGATGTGAATCTAATAGAAAGTCTAGTACAAGAGACTTTTGAACATTCAAGTTTTGATGATCCTTTAGAGGCATGTCTAACTCACTTTGGGTGTGATTTTGATATGGTTAGTGCTTGTGAAGAAGTGAATACCTTGTTAGATTATGTCCCTTTTATGGACATTGAGAATTGGAAAGCCAAGGTAGAGCCCCTTTCATCAATTGAATCTAAACATGTCTCATCTGTTGAGTCACCTCCAAAATTGGATCTGAAAGTTTTACCTTCTGAACTGAAGTATGCCTACTTAGGTCCAAATGAAAGTCTTCCTGTCATCATTGCTTCTGAGTTAAATAAAGAACATGAGGAAAAACTCTTAAATGTCCTTAGGGAGCATAAATCAGCTATTGGGTGGACTATAGCAGACATTAAGGGCATATCTTCATCTGTGTGCATGCATCGTATCCATCTTGAGGAAAATGCTAAAACTTCATGAGAAATGCAAAGACGGCTTAACCCTAACATGAAAGAGGTCGTTAGGGCAAAAGTCTTGAAGTTGTTAGATGTGGGGATCATATATCCTATTTCCGATAGTTCTTGGGTAAGTAATGTTCAGGTCGTGCCTAAGAAATCAGGTATCACGGTAGTCACAAATGATGCCAATGAGTTAGTACCGACCCGAATGACTACTGGATGGCGAGTGTGCATTGATTATAGGAAGTTAAACTCTGTCACTAAGAAAGATCATTTTCCACTTCCTTTTATCGATCAGATGCTTGAAAGATTAGCCGATCATGAGTACTACTGTTTCCTATATGGTTATTCTGGATATAACCAAATTCCTATTGCACCTGAGGATCAGGAGAAAACCACACTCACTTGTCATTTTGGAACATTTGCCTATAGACGTATGCCATTTGGATTATGCAATGCACCTGCTACTTTTCAGCGGTGTATGCTCAACATATTTTCTGATATGGTATAACGTTTTCTTGAGGTGTTTATGGATGACTTCTCCGTGTTTGGCTCATCTTTTGATGAATGTCTTATTCATTTGAAACTCGTGCTTACACGTTGTGAGGAGAAAATTTTAGTCTTAAATTGGGAGAAATGTCATTTTATGGTGAAAAAGGGAATTGTCTTGGGGCATATTATTTCAAAGAATGGTATAGAGGTTGACAAAGCTAAGGTTGATCTGATTTCTAATCTTCCACCGCCACGTACGGTTAAAGAGATTAGGTCATTCTTAGGTCATGCTGGATTTTATCGTCGATTCATTAAAAACTTTAGCAGCATTTCCAGAGCACTTTGCAATTTACTTGCTAAAGATGTTGTTTTTGTCTTTGATGACGAATGCCTGAAAGCCTTTGAGAAGCTCAAAACATTGTTGACCACAGCACCTATCATGAAGCCACCGAGTTGGGATGCGCCTTTTGAGATTATGTGCGATGCATCTAATTATGCAGTTGGAGCTGTGTTAGGGCAACGTGTGAATAGGCTACCCCATGTGATCTATTATGTAAGTAAGACATTAAATGAGGCACAACTAAATTACTCTACCATTGAAAAAGAATTGTTAGCAGTTGTGTTTGCATTAGATAAGTTTAGGTCCTATCTGTTAGGGTCTAAAGTCCTCATTTTCTCAAATCATGCTGCACTTAGGTATCTCTTTTCTAAAAAAGATGCTAAGCCGCGTTTAATTCGATGGATCCTATTGCTACAAGAGTTTGATCTAGAAATTCGAGATAAGTAGGGGTCTGAAAATGTAGTAGTTGATCACTTGTCTAGGCTCATTCTTGAGACATCCTTAGACTCTATGCCTATTCTTGAGTCTTTCCCTGATGAACAACTCTTTGTTGTATCTGAGTCACCTTGGTTTGCCGACATTGTGAACTATCTTGTCACGGGTCAAATGCCTTCACATTGGACTAAGCAAGATAAATCCAAATTCTTATCTGAGGTCCGTCACTTCTTTTGGGATGATCCGTACTTATTCAATTATTGTCCTTATCAGATTATTCGAAGATGTGTCCCCAATTGTGACCAAACTAGTGTAATATCCTTTTGTCATGATCATGCATGTGGAGATCATTTTAGTTCAAAGAGAACCGTTGCAAAGATATTGCAATCTGGATTTTACTGGCCCTCAATCTTTAAAGATTGTCATTATTATTGCTTAGCATGTGAGCGATGTCAAAAGTTAGGGAGTATTTCACGTCGAAATATGATGCCTTTAAACCCAATTCTGATTATTGAAGTTTTCGATGTTTGGGGCATTGATTTCATGGGACCATTTCCTAATTCATTTGGCAATTTATACTGTTGGCCACGTATTGACACCTAGAGGGGGGTGAATAGGGTCAATGACAAACTTTAATACTTTTTCGGTTTGACTTTATTTTATCAAATTACACTTCATTAAGCTATTGTCAAACACCTAGTGATTTAGACAATCTCTTTGAGTGACATTCACATTTCATACTTGTAATCATTCAATAGTAATTTACACAATTAAATACATGTTCGATTCAAGTATGATGGGAAATAATTCGTGCACCCAATTATGCAATTTAATTAAACATGTAATTTCACTTTTCTCATTTAGAGACATAATACAAAATACAATTTACCATGAAGAACGTTTTGTAGAGTTTATGAAAAATGATCAAACAATGAGTTGACACATAAACTCTCAAATATAAACTTATATTGAAACACTTGGGGTGCATATAATCATTTTATTCTAAGGTGTGTTGAAGATAAATTCTAGCAAACACTTGGTATGCATTTAGATTGTAGATAAATAAGGAAATGGATAATTTATAATCTACAACATATTTATCCAAAAACACAATTCAATTTCCTTCAACTATGCATTTTCCTAACCTCTTCACTAATACACAAACACAAGCAATTTCATAGCATGACATCAATATGAAGTTCAAGATTGTAAATGACAATTGCTTATAAGGTAGAGAGATTAAGGGATAGAGAAAATGCAAGTCAAGACACCAAGATTTTATATGGTTCAACCAAGCATTCTATGTTATGGTGTGATGAAGATAAGTTCTATCAATTCACTTAAACTTATTCATTTTCCTAACCTCTTCATTTATACATAAACACAAGCAATTTCATAGCATTGATATATAAAGCTCAAGATTGAAAATGACAATTGCTTTTAAAGTAAAGAGATAAGGGTTAGAGAAAATGCACACCATAGACACCGAGATTTTTACATGGTTCAACCAAATCTTGGTCTACTCCATGCCTTGAGATAACCTCTCAAGGATTCCACTATCGTGTTTCTCTTTCCGGGGATAAGCAAACCCTTACATGCATCATTCTTCCGGGTGAATAGCAAACCCTTACACGCTCCTTCTTTCGGGTAAAGAGCCAACCTTGCTCACTCTTGCGGGTGGAGAGCCAACCTTCGAACACTCTTGCTTCCGGGTGAAGAGCCGACCTTTGCTCACTCTTGCGGGTGGAGAGCCAACCTAATCCTCTCTTTTCAAGGTAGAGAAAAACTTTTACATAGCTTCAACAAGCCCAACCCATGCCAAGACAACTTCTTGGTCTTTCACTCATAAAGAATATGAATTGAATTTGAGTGTATACAACATATCTCTCAATAGATGGATATAGAAATTCAAAGCTCACTTCCTCACATACTTAGAGTCATAAATGAAATACTCAATTGAAAAGCTCAACTCAAGTATGAAGAATGAATCACAAGAAGAAAATATGAATGATGCTCATGTGGTGATTCATGTAGGAGTTTTCTACCCAAAAATAATTTCAATATTGAAGTACAAATGATAGATCTTTCATACTCCTATCTCTCTCTCTTCTCTCAACCATTTTTGGCTCATATAAGGCATATATATAGTGTAGGAACACAATATAGCCGTTTGGGGGTGTTTGGGGAAGTTTTGGAACACTTTGGATCCGAAACTAGCCGTTAGAATTCAAATTCCGGATGAGGCAGTCGACTGGGGGTTTTGGGGCAATCGGCTGGGTCTTCAAAAATTCATTCCAAAATTTATTTGTAGCTCTCTGGTTCAGCCAGTCGACTGGCCTTCTTGGCCCAGTCGACTGGGTCAACAGGCAGTCGACTGGGTGGTTACCCAGTCGACTGGATTGTTCAGCCCAGTTTCGACACAGTTCACTCTTTTGGTCATAACTAGAGTTCCGTAACTCGGATAAAGGCTTTCTTTAGCTTTTTGGAAAGAAGACTTCAATCTCTTCATTTTAGGCTTTTGAATCACTCTATTTGACCCATTTTGAGTGCGATATGGTCGTTTGAATGTGACGCTTCATTTCGAACTTTTAACCCACTTGATGGTTTTTCGTGAAATCTTTTGGGATTTTTCCGAAATGACTTAGACACACTCCTAGGATGTCTTAGAAACTTATTAAGGTCCTTTACATGCCTAAAGTCAATATTGAGATCATAAAATGTTTTTCCAATTTAAACAAATTCTTAATATTAGACAAAAGCTTTTCATGTTTTAACAATTTTATTCAAAGCTTTAACATGCATATAGAATCCATTTCAAGTGATATGAGTTAAGTTAATGGTTGTAGGACGACATCTTTGTTGAGTTCTTCCATAGCTTATGAAAGCTTGAACTAACTCAACTTTGGCAAAGACTAAATGATGTTCATAGTCTAATGCTAATGATGAAAGGACTTATGAATGATATACATGATCCTATATGCTATATGATCAAGAGTTGAGCTTTCAAATAAGTTATTTCAAAAATAACTTTACATTTAATCTAGCACTCACCCAAGACTCTTTTACCCATTTCTTTGATCTTCAATTCATTTAAGCTTTGGGTTGATGTCTCCATCCTTGTCTCCAATGTCTTTTGAGCTCTAAGCACATTGCTTGATCTTCTCATGGATCCACTAGCTCTCTTGAGTTTATCTTGAATCAATAACCTATTAAGCATAACTCAAGTAGACATTAAATTCACCACATTCAATGGTTTGTTATCATCAAAATGTCATGTTTACCCATGGTGGAAAACCTTGGGTCAACATGTACATCCTTGTCACAGTTGATTATGTGTCTAAATGGATTGAGGCAATTGCATGTAAAACTAATGATCACAAGGTGGTAGTCAAGTTTTTGAAAGATAATATCTTTTCACGTTTTGGTACACCCCGTGCTATTATTAGTGATGGGGGGAAATATTTTTGCAATAGGGTTTTCGAAGCATTAATGAGAAAATATTGTGTAACCCACAAAATTGCACTCGCTTATCATCCCCAGACTAGCGGTCAAGTTGAGTTATTCAATAGAGAGATTAAACACATTTTGGAGAAAACAGTTAACCCAAATAGGAAAGACTGGTCCTTGAGACTTAGTGATGCATTGTGGGCATACCGTACTGCATTTAAGAACCCCATTGGAATGTCTCCTTACCGAATGGTGTATGGTAAAGCTTGTCATCTCCCAGTTAAGTTAGAGCATAGAGCCTTTTGGGCTATTAAACAACTCAACTTTAACCTTGACAAAGCAGGAGTCCATAGGAAGCTTCAGTTGAATGAGTTGGAAGAAATTAGAAATGATGCTTACCAGAGTACAAAAATATATAAAGAGCAAATGAAAATAAGGCATGACAAAAGTATTCTTAGGAAAACTTTCACACCTGGTCAAAAAGTCTTGCTTTATAATTCTCGGTTGCATTTGTTTCCAGGAAATTTGAGATCTCGATGGTCTGGTCCGTTCATTGTTCGAATTGTTCATCCATATGGAGCCATTGAGATTGAAAATCCAAAAAATGGTGATGTGTTCAAAGTTAATGGTCAGCGTTTGAAACCATTTTTAGAGTTACTTTCTCAAGAAAATGAGGAGATCTTTCTGAGTGATCCTGGTTATCAGGATTGACCTATGTGGTCTTGTTGTACATATCTATTTTATGATTTTTTTACTTTATTTTTAAATTTTTGTTTTGAATTTTAACAACTCATTATTGTTTGATAGCAAGTTTGACCAGATCAACCTATCATGAGTCAGGTAATACCTTTTCACTCTTGTCTTAATGTTTACAAAGTGTGAGTTTGTCCAACATTAGGGACAATGTTGAGTTTAGGTTTGGGGGTATGGTGTCTAATTTGTTGTTTTGTAATTCATTAATTTTGAAAAAAAAATGGAAATTTTTCAGAAAAAAAAAAAAGTTTTCACACATGAATGTTTTGCATTACAAGTTGATTGAGTTTGTGTTTATGATGTGTGAGTAGTATGTGATGCGATATTCCCGTTCATGAGAGTAATGATTAGATCGAGCTAAGTGAAGTGATATGGTTTTACATGGGTGAATAGATTAGTAAAATTGAAACCGAAAAGGACGACTTTGACCTATAAGCACAAACACACATTCACTATGGAAAAAACAATTGATCTTTGACTATGTAGTTGAAAAATTAATTTTGCCACAATAAATGGGAGATGGGGAGTTGATATAGTTGAAATGGAGAAAAATTTGAAAATTTATTTTGAAAAATAAAATGCAAAAAGTAGTTCTTCGATCTGAGTAACCGGACCTTGGTATTACCAATATCATTGTTCGCGTAAAAAGGGGAGAAAACTAATGAGCATAAATCCCAATAAAGAAGTTAGGGCCCAGTTGGTTGGGATTAAAAATCCTCGCTGGAAATTCCGGAGCTTAGAAAGATAAAAAGGGATGAAAAGTGGAATGATGAAAGTAATAATTTTTTTGGCAAAATTTGATCAATGAAGTAGAAAAAGAAATATTAAAATACCATAGAAGAATGTTCACAAAAACACGGAGGGTTGTCTGGATTGGGAGTAGAAAGTAACGAAATCTTTTACTTTTATGGGAATCATTCATGACACGAATCTCGAGATTAGTTATTGTTCGGTAGTAAATGGGAGTATTTGCATCCATAATATCTTGTGCATTATATCATGACTTGGTTGATGAGTATGTGAATGCATGAATGCGTGATTATAAAAAATTGAGAAGTTGTGGGTAGTATATCTAACCTTCACGAGAATCGATGTTTATGGGTATCATCAATGGAAACCCTCACGAGACTATAACTCGTCCACTAAGGGAAACCTAGGGGTTCAAAGGCTTATTGCATATGCTAAATGTAATCGAGACAACCAGCGAAAATGGTGTAGTTAGAATTTTATTTCTTTTTGTTTTGCTCGAGGACTAGCAAAATATAGGTTTGGGGGTATTTGATAAGTCCATTTTACATACATATTTTATCCCCAAATGTATATTTGTTAGTAGGTAAAACTATTTATTTTTATTAATTTAGAAGTGTAATAATGATAAGTGCACAAAACTTAATTTATATAATAAAATTGTTGAATAAATCATTTTCAATGTCATTAAATTACATCTACATTTATGTCTTTCATTTATAGGTGTAAAGTGAGAAATGAATCAAATGCACATGGATGAAAGTTGGATGAATCAAATGCACATGGATGAAAGTTGGAAGATTCAAATGCACATGGGAAAATAACAAAATGTGATGGAAACTTATGTATATTCAAAGAAAAAGAAAAGAAAAGAATATTTCATTTATCTTTACAAGTTGTAATTTGATTCCAATATTTCTCTATAAATATGGATACATCTAGAAGAATGAGGAGAGCAAGAATGACACCAAAGAGGAGAAGAATTTATCTTCAATTCCGGGTTTTATTATTCTTACTTTGTTATTTTCTTTTTAAGCATGTGTAACTAAATCGAGGATGAAACCACCATTTATGAAATAAATTCCTTTTAGTCTTTTATCAATTTCTATGTGTATGGTTTAAATGCTTATGATTTTCGCTTCATAGTATTAATTGTTTTAAATTCCTTTCACTATAAATATCATGTATTTATAGTAGTTAAGAATTCTTATCACAATTAATCAAGCTTGGATTTGATGAGTTTATAAGTAAAAATCTTTGATCTTATGTGATCCATTAAATTGCATACATATGATGCTTAGAATTTTACACTTTAAAGCTAAGGAAAATCTATTTCTTGAAAATATATTTCATTAGTGCGTTATTGTTAAATCTTGAGAAAGTAATAAGATTGATTTCTAAATTACTACTCTAAAATTGGAATTGATAAAAGAATAATTAGAAGTTTATGGATTAGTGGTGGTGGATTACGATACCTTAGTATTTTCTCCCTATTATTCTCGCTTTAATTATTTGTATTTCGATATTGCATGTTTAGTATAAAAATCACTTCAACAAACAAACTTTGAGAAACTAGGTTAGTTTTAGATTAATTTGAATTTAATTAAGTTATCTTTAAAGCAATCCCTTGGGTTCGATCTCGTTCTTGCGTAACCTAAACTACAATTGATTCGTGCACTTGCGAGTAATATTTTAAAACACACCAGCCTTCCTAGAGTACTTGAACTGAATGGACATAAGCTTCATTCTGATACAACTTTCCATTACCCTTATGAGCTTTCCAGACGAAGAGAAGGCTTGAGCAAACAATCTTTGGTTCATTTCCCTCCAAATGAAGTAGATGGAGGCATCCATACAAAGTCTAAAGCATGTGGCACCCACTGAAGAACATTTTGAGTCCCACATGTTAGAGGCCCACTCCAAAATGCCATCAAGGGATCTGTCACCCAAGAAGACCCCACATCCGTGTTGACACCAATTCCATATTCTGGTAGAGAATGTACATTTATAGAAACTGTGATCATGCTCTTCTGGTTCTACTCCACATAAGCTGCATAGAATTGAATTCCCATAAGGTATCCCAGGTTTATTCTTGGTTCTTAACCTTTGATGGGCAGCCAACCATGCAATGAAAGCATGTATGGGCACATGATGTTGGAACCAAATGGAGTGTTGCCAGGAATAAACAATGGTGGGAGGAAACATGGCAATGAAAGAATGTTTAAAACTGAATTTACCATGAGGAGAACAAGGCTCATCCTTAATAAAGATAAAAACAGAAGCAATGAGAAAAATAATTAATGCGAGTATTATGCTCAATGAGTTCGGGGCAATAGCTTAATCCAACCCACATAATCGATCTAAAAACAATGAAAGAATAGGACTTGCATGGGTTCTGGTGGTAGTGAAGAGAAAGGAAATGGAAGTTGGAAGTTGTACATCGAAGAAGTTGCGACCTAGTTTGGTAGGAGGATGAGAAAGGGGGTGGAAGAAAGGGATGGATGCCTTATTCCACAAGCTATCACTCCCTTCTGCCCCAGAAAGAAAAAAACTAAGAATGGATTAGATCCTAGTTTTTTGCGCAAAATTCTAGTCAGTTCCATAGTTTGTAGGCTCAAGGCGAACTAAGGCACCAAAGACCTTCCAAAGTCTATGGGCAAGGTGCAATAAATGGCGCAAGCCTGAAATAAGGGACGTGTAATAATAATGCATGCAACATTAAACACGTCTGTATATTCAAATTCAAGCACTAATTACAATTAATGCAAGACGTTCATCATAAAAAACCTACCAAGAACTTAGTATTATTCTGTATATTCAAATTCAAACACGTTCATCTACATGCTTGAATCAAGCCTACCAAGAACTTAGTAAACAATTACATAGTTTATTTTAGTATATATAGTAAGTATATACATTCATATGTATATATTAATATAAAAACAGGAAGAAATATAAAGTGAAACATTTCTCCATCATGCAAATGATCCCATGCATAAGGTAGCCAAGATTCAACCTAACATCAACTCTATCAGAAATAGGAACTTAAGTAAATAACAGATTTAGGGCATGTTTGGTTCAATATCCTGAAAAGTGAAAGAGAGTTCCAGAACTCCAAAACTAAACACAATAATAAAAAACAAAAAGGTCTTTTATAAATTAGGTTTTGAAGGAAAAGAGAAAAAACAAATTCAAAAGTACCACCATTTAAACACACTTTTAACGGGGTTCTAGCTTTTAGCTCTTTGTAACCTGGAAAAAAACAAAAGAAAAAAACTGAACCAAACAAGCTATTACTGACCAAATCATGAATGATGAGTGGCCAAATTAACACCACATAACACGTTCATTATTTAACATTTTAATCACAAATGCCACAGTTCAATTTGTGTCATATTGTCATGATATGGTTAACTTAAGGCATAGCTTCAAAAGATTAATTTTTTTTGCAATTAAAATTTTTGGAATAAAATTTGCTTTTGTTGCAACTCTAGTCTTTGCAACGCTAAACTTTTTATCCCTAATATCAATTTTGTGTTATCCCTAATATCAATTTTGTGTTGTAGTGTGTGTACATTTTTTTCTTTAAATACATTTTTTTTTATCAAAAGTGATAAGAACTAATTACTTGTATTAAATGGACTTCACAACTTAAAGAAAGGCAAAAGTGCATAATATCCCCTTGTACTTTATAGAAGTTGCAAAATACCTCCCTATACTTTTTTTAGCTCCAAATAGCTACCTTGTGCTTTCCAAAAGTTGCAAAATACCCCCATATGCTTTGTTTAGCTTCAAATCATTACCTTGTGTTTTTCAAAAGTTGCAAAATACCCCATTGGATATGTCTCACACAAAAATATTGATTATTTTGCCCCACTTGTCTTGTAATAACCCATTTTTAGAATTTTATTTACTTTTTTTTTCTTTTTCAATAATATAATTAATAATTCAAAAATTCACACACATATATTTATAGGGGTGTTCAAAACCGGTTCGGTTCCTTAAAAGTACGAACCGGAACTGAAAAAAACTACCAAAAATATAAGTGAAAAAGCTACCAAAAGTAATTCGTGAAAAGCTACCCAAAAAAAATTTGTATATATATTTTTTTTGGTAAGAAAAAAATAAAAAAAGTGAGAACATTCAAATCATTTGTTACATTTGATTACCGTACCAAATCCCCAAAAAAAAAATTAATTCATGAAAAGATATTTAAAGCTACAAAAAATATAAGTAAAAAAACTGCCAAAAACAATTCGTGAAAAGCTACCAAAAAAACATTAATTCGTGAAAAATATATATAAATTTGTATATATCTTTTTTTATGTAAGAAAAAATTAAAATAAAGTGAGAAAAGTCAAATCATTTGTTACATTTGATATGATTTACAATTAGACCGTACAAAATCCAAAAACAAAAATTTGTGAAAATTTATTTAAAGCTACAAAAAAAAACTACAAAAAATATAAATGAAAAAGCTACCAAAAAATATTTTTAATTCGTGAAAATATATATATAAATTCGTTAAATTATAAGTAACATTATATTGAATTACGAATTTCATTAAATCTTAGCAGATTTTTTACTTTTTTTAAAAAAAAAATGATAGTAGGAATTCGAACCGAACCGCGGTTCCGGCTCCTATTTTTAAGGAACTGAACTAGTTTTGAACACCCCTAGAAATAAATATATGTGTGTGAAATTTTGAATTTTGAATTATATTATTGAAAAAGAGAAAAAAAAAAGTAAACAAAATATTAAAAATGGGTTATTACAAGGTAAGGAGGGCAAAATGGTCAATATTTTTGTGTAAAACATATCCAAATGGGGTATTTTGCAACTTTTGAAAAACATAGGGTAGTGATTTGGAGCTAAGCAAAGCACAAGGGGGTATTTTGCAATTTTTGAAAAACATATGATAGTGATTTGGAGCTAAAAAAAGCAAGTCCGTCTCAATTAAATTGGAGGCCTTAGGCGAAAAGTATAAAACGTGAAATTGGAGGCTTTATGCAAAAAATAGAAAAAGGGCTTTTGGTATATTATATATTATTTTGGTAACACTTATTTAAAAATCATCCTTCTCGTTTTTTGATATGCAAATTTACTAATTAGATTCTTGTATTCAAGTGTTGATAAAATTTCTTTTTCAATAGATAATATAGTCAATCCATTTAATCTTTCTTGCGACATTGTTGATCTTAGATATGATTTTATCAACTTTAATTTTGAAAAACTCATTTATGTTGTAGTAACGGTTACCGGTATTGTCAATAATACTCTGTAAGCAATGAATGCATTTGGAAAAGAATCTAATCTTTTAATGGAAAATTATTTTGTAAAATATACACCATGGTTAAGGCTGTAAACGAGCCGAGCCGAGCCGACTATTGGCTTGTTCGAGCTCGGCTCGTCACAGAAATAGGTCGGCTCGAGCTTGATAAAATTTTGGTAGAAGAAGCTCAAGCAACCGAGCTCAGCTTAACAGTTATTGAGCTGGGCTCGCTACTCGTTTAATATATTTGAGAAAAAAATGTGGTTTTAGAAAAAACAAGCATCAGATCCAGGACGGTTGCAACATCAATTTCACATTAAATATATATATATATATATAGAGAGAGAGAGAGAGTTGTAGCATTTTGGCGATGGGAAATGGCAGAAGCGAGCGACGATTTGCAGTGGTGGAGGCGAGTGGTGATCTGCGGTGGTGAGCGGCGGAGGCTAGCAGCGAACTGAGTAGATCATCTCTCTCGTGTGAGTTGGGTTTGTTGGGTGAAGGGATGAAGAATAGAGTTTCAAACGATTTGGTGAAGGCATGAAAGAAGGTTGGTTTGCCCATTTTTTCAAAAAGAAAAAAGTTGTCTGCCCAATACAGAATATACAAATGATTAGAATGGGAGCCAAGAGTGATTTAGGGGAAGGCAAGAAACAAGGTTGGCTGCCCAATACATAATATAAAAAGAGTTAAAATGGGAGGCGTGAATTAGGGTGTGTGAATGTGTGTATTTGTCCTTATATATAAAGGTTGTATTTGTAATATAAAAAATATATATGTTAGTTGTGATATTGTGGATTTTTGGTTGGATCAGATGAAGTATAAGAAGTTGTATTATATACATAATACTATATATATATATATATATATATATATATATATATAATCAAGCTTTTTAGCAAGCTTTATTCGCGAACACGTAAAGGTTCACGAGCTTTGTTCGCGAACATTATCGAGCTGAGCCCATACGTATTTGAGTTTGGCTCATTTACGAATCGAGCTTGAAAAACCTGTTTGAGTTTGGTTCACTAACTAAATAAACAAATATGAGTCGAGCCCGAGTAGCTTGTCGAGTGCTTGATTCGTTTACAACCCTAACCATGGTTGAAAGTATATACTAAAAATCTAATTTTTAGAATGGGGTTATTTAAATCCATTCTAAAGGTTAAATAACTTTTACAACATTTATAAGGAGACCTATTCTAAAAGTTTATCTTTTACAACATTATAAGGAGGCTCATTCTAAAAGTTTATCTTTTACAACATTATAAGGAGGCCCATTCTAAAAGTTTATCTTTTATAATATTACATGAAGACATGTTTTAAAAAGAAATATATATAATATATTAAAAAAAATTATGTATATATATATATATGGCACCCAAAATTTTGGGGCCTTCCTATTGGGCGGGGCCTTAGGCGGCCGTCTAAATCGTCTTACTATTGAGACGGCCCTGAAAAAAAGGTATAGGGGGTATTTTGCAACTTCTGCAAAACACAGGGGGTATTATGCATTTTTGCTTAAAAGAAAATCCTTCAAGTTCTACAAAAAAATTATCTTTATTTAGTTTTATTAAATAAATAACCTTTTTATGAGAGATAAATAAATTATCTCTGTTTTCATGTTTGATTCATTTGGTTTGTGAATATTGTGTTGCGTACTGAATACCAATTCTTGAAAATTCTTACTTTTAAGGGTTGTGTAGCCTACTGGTATCATCTCACCTTGTAAAGCTAAAGATTAAGGGGGTCAATCCCCATAAACAAAAAGAGTGATTGAGTCCGAATCAAGCGAGTAAGTGAAAGACATCAGTTAGTATCACCATTTAATTTGTGTGATCGATTTGCTTACATTTTAAGGGTCATAGTCTAGTGGTACCACCTCACCTTTCGAAGTAGAAGATTAAGAATTCAAACTCAATAAAGGCCAAGAATTCTTATGACTAAGGGAATTGTGTTTTTAAAATGTGGTATAGAGTCAGAAATGCACAATGGGCATGTTTGATTTAAGAGAACTCATTTTTATTATTGTCAGAAAACTGTTATCCGTTATCAGAATTCTCAAGAATAGTTTTCAGTTATACAAACCAAGCATACCCAATCTCTTCGAGTCCCACTTCAACTTGGGATATAAAGCTCCAATTCTGATATGCTACATAACCGACCCACAACTAACAGGATCTCTAAGGCAGGGGATTTCCGCTCCCCAAGAGGATTTGATTCTGTAAATCAAAAGAAACTGGGAACCCTCATTTTAGATTTAGGGTCCCAACTTGGGCAAGCACAAGAAGAGCACAAAATACTGGAGTAGCGCATTTTAGGGCCAGAGAAACTCTGTCCTCCAGCGAAATTGTTTTAAAAAATGATGAGACCAATTGGCTGAAAGATAATTTAGAAGATAAGGAAAAGGAATTAGCAGCTTTCTGTCAAGAAAATGAAAGCTTGAAAGGTCAGTTGAACAAAACAACTTTAGAGACATCAACTATGATCAATTTCTTCATGCACGTTGCAAAAAGTTACACATTAGGTAACACAATCACATATGTACAAATCGAATGAATATTGAAGATTTGGTTACAGAATTACGCTCTCAGACATTGCCGTATGTTTTTCTCATTCCAGATGCAAATCCCAAAAAAAAGGAAAACAATATTGGCTCTGCTATGCTGGAGGGAGTGCAAAATACATACAAGTACAGAAATGGCACACTAGTCGTCTTCATCACTTTCGTAGTTCTGGCATAATGACGAGAGACCAGTGCTTCCACCCTTTGCATCATGCCCTTCCTCTCTTTTTTGGCTCTCCTGTTCTACTGGCTGTTTATTATTAGAACCCACAAGAAGTTTCTTAACAACTATAAATTTGACGGATGCAGACTGAGGTCATCCAGGTTTTTCTGTCAACAACCAAAAAAAATATCAATTTAGTTACTATGTCGAAATTCGCTCAAGTTCAAACTATTCTATATCCTGAAATTAGAAACACCAAGGGATGATCAAGTTTCTGTCTCATATAGGCAATGTACTACTGATACAAATACACATACGGATACGGCACATTGCAAAACACAAGAATACGGATATGGCCGGATACAACAAGCATAACATTTTTGTATAAAGTAAATACATTGTTATCAGTTTTCTATAAGGTCACATAATTAAATGCAATAATTAAAATGTTCACCAGGAAAGGCTTAAACCATTCAATCATTCATCACTTAGATCAATAAGCATGGTGTTTCATAACTTCTGTTTATAATAAAAAAAGGGTCAAACAATCACAAAAACAAAGTCAATTTGATAGCAGCCAGCATTGCAGGTTAAAAAAAAAAATTTAAAACAAAAATACTTTAGATTTGCAAAACGTGTCCTACAAAGTATTCTGGTGTAACTTTAAAAAAAAAGTATTCTGGTGTATCCCCCCCCCCCCCCCCCCCCCCCCCCCCCCCATCCTAAAAGTATCCCCGACATATCCAAATATTAAAAAATTAATTAAGAAAATCGAATACATCCCAAGAGTATCAGACTTGTGTCCAAACGTATCTTGGGCGTATCAATACTGGACACCTGTCCAGTATCGGAGAAGTATCCATGCTACCTAGAATGTAAGCAAAGTACGTACTTTTCCAGAATTTAAGCTGAGTGCAAGTATAGGCAAGGAATCCATGCACATTAGCCGAGAATCCAGATCATAGGATCTCTCCTCCCTCGAAAAGAGGTAGAGTTTGTTAGCCCTACTAGGTAAAATATTGTGTGCGCACATTTGCTTGAACATTCCGGGCCAAAGGAAAAACGGATAAGGTACTTGATGGTAAAAATGACGTATGTTAGCAGATTGCTATAGTTTCTTCCGCTGCTCCATCCCAACCACCTCCCTCTTGTGTCTCAGTTTTTATTTAGTTTTTGTTCAAAATTTGTTCGTTACTATTATCCTTTCAATAGAATGAACTACTTCTAAAGATATATCATATATCCATCTGTATTAGCTGTATGACCTCTCAGCGCAAGCAAGTGCTTAATATATATCGTATATCAATCTGATCCGACTCCCATAACTGAAAAAATAAAAATCAGCATATTTATAACTTATAGCCACCTTACTGACTTTCTATTCCAGTTTATAACCTTCAAGTTGCAATTCTCTTCATTTTAAGTGATTAGGCTTATGGTTTAAATTAAGGAAAGTAGACAGAGAAGCCCTGGGGTTTTGGGACAGTAAAAGACATCCCTAGTAATTTTTTTTTTTTTTCTATCAAGTGAAAATCCATCTTCAACCATCCACCAAAGCAAAACGACCAGAAAAATTAATCATCCCAAAAAAATTGGCTTAAACATTGCAATTTAAAATTAAGCCCATAAAAATATGCACAGACTAAACAGAAGGTTTGATTAAAGTTACTATACCAACCTTCAGCGCAAGAGTCGTTGGGAATACTTGCTTTAGTCAGATAATCTGTTGGGTTCACAGGAAGATCTTCAGAGACCTTTTTCCTCTGCATAGAATGACACTAAGAAGCTTAGTCAAATGCATAGTGTAATGTCGAAGAAGAAAAAAATGCATAGTGTAATTGTAATCCCATTCTCATAACAATTAGGGTTTTTGCCAAAAACAATTCATAAGTAAGGAGCACAGGTAAGTAGGATGCACAATTGATTGACGTTGAAATCCATAAAATTGAAATCCCATAAGTAACACTAATAAGCTTAGTCAAATCCCAATAGTGTTCCCTCTGCCATTGATTGAGGTTGAAATCCATAACATATTTAGAAGCAAGAAAAAGATTGGTTTGAGGGTCTCCTTTATTTTAAATATATTTTTTATTTTTTTATGGTGTTCGAGAATAAAATTAGGGTGTTTGCCAAAAACAATTCATAAGTAAGGAGCACGGGTAAGTAGGATGCACAATTCTGTACAATGGGAGAAGTCTTCAAGACCTCCAGTTAGTGTTTTCAGGATTAAGTATTGCCTTATTTCTCCATATAGCAATATGCAGTCTATATCTCTTGAAGCAATTTTCCACAGTTTATTCACCTCACGTCAGTTACATGAACTTAGATGTGTTTCTTTTGTGTGGCTGGCAACTCGCCATATCTGAACTTATACCAGCCCGTGAGTGAAAAATATAATAGTTATGTAGTTCCTATACGCGCATTACACACTGAGTTAAGACTAGTTATGTTCCTAAAAGCAATAATCTCAAATAACCACACAGCCAGTGCTACTAAAGGCTCAAGGCGCACTAAAGCCCTAGAAGTCCTCAGGAGCCTAGGCGCAAGGTGAGGCGCGCGCCTGCGCCTGAGTGAAGTGAGGCACACAATAAAAAGTTTACTGAAAAATAAAATTACTATTCAAGTATTCATATTCCATAATAGAGGCGCAAATGTTATCAAAGACGCAAGTAGGTTCACAATACATGCAAGTATTGCGCCTCTATGGGCGTGGAGCCTAGGTGCACTCATAGGAAGTGCCTTTAACAACATTGCACACAGCTAGAGCATGCGAATACGGTGTGTGAAATATGGTGTCAAATCAGGGCTTTAGTATCACATTCCCCTTCCACAAATGAATTCCCCTTTCTTCAAACAATATGTGCGATGTGCAGGGACAGACCTGCATGGGGCCCAGTGGGGGCGGTGGCCCCCACTGGAAAGTTTTTTATTTATATTATTTACCCTTAAATATGCTTACGCCCCCACTGAAATTTTTTAAAAATCCCCTAAAGCCCCCATTGAACTTAAAATAATACAATTACGCCCCCACTCGCTTGAATTTCTGGGTCCGTGCCTGGCGATGCGGATGACTATCAACCTTCTCCCCTTATTAGTTGAAAGTGACAGCACTGTTCTAAGGAGCTGCTTTTCTCTCAACTCCAACTTTATTGGAGAAATTACCCACTTGAGTGAGGCTGAGGGCCATGACTGGCCTCTCTAGGTATCTCCTCTAATGACAATTTCCTTCATTTCATTAGATGAGAAAATCAACTAATCCATTATCTCGGGTTGGAAATGCTAGCGGGTAGGAATCAAAGTGGGAACCTCCCTACTGCCTCTGTCTATCTCCTGTCAAGTATGCTCCCCAGACATAGTCTATGTCCGACTCTAGGAATAGGCTACTTATTAAGGAATGTGTACGAAGGGTAGATTGTCCCCGGATTTGGCCAATCACACAGACGTAGAGGAAGGAAGTTATTGATGGAGATGGAGATCATAATGGAATTTCTAATGATCGACCAGGCGCCACTTCACTTGATGCTCAAGCATTACTTTCGCCCTTGTTTCCCTGGCTCAAGTGATTGACCTTAGTCCAGAACTCCCAGTAAGTCCTCGTTAAATATGGTTCATGCATCGGACTTTTCATGTGTTTGCATGAGATGCATCATGTTTAACATGAACACAACCGTACAAATTCTACTATTGATTTTGAGGTGCATCTTCCAATTTTAGATGTAGATTCCACCAACTTAAAAAAAAAACAAAACTTCGAGTTAATTGTTAAAAAGCCTAATTTGCCAATCTGAATTTCTTATCAAATATTCCATGCATAACTTCAGAGGGAGGGGGGGGAGGGAAGAAGAACTGAAAAAGTGAACCAAAACAGTAGATAACTAGAACTCACCTACTTACCGAAAAAAAAAAACTAGAACTCACCTGGAATATTGACTTTATGAGTGCTTCATCTTGCTCTTCCAACTTCTTTTCCTATCATTCCAAAAAAACCAGTGGTACAGTCAAGAAATCTGTGGTTGCACATTTATTAATACATGCATAACCATGTGATGTGCGGTCAGAGTTCCTGTCATGCCTCCTTGTCCCTCTATTTGTGCCAACGCTTCTTGATGGCCCAAATGCATGCAACAGAAAAAAGAAATTGACCAAACACTATCGATTTCTGTTTCAAGTCCCCCTGAGGCTACACTAAGGAAGTCAATAGTTCATTTTAGGTCCAGTTTTTCTCTAGTTAAAAATCACTTTGGTTGCAGTAGCAACAGCAACGAAACCAGAACCAAATCCAAAAAATCAAACGACCAGAATATACCAGTTAAGTTTTGAAACAAAATGTCATTGATTTTTTGGAGGAAAACAAATTGAAGGAGTAAATACACAAAATGTTACATTTTCTCACTCAAACTAGTACTTCGTAGCGAATCTGATTCCAATAGACTACATGTGGACTCACTATTGACTAAATGGAAAACTATAGTATGCCCAAAATCCCCAGTTTCTAGTGCAAGTTAAAAGGTAACAGTTTGGGTTCAGATTCTAAAGGGGCACTGTAAATCTAACACTCATAGACATACTAAGTCACTTGTACAGATCTGAAACAATTTATCCACTGTTCTGTCTGTTCTTGAATGTAAATGGCTTGTTCCTTGGGGAGCACTATGTCACAACCACCCTGTCAGCCACCCATTAGCACTTCCTTCGAGCGTTTTATAATAAAACTAAAGGCCCTCAGATTCCATCACTACATGATCAACATCCCATCAGTCACTCCGGTAAAGGGTACCCCTTGCCAACACAACTGAACCATTCCATATGTCAAACACCTCACCAAAGCATTCACCTTTCAAACCAGAAAATAAGACCCAAATATGCTTAACAAATACTTCAATCCACCAAAATCCCAATAAACCCAAACCCTAAAACTTTCTAATCCTCTTGAAAGGTAGGAAAATGTTATTTTTCATTTCATACATCAACCATAACTCAATCAATTGCATACATCCATATAAAAAAGTTCAAATTACAAGAACCAACCGACAAATGACTACATATCTTCTTCTTTTTTTGATAAGTAACAAATGACTACATATCATGTCTGTACAAATACCCATACAGTCAATATACTATCCGAATTAAAAATCCAATTATCATAACTAATAGTACGAACCCCTAAAACTTGCTAATCATCTCCAAACACATAATTTTTTTTCCTTTTCGATTTCATACATCAAAAACTTCGTTAATCTCACAAATTACAAGAACCAAATAGACATATAACTACATACATATACATATACATATATATATATTATGCAAATACTGGAGATTTATACACTACCTTACCATTAGCAGAACCAAAACCGCCGAAATCGGAGCGATCGTCGTCGTAATGGCGCGCATCGTTCTCGGCATCCTCGAGAGGGAGCTGGACCTGGGCGAGCATGAGATAGTTGGGCTCGTTCTCGGAGGTGGGTCCCCAAAATCATCTTATGAACGGGGTAGTCCTTCCCCGGCGGATCTTCGCGGTAGGGGAGCCACTCGACGGTGAGGGAGGGCCATTCTAGGGCATGGGTGATCACCAAATCGTACAAGAAGGGGGTGTTCTTCTTCCATATCTTGTACTCCTCGTTTATCAGTCTCTCCTCTATCTCTGCCCTCATCTCTTCGTCGTCCTTCCCCATTGCTCAATTGGAGCTCGACAATGGCGGTGAATCTGGATTTTCTCTCTAGGCCTCCATGATGTATTTATTCTGTTTGAATAGAATTTTCAAACGATATTTTTTATCTTTTTGAAGAAAAAACTATTTTGAATAAAGAAATTTTGAATTTTGGAATAGGAAATTGGTAACTCAAAATAGCTTTTACTTTTTTTCTTTTGTGGAAAGTCAGTTATGTTATAATCAAAATTATTCTTATTATTATTATTATTTAAAAAAAAAAAAAAGTTGTATAATTTGATTTGATTTTTCAATTTCAAGCTTGGAAAGTTGGTTAGTTCAAAAAATTTGCAGAGTAAAAACTATAAACCTTATTTTACAGAGTTGTAATTCTAATAACGAATTTAAATGGACAAGCTCTTCAAACTAGTTTGGTTTTTAATGTCCACATAAGAAAAAAAAATTCCCCCAACAATCAGTAATTCAAAACAATTTATTAATTTTGACAAATTGGCATAGATTATAGACAGTAAGCAAAATAGTAAATACTGTTGTGTGCCGTAATATATTACACAAGATATGTCTAGAAAGTTATAACACGTGTGTTTCAAAAAAATTAAATATCTTAAAAACTTATGGGCAATGGTAAAGGCCCGTTTAAAAACCTTGTTTTTATTTTTGTGTTTATTCTTTTAAGAACAAAAAATATTATTGTTTTTATCTTTATTTTCTACTTTAAAAACATAATTTTTGTTTGGGACAAAAAAACACAAGTCTTCTTCTTCTCCTACACATACATTCAGACACACGAGGATTCGATTTTGAACTATTAGGTATCAAAGGTGGTGGAGGGGGTTCGATGGTGGTGGAGTTGCAATTGTAAATGGTGGAGAGAGGTTCGATATAGGGTTTGCAAAATCGATTTAGGGGTTTCAATTTGGGATATTAAGTGTCGAATTGGGGTTTCGATTTTAGGGTTCGGATAGTCGATCTAAGGATTGTGGTGGTGTCGGTGGGTGGTATCGATTGGGGTTGAAGTGGTGTGTGTGTATATATATGTGTGTGTGTGTATGGGTTGCGAAAGTGGGTTTCGAAGGGTCGATCGGAGGTGGTGGTGGTTGTGGTGGTGACGACGGGTGGTGGGGTGGTGTCGATTGGTAGTGGCGGCTAGGGTTTTGTGTGTATATATAAATGGATGTGTGTGTGGGGGGGGGGGTGTTCAATTTGGGGATTTGATGGTGATCGAAGGTTGTTGTTGGGGGTAATGATTGGTGGCGGCGGTGGCTGGTGGTGGCGGCGGTGGTGGTGGTTGAGGGTGGAGGGTGGAGGTGAAGGGGTGGTGCCGATTGCATAACTGTTCGTGACAATTTTCACAATTTTTTTTTTTTTGGAAAATCCCAAAAAAAAAAAATACAGGTTTTTGTTGTTCCCTTGTTTTTTCTATTATTCACAAAAATACTTTCCAAATTGAGAACAAAACAAACAATAAAAAATGTTGTCAAACACGTTTTGTTCTCATGAACAAGCCAAAAAATAAAAACAGAACAGAAAACACCCTTTCCAAACGCACCCAAAACGAAATTATAAGAGATTGAAATTATAGAAGTATAATTTAAAAAAATCTATCACATATTTCGTTAAAAATTAAATTAAATATAAATCATATTACTTTAGCATACCAGTTCAAAGAGTAAAGTTACTTAATAATGGAAAACTAAGGCTTTATAAATTTCCTTTCTTGAAATTATGTTGTTATTTTTCTCACCAAATTGAAATAAAAATAGAAAAGCAAACAAAAAATGTTTTAACCCATGTACGGAATATATATGTCGGGTCTGTTTGGAAATGCGTATTATTGTTCTTGTTTTTTATTGTGAGAGAACAATAATAGGTTTTTGTTATTGTCTTTATTTTATCTACATTAAAAAAAAAAAAACAAGTCATTGTTTTGGGTCAATTTTTGTTTTTGTTATTTCAAACACACACACACACACACAAACACATAGATTGGGGTTTCGATTTTGTTTCAATCGGGGGATGGATTTGAGTTTCGATCGGAGGTGGTGGTGGTGTCGATTGGTGGTTGTGGTGGAGGTGGGGTGAATTTGGGTTTCAATTAGGGGTTAGGGTTTCAAACGGGTGTTGGTGGTGGTGTTGGTGTGTGTGTGTTTACTGGCGGGTGGTGGTGGTGCTGAATGGTAGAGGTGGGGTGGATGGTGGCGGTGGCGGTGGCTGGTGGTGGTGGTGGAGGATGGTGTCGAGAAGAACTGTTTAAGTTTTTGATGATTTTTTTATTTATTTTTTATTTGAGAACAATAACAGAAAACACAACTTTTTTTCTGTTTTAAAATTTTGAACTAAGGCAAGAAAAATATGTTTTTTGTTCTCAACACTGTTCACAAAACACAAGAACAATTTTTGGGCAACCAGCCATGTTTTTGTTCTTGTAAGCAATGAAAAAAATAATAAACAAAAACAAAAACAGGGGTTGTCAAACGGGCCAGTCATTAACTATGAATATACAAAATATATACAACTATATAAGTCATAATTTTCATATTTTAAAAATATTTATGAGAGTTAGGGATTATTAATATAAATATATACATATATACAGTAATGATCTCACGCCCGTTTGACTGCGCTCAGGGAGTCCTCCAAGGGAGCAAGATAAGTTAGTCACATTCCAAAACCACTAAAATAATTTTCAAATATTTCAAAACCCCCTTTTTATATTTTAATTCCATATTTAGTTTTTTAATACCATCCATGTGAAACTAAATTAGATAATTGACAAAACAAAATAAATCAGTCAAATTAAAGATAAAATATTAATGTTCTTCATCATTATCAAAACATCTTTTTGCTATGTTTTATTTTGTATAGATTTATCTCACAATTATCATTGCTCCAAACAATGTTAGTATTTTTAGTTCATTATAGAGCCTTTTAATGATAATTGAAATTGATTTAATTTTAATTGAAAATTAGATTTTATAATACCTTTAGTTTGCATTCACCGACCAATAATATATTATTCAAATATTTGAATGCAATTTAAGAATTTGACGTGATGAAATGACGGAGAATATCAGGGATTAATCTTTGATGTGATTGAAATATTTAAAAAAGATTTTAGTGATTTTAAATGTTAGGGAGCAAGAGATCAATATATATATATATAATGTTTTTTATTATAAAAATGTATTTCCTTTCATTTCTAACACTTTCTGTCCAACCAAAACAGACCCGAAACAATACACATATTCGAACCTCACTTTCCCAATTCCTCTGATAGCCAAGAGGCGGGAAACCTATTTCAGATTAGATATAGAGAGAGAAACCACCCACCCACCGGAGATGAGACCCTCCGCCGCCGGTCGCCGCCGTCCCAAGGACTCCTTCGCGCCAGACCGCAAACCCCCACCACCAACCCCCACCGCCGATCCCTGGCAGTTCCCTGGCGGCGCCACCGGCCGCGATTCCGACGCCAGCTTCTGCAGCAGCCGCCCCTCCTCCTCCTCCCTCAAACGCCCCCCCACCGCCGCTGACCGCTCCTATCAACTCTCCGTCATCAACACCTACCTCTCCTCCCACTCCGCGCCAATTTTCCTCAAACCGCCTCTCCCCTCCGCCAAAGACATCACCGAAACCCTAAAATTCGTCCTCGCTCACCTCGATTTCGCCGCCTCCAAACTTGAAGACGACCTCTTCATCGTCCTCAAACACCTCCATTGCCCTATCAAACTCAACAAATCGGCTCTCAGAGCCCCTGGTACTCCTCACTCATGGCCGAGCCTTTTAGCCGTTATTCACTGGCTGGTTCAAATCGCTATGTATAATGACCATTTGACCAGAGAGTCGAATCAGCGATCGAGTTTCGAAGATAATAGTATGTTAATGTATAATCTGGATAGTTATTTGAATTTTATTCGAGGCGATGACGATGAGGTGGAGAGGATCGATCGAGAATTCGCGGGGAAGTTGGAGCAGGAGAGGGATTCGGTGGCGGAGAAGGTGAAGGATTTGGCGGGAAATGTGGAGGAGCTGGAGGGGAGATTGGAGGAGTTGAGGTCCGGGCCGTCGCCTGTGGAGGAGCTGGAGAAACAGAAGGCTGTGTTGGAGGAGGATGTGCAGAAGTTCTATTCGTTGATTAAGCAGATGAACGAGTACATTGAGAACGCAAATGAGGTGTTGGAGGAGAAAGAGAAGAAATTGGAGGCTAAAGTTGGGGAGAAGAGGAGGATTTGTGAGGAGAATGAGGAGTTGAGGAAGAGGATAGACACACAGCCTGTGAATTCGCGAGACGCGGATAGGATGAAGAGGGATTTGCAGGCGGTGGAGAGAGACATTGCTGACGCTGATGCGGAGAGGAATGGATGGGAGGAGAAGTGCTGGGATCTTGATGCTGCGATTGGGCGCAAGTTTAAGGAGCTGCAGGCCCTTGCAATGGAGTGCAACCAAGCTATGAGGAGGTTCTGTTTTACATATCTTAGCATCAATATGTTTATATCGTTAAATGTTTGCATTAGAACTAAAATTTTGCTCTAGTTGTGGTTAATCATGTCATATGTTTATGTGTAATTGTCTTATAATACGCTTTTTTTCTCTAGTTATTGAAATAGATAATTGGGTTTTATTGTTTCGTTCTGAGGTAGTAATAGGACAGTAGTACCAACAATGCTGTATGGGTACTAAGTGATCTTTGAGAAGGAAGGAACTGTGTTATGCTTTTGTTACAATAATTGGGTTTTATTGTATCGACACAGAAATATTTTCAGGTCCTACTGAAACTGCAAACATCTTTGAAGTTTTGCTCCTTTTTTTTTTTGTTTTCTACAAATATGTGAGATTCCTTTCCTTTGAACATTGCAGATTTTTGCTATTTTCAAGTCTTAGTTTATGCTTATTTTGTTTGTTATCCATGGAAAACCTACCAATTACCTCATGCAGAACAACTGCTGCAGAAAGAACCCCCCTCCGGGGGGGGGGGGGGGGATATATCTTCCCTGCACAACTTTAATTAGCTGTCTAAATTTGTATATCAAGCAAAGCCAGTGTCCTTGTCAGACTGACAGTGGCAAACCTTAGACACAAGTTATCTAGGGTGTATTTCTTGTTATTTGTTCATATTGTCCTCGAAGTATATTTGCCACTTCATGCAAATCTGATGCACTACAATCTTCAATTCAGTGCCGCTGATGTTTTAGATTTTACGTTAATGCTTCCAGGTTGAAGCTCGGAAATGGTTTTCAGTACGAGCTAAATCCCAAAGGTTCCACTGCTGCTGAGGTGCAGGGGATAGACTATAAATCAACACTAAAGCCTGAACTTGCCTCCTTTGCTGATGACCTAAAGAAAAACTCAATGGCAAGATTGGAAGAGTTGCTATCGCTTCAGCAACAATCGGTTGAAATTGCATCGAAGATTGAGGCTAAAAGAAAACATATTGAAGCACTTCAATCCCATAGTGATGAAGTAAGTGCACTGAAAGCAGTTCTTTTACACCATTCACATTTATTATTGCATTTGTTACAAATGAGTTTGCACTTATCCATTTGGATACCTTGAGCACTTGATACTTAACGCCAACTTTTAACTACCCATCTTCTGAAAAGGCAATCAGTTGTTTGAAATATTCGTAATGACCCTAATGCTCAGGGAAGATTCCAAGAGTTGAGGGAGGCTCTTCACTACCCATTCAGAATTTTCGTGTTTCGGTAAGCACTGAATGGTTAGCTTAAGGAATAGCTCCCCAGTGAATTTTTCACCTTTATTAACTTTTATTTTTTTGGGTAATTAGCTTGTGAAATATGTCATTGAAATTAATACTAATTTGCTATGAAGCAAACAGGTCTTCTGATCCAACTCTTTAGTGAAGTCTTCGATTTAGGCAATGTCATTTCCAATGTACTTGTCTATTGAAATTTGATAGCAGTATGGGATTGCTGTATTCTACCAGGGCTTTCATAGATTCAAAAATAATAAAGGATACGGCACAAAAGAGTTTGGAAATTTTATTAATATAACAGTCAAAAGAAATAAAAGATTTAGGCAAGTTAAAAAAACCAATTAAAATGGGGCATTCCGAGAATTGAACTCGGGACCTCTCGCACCCTAAGCGAGAATCATGCCACTAGACCAAATGCCCTTTTTTAATTCCTTCTAATATTAAAAGTCTGTGATAATTTAATCAATTATTACATTTGAAGATCTTTTGAGGGAAGTTGAATTGTAGAACTTTAAGGCTCTGCTTGGTTCGCGGTCCGGTCCCATGTGGTCCGGTCTCATAATGACTTTTTTGGGACCGGACACTGTTTGGCAACACGGTTCCAAAAAAATGGTTACAAAAAAACAAGGACCACTTGGGACCAAAATGGGTAATTTGAGACAACCAAAAATGGTCTCAAGTGGTCTTATATACAATTGTCTTAACACATGGGACTATAAATTTGAAAAAAATATATACAATTAAAAAATATATATAATTTGAAAATAATATATAAAATTAAAAAAATAATATAAAAAATTTGAAAAAAATATAAAATTCAAAAATAATATACAAAATTAGATATATATATATATATATTTGAGAAAATATAAAAAATCAAAAATAATATATAAAATTCAAAAAATAATATAAAAATTCGAAATAATTTATAAAATTTGAAAAATATATTATTTTTGAATTTCTTATATTATTTTCAAATTTTTAATATTTTATATATTTTTCATACTTAATATATTTTTTGAATTTTATATATTATTTTTTTATTTTTTGTATTATTTTACAAATTTCCAAACAGCTTGAATAAGACCATAAGACCAGACAACTTTACCAAACAGACTTTCAGAACACCATCCAGTTAAGACCAGACCAGATAAGACCGGACCGCCTACCAAACGGGCCCTAAATGTTCTTCTCTGGTCTCTGAGGGCATCCAAATATGCTTGCTATTGCACCTTTAACTTTTAGTTTTTGGGTTTAATATCCACCAGGCCACTGTCTGCATGCCTAAGTTTTTTTTTTTTTTTTTCACGGGACGGTTTCTTTTGAAAGAATAATTGTTAAATTTTCCCCATGGCAAATTTCTAGTTATAGTATGATTGCTCAAAATTTGATATAACCTGACTTTTAATAGGGAACTATTTGATTTTATCCTCCAAAATTCAGGGTATTTACTAATTAATTGTTTCTGAAGATTGATTTATAGTTAAAGGACAAGCACCATTACATAAGCAGTCATGTGTCTTTTCCTGTGTGCCAAGTTTTGCATTGGAAATTCACCTAGGTGAATCCAACATATTTAGTCTTAGCTTTGGATGGAGGGACACTGCATAAGTACAGATATGGTTTCCTGTGTTCCCTTTTGGAGTGTATTTGGTGTTCCTGCAGAACTTCCTTCTCTGATAGGCTCAGAGTTCGCCATGAGCATTGAACTTCGGCTTGTATATCTTTGAGAGGAAGAATTTGTAGGAGCCATGATGTATGGTTCTCAATATAAGAAACTGAACCTTTTCTTTGATTACATGTGGAGGGTGACACAGAAGTTATGCCAGCTGGTGTTCCCTATTTCTACTAGTGGTTCTCGACGGAAAATGAAATTATGTAAGCAAGAGGACTATGTCTGGAAAGCCTCTCCCTCTGTCACTCATAGAGACACATGCATCAAGAAAAAGGAAAAAGGAAAAAGTGAGAAAAAAAAGGACAGAACTACCAAAAGCTAACCAGAAAAATGAAACAATAAATGCATTAGAAACAGTCTGATAAGAAATCAGCAAGCGTTGGTCTTGAAAGAAATCGTAAATTTGTGCCAGTTTGGTCTCATGTTCCTCATGGAAACCTTCAATTGACAAGAACAACTGACCTTTGTACCTAGAAAAGGTGAAAATGACTGCAGTAGGAAAAGCAATCTGATTTGAATCAGCAAGTGTTTGGCCCAGAATGAAGTTCTAAAGTTATGTCAGTTTGGTGTGACGGTCTTCGCGGAAGCATTCTTTTATTCTTATGGATCAGGTATTTTAGTAGAAATGAATTTCACATTGTTGGATTGCACGCAATTTGCTTTTCATTTCACTAGTACCTATACTCTGTTGATATTATAAAGGACTGGAAGAGAATCCCTTGGAAACAAAGTTCTTATAGATCGGATCTCAACTACATTGATGATCAATTGTCAGGTGGAAGCTCACTTGAACGTATTGCATAAGGAAACACAAGATCACACTACCAGGTGTTCAGCAGAGGCTAGAAGGATGGTAAAGGAGGTTGAAGCCGAGTTTTGCTGCTTGGCTGATGTTGAAAGAGAAGCAGCAGAGTTTCTAGAGGTATGTCCTCATTTTTCTAATCCTTGCTGGAGCTGCTACTTAGATTTTTCATTGATAATCCAAGGAGAAACGTATTTGTCAAGGTAGAAGGTATCTTGTAACAGGGTGACAATACCCTTAATATTAGGGTTCTATGGTATCAAGTTTCTACTTAATAATGCGTTCATATCTGCTTAATTGGTACTATAAGGTTTCTCACATGCTATTCGTCTTCCATCTTTTCATGAAGGCCTCCAAAGTGAAGTTGCAGGAAGCTGTTGATCAAAGTGAACAGGAAGTTCAGGCCTTAGCTCACGAACTCTTTGCATTGGTCGATTCGGTTTCAAAATACAAAGAGTATATGGCTTCGAAAATTTCAGAGATGAAGAGTGATCTTGCAGAAACTTGTGCCGCCATATCAGATACTTACAAGAGCTCGTTCTGAGCGATTTGGTATTATTGTTTTTGACCCGAGCAGCTACCTATGAAGTCTCTCCAATGTGTTAATCAACCTGACAACTCTTTATCTTTTCTTACGCCTGGCTTAAGCCTCTGAGTCGCTGCTTGCTGCTAAGTTATGTTTTAGAGAGACTGCGATTTCAATAGGTGTGTCTTTCTTTTGTTGTTATTGTGTATTTGAATTTGGAGATGCTATATAGTAAATAACAGCTGATTTTGAGAAAAGCTTCTATACAACACTGATAGTTTTCATGTTGCTGATATGGTACTAATAACCAGAGATTGGGTAGGAGATGTGAGCATGTTTGTGCATACGTGTGTTGGGCTTTCTTTTGTTATTATTGTGTATTTTAATTGCTTAACGTTGTTGTATGTGAGCTTTAGGGACAAAATTACGATCGGTTTGGTTTGCCACTTAAAATTAATTTTCAATAAGATTATATTTACATAATATATATATATATATATATTACATTGAGTTTTAAGCTATAGTTTTCAAAAGGACGCCGATCTCTCTCCCAATATCTCTCAACATAAATCAAGGACTAATACATGGCCCACTATTTGGAACACCATTTTTTTATACAAAAGTTATTCTCTCTCTCACTATACAAAATATCTAAAAAAAATAATCTGAATTTTCTTTCTAAACAAAATAATTTCGTTTTTCATTCTAAAAATAATAATTTCGATTGGAACAAATAAGGTTATGAACCTAATTTCGATTCTAAAAAAATAATTTCGATTTTCTGTATATAGAATTATGAACCTAAAGTAACATGATGAACCTATCATTGGAACAAATTCAAAAAAAAATATTTTTGATTCTTTTTTGTTCCAATCGAAATTATTTTTCTTAGAATGAAAATCCAAATTATTATTTTTAGAATGAAAATCCAAATTATTTTTTTAGAATGAAATTCCAGATTATTATTATTTTTGGATGAAAAACGAAATTATTTTTCTTAGATTTTTTTTGAAAATTTTGTTATATATATATATATATATATTTGTATAGAGAGAGAATAGTTTTGTAATATATATATATATAAGTATTTGTAGAGAGGGAAAGTGATAGAAAGAAAACAATTTTTGTATAAGAAAATGGTGTTCCAAATAGTGGGTCACGTGGTGATATATTTACTTTGATGGGAAAATTATACAAACTATTCTTGAAGTATAACCTAATTGCACGCAGTATTCTTTACGTTTTAATAATATCATAAACTACTCTCAAAATCATCTCTTTTGTAACACTTAGCCCCTTCTGTTCAAAGTCAACGCCATAATTGGTCAATAAAGACTGTTTTTGTAGTGAACTTCCATTTTTGCCCTCATATCATTCCATGTTCCAATTTTACATACAAAATTACTTAAATACCCTAATTATTTTGAATTTATATATAATGTTCTAAAATATGAATTTTTTTTTCAAAAAATAATTTTTTTGCGAAAAAGTATATATTATGTTCCAAAATATGATTTTTTTGCAAAAAAATACTTATTATGTTCCAAAATATGAATTTTTTCAAAAACATATATATTATGTTCCAAAATATGATTTTTTTGCAAAAAAGTACTTATTTTGTTCCAAAATATGAATTTTTTTCCGAAAAATACTTTTTTTTGCGAAAAATATATTTTATATTCCAAAATATGATTTTTTTGCAAAAAAGTACTTATTATGTTCCAAAATATGAATTTTTTTCCGAAAAATACTTTTTTTTGCGAAAAATATATATTATGTTCCAAAATATAATCTTTTCCGAAAAATATTTTTTTTTGCGAAAAATATATACTATTATGTTCCAAAATATGATCTTTTCTAAAAAATATTTTTTTTGCAAAAAATATATATTATATTCCAAAATATGATTTTTTTCTGAAAATAATTTTTTTTCAAAAAATATATATTATTTTTTCCGAAATAATTCATATTTTGGAAAATAATATTCTCCCTCCGAAAAATAATTTTTTTTGCGAAAAATATATATATATATATATTTTTGAATTTATAATTTTTGGGGCAAAATGGACACCGTGGGGGTTAGTTGATAAAACTGGATAGTATAGGGGGTTTCTTGAAATTAACCCTAAAATATAATATAAAACAAGGGCTTTTAAGTAAATTCACGCACAAATCTGACTGGGGCTGTTCTAAGGGATAGTAACTGATATTATTCAAACATTAGGGGTACTCTCTGCAATTAGGTCATAGTTCAAGGATAGTTTGTGTAATTTTCCCTACCTTTGATTTATGTGAGAGATATTGTGAGAGGGATCCTTGCCGGAGAGGATCCATGTTCCTTTAAAAAAGGGTCGATCAAAGCAAGTTTTGGTAGTCTTTTGATTTGCTGTTTTAAAAAAAAAAAAAGATAAAAATCTATTCAAATTTTTTTTTTTTTTTTAAAAGAGCATTCATGACGAATAATGCTGATTCCCTGTCATCCAAATTCATTTTAAATCTTTGTAATATCCAATTCAACAGTGTTATTTAAATGCTTTTGAAAGATAAAGAGGTGTGTGTATATATATATATATATGTATTTTTATCGTAACAAAATAGAAAAGAAAAACGTATACGCCTTAAGCTTTCTGAAAATGCTAAAATGGAGTATGACTTGCTTGAAAGGAACAATTATATCGTTTGACTTCCAATAGAATTTGAAGATCAAAATCTTATCACTAATTGGTAAAGTAGTCCATAGTAGATTTGACTCAGTGGTTGGCTTGAAAACGATATTAGTTTTTTTTTCCGGTATTAGTTGTAGATAAATCAACATCTATCCTAGTGTGCGTATACATATATGATATAGTATATATATATATATATAATGTGTTAGGTTTAATTCATTTCAACACAATGAGATAGTAAATTGAAAGAAAAAATTAAGAATCTTTTGAAGGGGTAAACCGTAAAGACTATACAGATAAACTATGCCAACCCCAATTCTATTGTACAGTTTTAGAGGATTATAAAATTATAAATTGTTCTTCCAGATCTCTAGCCCGAAAATTGAGTTCCGGAGACCAATTGCTACAAATGGTTCTCTAATTCAAAATATAAAGTACTTGTCGAAGGCACCTAATGTTGTGATTTAATCTCCATTTATGGCCAACAAGGTATTCACCGAAGTGACATATTGTTGCGCTCTTGATTTGATCTCCAATTCTAAACAAAAAGATGTTTGTTGGAGACACACATTGCTTCTACCATGGCTCAAAAAATAGAGAGGGAATCTGAAATAAAAAAAAGGCTCTTATAAAGTAGGTTTGGATTAGAGGGAATTTGAAATTAAATTAAAATGATTAAAGAATTCTGCAACATGGGTTGCCACCTCATCCAACATGTCATTCAAGTTAAAATCATGAATTTAAATCCATGAAGTATAGCATCTTCCTTAACAAATATCCTTCAAATAAGAAACAGAAGCATTAAGAGAAACAACCAGTCATTGAGAAAAGATGGCAATTTCACTAAAAAGAGCATACTAGTTGATAGACAACAAGATCTTTTGCTGGCTAACTCGTATACATATATCACATGATATTTACAATTACACACACCCGAACCCCTATATCCCTTCCTAGCTAATACAATAAAAGAATGAGAAATCATAAAAAAGAGAGGAAACATACAAATTTTGCATATCCTACAATGTCTGGTATTGTAGATGCATGCTGACCAACTTGCCCACCAATGCTAAGAATTGGCCAACAGGAAAATAAGGTCGAGCGCAGTGCTTGGCTTCTCATTATTCGACCAGTTCCTGTTTCATGAATATGCCGTCAGTGTTAGAACATGTATCGGATGAATGCGTTGAATATAGAACTTGACTAATAATGATCAAGTGATGAAGAACGAAATTGTACGAGAGAAGGAGAATTAAAGCAAACTTCGGTTGCTAAAAAAATTCTCTTCAACTAGAATTTACGCACACTCTAGCAATTATAGACTATGGAGCTTCATACTCAATCTCAGTCTATAGATTGGCCTTACTATCAGATATAAACATAAATTAAATGAAAAACACCATTTTCAAATATACCGATAGCAGTAGTATATCAGAATTTATGATAAGCACAGCTTTAATATGTAGACCTGTTCCAAATAGGAATGTTAGCAGGGTCAGCAGTCAGCTTCACCCCACTTATTAATTTCTCTACTATAGCAATGTACCAGTCATCAAGGGAAATTTCCATTTTGACACTGGATCTAATGGAGGTGGAGAAACCATACAGATAGCCCATGTTTGTGGAAGTCTCTTCCCACCACAACTCCCACCAGTACAGGTTTGATGAGTACTGTGAAAAGCATACTGGAGAAAAGGCGAGACTAGTTGGATAGTTTACAAAGCACGTGCATATGCATATAATGTATGTGTTTGTGTGAGAGTGGGTATATACAACTTGCATAGTCATGTACATTGTAATTTCTCTCTCCAACCTTTCTATCTGCCATGGTGGATGAACTGCAAGAAATGACTGGAAAAAATGGTGATAGTACAGTTGAAAGTACTTAGAAGTGAACGATTATTACCTCAATATTTTGGTCACCGAAAGTGGAGCAAAATATTTATGATAGTCTGCCATTAAAGTAAGGAGATGCAGAGCCTACAGAAGTCGTCGACTGCCTCTTCACAAACGGATGGTCCAATAGCTCAGCAGCAGTAGGCCGATGATCTGGGTTAATTTGCAAGCATCTGAGGATAAAATCTCGAGCATCACCTGATAACGAATCAGGAATAGGAGGAGGTTCACCCCTGCCAATTCTAAATATTGCTTGCATCTGTCATGGCACAGGAAGATACATCCTTCAAAACTCCACTTCCGCATAGATTTCAATTTGAAAAATATGGCTAATATGATGACGTATTTTATAGTATTCATTTGGGCATAAAACAATTTCTAATTCTTCTTCTTTTTCCATTATATTTTTTTCATACATAGCACTTGAAAGATCTAGGGTATGGCAAATAATAAGGATGTGTAGTAGAACTATTGTGATGGTTAAACAATTCAAATTCATAAAATGCTCACAGTAAAGCTCAGGAAAGCAAAATCAATACAGAACTAAGCATTCCTTTATTGCATGCTTTATCAGTTACCTACAGTACAGTATATCGTTTGAGATTAATTTGGAAAAAATGTCAACTTCTGCATGCAGGAGAGAACATAATTTGAGGAGGAAAGAAGTAATCTTAAACCCTACTCCTAGTGCTTAGCTTATTAGAACATCAAAGGCAAGGCCCAATCATGGCAAAGATAACTTCTAGAAAGCCTTCGTCTGGACATGATTATAATTCGTGTTGCACGCCATGAAAGAGAATTATCATTGTCCATCTAAGGTGCATTTAATCTTTGCTAGAGTTTATCACACAGCAAACCACTGTACATACAGTTATTTTATATAAAGAAGTCTCAGAGGAGAAGAAGAAGCAAAAATTGGACTTCTCTTTACTGTGAATAGAACTTCTCTTTCAGGTTAAAAAAAGACTCAGCATTTAGTTGTGATCAGTAAAGTGTTGGTTAAGGTACACCAATCCCAAAAAGAAAGCCTCGCGGTTCACTAATATCTGCACGAAACCGTTAATCTAATTACACCAATCCCAATTAGACTATGCAGTTTATAGCTTTATGCATCTATAACAAAGCTTAAATACTGTGGCTTTCTCACATCCAATATATATGGAAATCTATGTTCTAGGAGCACTTAGTGGTAATTGCATGACATTTCTATAAACTGTGTGCATGAAGTTGGCATTATAATGGAATGTTGGCTGGGTCTGTATTAGATAATGGGTCCTAAAATGGTATAACCCAAATAGTGGGACATGCAGAAGTTCCAGATTTGTTGAAATGTATGGTGTCGCAATGTGGGAAATTAACCTTCTTTTTATAGCAACACTAGAGCACAAATGGTAATATGTCCAAAGGGGAGAAAACAGAGACATAAATCTAAGAAAAAAAGGAACAGACCACTTGTACGATGTCTCACAACTTCTACAAATCGGAACAGGGGAAAAAACAGCTAGAAAATTTTCAGTTTCAGAAAAGTCACCACCAAATATAGTAACTGGTCAGTAACTATTTAGAAATAATGCTTTCTTAATTCTGGTTCTTATAGACAGTAGTTACCCTGACCAAATCAAAGAACTGCTACTGCATTCTAGCTTTAGAATAGGACCCACAATACTGAAGCAATTTTGTTGAACCAATTATATTGCATAAATGACCACACCTCAATACTGAGCAGCAACACAAATAAGAAAAGAAAAAAAAATTCTGTATGCCATTCAAATAAACTGAAACATTGAGCTACGAAATAAGAGAAACCAACTTCTGGCGAGACATATTTTACGATTTCTCACAAATGAAATGCAGAAGAAACCAATGAAACCAACATAAGAAATCAGCCTAGCTAACAATGAAACTATTTGGTAAAGATGATATAATTACAAATTTATAGAAAATGTCATGCATACCCCTTCCAAGTGCGAGTACGGAACTTGCCGAGTTAACATCTCTAAGACGGTGCATCCAAGGCTCCATATATCAGCTGCAAGCCCATAGCCATGATTCTTCCGGTTAACGACCTGATAATGCATGTCAATTTAGTACACCTCCTTAATAGAGACAGGTATGCTAAAGGCATTCTATGACCATCAAATGAATACAAAGGTAGTAGTCCACAGAAGATTGAGAAGCCAGATAAGCAACATACAAATCAGCCCATGTGTCGATGGAACAATAGAGTCAGCACAATCTAAAATTAACAATTTGTATTATGTCGCAACAAATGTTCGAGTTGGGCAACACTCTTTCGCATATCAGTCGGACACAAAAGCTAACAGTATAAAACTTCAAGACACATTGTCAGAAGGATCACTAACTACAGGAGCTTATGAATATTCTTCTAAAACAAATATTGTGCACTAGGTTTAAGAAAGTGTAAGCAATGATTATTTACCGAATTCGAAAGAACATAATAAACATACTAAATTATGTGGACTTAACACTGATAGGCAATGAAAGTGGAGTCACTATTATTGTTATTGCCAAGATGTGGATCATTATCATTTATCACCTCTTTAAAAAGGAAAAAATTAAGTAGGTATTTACATGCATTTAATAATATTTATACAATGAGCAAAATTCTCATCATGTGATCTTAGAGTAAAATATCAAGTACTTAATTCGAAATAGTGTTATACTGATATATGTGCAAAAAGATATAGGAAGTTCTCTTTACTCATTTATCATATAGATTAGTACTACAAATATTTGTACCAATATTTTATGGTTAATAGAGAAAGAAAAGTGAAATTAATAGTTGCTTAACTTGTGCAGTATGAGTTTTCATAAAATCAATCTCAAAACCCTTATAATCAAGCAAGAACACATCATTGATGAATCTTTTTACATGTGTGCTACTATTGTTTATCCCTTGGCATGCAGCAATTACCTGTGTCAAAATTTTATGAGGCAAACAATTGAACCTGCATTGACGTGTTGACACATTTACTTTATTATGAATCGAACAAACCGTAACAGTAGTTGTGATGTGGAATGTAGCACTTACATCTCAGATAATGAATTCAAAAAATACAAGGTAAGGCATAGCTTTTCTTTTCTAAACTGAACTGTCAAATAGGCTCTTTTTTTCAACTAATCTATTTGGGTTGCGTTTTTTTCATTCAGCAAACAGAATGGACCATAATTTTATAAACTTTTACAATCACCAAAGGCCTTGAATAAAATAAATCAGTTTTACATTTGTCCTTGAACCAGAATAGCTAGTTATGAGGGGGGAAATGTCAATGATCTGGCACAAACCAAACAAATACACCTTAAAAGAAAACTGAGATATAGAAAAAACAAGCAGCATCTCCAATTGGAAGTGTGCTTACATGCGTGTGTGCGTGTGTGAGAGAGAGAGTGAGAGATGAGTTGACGGGATTAGATTACAAAAATTACCTACATAATGCTACTAGTAGTTAACATACTAAAAATATAACATATATCTGACTGAAAAGCATTTGCAGGCTAAGACAATTAAACACCCAAAAAGAATTGAAGAATTTGGAAGAGGAGAGGCAAACCTCGGGGGCCATCCAAAAAGCAGTCCCTTTGCATGATTTCACATCATTTAATTTGACTGCCTGAGAAGATACACAATAGCATTTTCATCTGTTTAGAATCTAAAATTTTATATTCAGAGGTGTGTGTACGTGTGTGGAGAGAGGGAGAGAGAGAGTTATGCTTAAAAAACTAACCTTTGCCAACCCAAAATCAGCAAGTTTCACAGATCCGCTTACATCTACCAGTATATTAGCGCATTTTATATCCCTATAAGAAGAAGATAAAAGAATAAAGACTAGAACAAAATTCGCTACTCTTTCCACAAAATATCAGATGCGATCAGGACTGTTTTCAAAATATAAAATATCTACTATTGTTTTCTCTTTCCTCTCTAACAATATTCAGATTTTCTTTTTATATTACTATAACACATCAATATACAACAGAAGCAAGACCCATTACCACCAGAGAACATAACCATATCTATACAGTTTGAATTAGTGAAGATCAGGTTAAAAAAAATTAGGGTCTAGGATCTGAGGTAAATGGAGAAATAGGATTCATGGAAAAAATCCTTAGTTGAGAAGAAGGCTTTATTGAGTTTAGGAGAAATATTGTGGATTAAAGCTATAGTATATATATATATATATCCTAAAAATTGTGATGAAAGCGGAGAAGTTAATAACTAAACTTATGCTTCATTAGAGATATACTAATCGCAGAAGCAATAAGCATGAATTTCCAACATGGGGCAGAGAGAGAATATTATTTGCTTTACCTGTGAACCACATTCCGGCTGTGAAGGTAATTTAAACCATTCAAAATCTGCCTTGTATAAACGGAAACTTGGGAATCCCAGAGCTGATACTTTAGATACAGGCTTGCAAGAGAACCTTTGTTTACAAGCTCGAGAAAGATATAGAGTTTGCTGTCATCCTGGAAAGACCATTTTGCATATAGAAACGAAAGGCAAACATAAACCTCAATCTCATAAATCATAATTGATAGAGAAAACAAGAGCACAACACACAAATACCATAGTAAAATACAGAAAACAACAATCGATCAAAAGTGTTGCTAAAGTTAGGAAGCCCACTAACTGAAGACCTTTATTCTTTGCTTCTTTTTTTTTGGCCATAACCTGATGCTTTAGATTTCTTTCTTTCTTTACTTTGACCTCCAAAAGGCCAAACCAATTGGTTTAAAAGAAGCTTCAAGCACCAAATAGCAGCTCATATAGCTTGTAGTTAGAGATCACAACTATGGAATGGTCTTGAAAAAGATATAGAGAAAATGGAAAGAAGAAAAATAAACTCAGGTATGAACTTATAACCGAACTGTCATTCTTGAAATTCCACATCCAGGTCATTTGGTCGGGTATTTCCTATGTAGGCTCTAGCATAAACTTATAAATTGGTCTGTATCAGTATAAATTAGAACCTGTGTTCTAGAGTTAAAGCTGCTACCTACCATCCATTGCTATGTATATATATGATGCAGAAAGATATTTACTTTCTATCACCTTTCAATTCAAAAACCAATGCATCATTTTTCACCAAGACCATCTTAAAGCATGTGGCTTACAAAATCATTTTTTAAACAAAAAATATCATTAGAAGAAACAACCCATAGTAGGAGGGAAGAATACAAAGAAGAATTCAGTCGAAAGGTAGAAACTATACCTTGTCTGTACCGAGATATTGAACTATGTTTCCATGTTCAAACTGACTTAAGAGAGAAATCTCCTGAACCAATTGACAAGGAATGAGAGAAACATGTCACTCAAACCAATAATAAAAATATTTTTTTTATATACACCACAATCAATGTTTAAACCATGAGAAATGACAAATTATTTTACTTGCTCAAGCTGAATAATGCTTTGCTTGCCCTGAGTTCCTTGATCAAGCAAAGAAACCTCCTTCACAGCAAAAAAGAATCCATCACTGTGGAATAAGAGAGAAAAAAAAACCGAATAACATGAGGAGTGAAACAAAGACATACGAGGAAAAGAAGGAATAAAGAATGGGAGTGAAATCAACAAAGAAAACAGAATTCGAGAATAGGAGGAAATCTCGTCCTAAAAGAAGAGGAAGTGGAGATGACATAAGAACATAAAAAAATATGGCAACCCCCAAAGTAAGAACATGCCATCAGCAGATTCCCTTTTAATGCTGGACCGACATCAACAATTTATGAAGAGCAGAAAATAGATAATGCTGCAATCAGGAATTATGACACACTCTAGTCTCCATTAGCCACAAATCCCAATCAAATAACTCAAAGAGTTCAACCATACATCAAAGACTTCCTGAAACAGATTAGAATGAACTTCAATTTCTAATAGTATCACAAATGAATTATCTATTATTTTATAACCAAATATAAGATCAGAGAGGGGCAAGGAATAAAGATGCCTCCCCCACCAAAATAGAGTTGTCTAGCAAATCATCAGCGTAACATATTTATTGTACTCTTTCCAAAGGTTTCGTATAATATCCAAAGGATTAAGAAATAAATTCACAGGATTTCTTGATATCCACTTGAGAGCCTTCTCAATCACACCCAACCACAAAAGACAACATTGCAATGAAATTACCAGGTTTTAAAGAAATGAATGGATCATATCCCCCCCCCCCCCCACACACACACACACACACTTTCTCTTTCCTGGTACATGGTAAATCCCATGAAGGCAAGAACCAACCCTTAAAAATAAAAATTTTGTAGCTAAGACAAATGCATCATGATTTCCAGGATTCAGCAAGCTGTTCACAACCATACAGATAGGAGGTAAAAATTCAACGCTTTCGGAGATAAGGTTGTATAGCTTCTGAAAACATCACCTCCCTCAAACTGACACCTATATCCTAATACCTAACCGTAAATAACCCTTCTAATTGTTTTTTTTGGTGAAGTGGAAGTGACACTGAGGAACACATATGACATAGAAGCTTTATATAGTGAACTGTGTCATTGTAGTGAGAAGCCAGTGGACAAGAATGATGATAACCTCCAACAAAGTTAAATTATAGAAGCAAGCCTGAGCAGGTCCTCACATGCTTTGACCTAGTACCATGGTACAGAGAATTGTTGCAATCCCCTTTCTGTTGGATTAAACTTCCACATTTACCATTAAATGAGATAGTTCAACTTGTAATGGAGACTCTCCCTCGCCATACTGTTTGCATTTTACTCACTTTTTGTGATGGAGGATGTTAGAGTTAGTCAGCACCAGACGGAACAGGACGTCTTTAACCTCCTCCATGCGGAGCGAGTTGTTTCCAAGTATTATTTGTGCCGATTGCCCACATACTTCATCAGAAAGTGGGATCACACCATTGCATAAACCCACAAACGGTTGCAAACATACATCCGCCATAGACCTCATGAGTGTATTAATAAGTATAGACTACTGTAAGGTTAATTGGATCAAATTTGGGATCAGAAGTAATTATGTCTTTGGAAATCCTCCAGAAACATAATATCTTTAAACAGAGATCGAGGGCGATCTTAACCCAAGGCTCTGATAATCAGAGTATGTTAAAAGCCAAACTATACCTAGAATAGGGGTGGATAGATTTCAAAACCCGCCTACTAACAAAAAATGACATTAATTTAATTTGAACAAGTGACAACCAAATCATAACAAACTACTTAGGGAACCCCCAAAGTAAAAACATAGATTGAAATAGACTTCATGTACCATGCATGAAGCATAAAACATCTACACTAGGACTGCGATGTTAGGTGAAATATTGGATACTAATCAAATCCACTACAAAATTAGTGTAAAACCCTAGGTATCATATTCTAAACCCTGGTACCATCTAAGCATCATAATCGTGATAATATTCAATGAATCTTCACCTCACTCGATCAGCACTTCAACTTGTGCTTTGATCTTCTCTCCTAGTCCATGACAATTATTGTTGGTGGTGTGATAACTTGTTTGTCGAAGTCCTCTTAGCTCAAGAGGATTGTAAGCGATTAGCCCTCATTATATGCAGTGACAAGAATTAGGGATATAATGAACCAAGTTGTTGGCTTCTCTCGACAAGAGCTTGGTGCATGTTAGTTTGTATAATAAAAAAAAACCACACTCAACCAAGATCCTAGCTCCTTAAATAAATCAACCTAGCTTAAATAACCAGAACTACAGCCTTCTCACTCATTTTTCATAATATAAATTTCTAAAAAGCTTAAAAAATTAATTCAGTTAAATTTTTCCAAGCAAACAAGACCAATTAAGCCATAAGTTACAAAATGAATAACAATGAAGGTTAGTTAAAGTAAATATCAGAGAGCGCTTGCTTATGTAATTACTTGAGTATTAACCGAATAAGCTATAAAAACCGTGATGTACTAATAACACTTACTCAGTAAAACCTTCGTATACTGTTCCAAATGACCCACTTCCCAGAAAGTCGCCCTTCTGCCAAGACTTTATACTGCGCCTAAAGCTTGCACAAGGCGAAAGCAGGTACATTGCTTGAGGTTCTATGGTGGTTGTACTAAAAGAATCATCATCATTATCATCATTTAATGTATCTTCTGGAAATGACTCCGATATAACCACAGTATCTCTCAACCGCGCCACAATTGGCATTTCTTCAACCATATTGGTAGACCTCGTGAGCTCCACCATCGCCGGCGAACCCAAATTCTCATCGTCTTCAGGACCAAAAGACCTGCATAAATCCCAAGTTGAGCTCATATTATCCACAATCGACTGTATCATTGCGGGCGGCGGAGCTAGTAGTGGCGGACGAGCACCTTTAATCCCACCTCCAGCTTCCATGTTACACGAAACCCTAACCGATTCCATAACCCTAGCTCCATTGTGAACCCCAACCCTTTCTTCAACCTCCGCTGAATTTAGACCATTGGTGAACTGAAAAGCCAAATTTCCATGCTTGACCTCATCCCGAAGACTAACCGAATTCATAACCCTAGCTGCTCCATTATCAACCCCAACCCTTTCTTCAACCTCAGCTGAATTCGGACCATTGTTGAACTGAGAAGCCAAATTTCCATGCTTGACCTCATCACGAAAACTAACCAAATTCATAACCCTAGCTTCATCGTTCACCCTAACCCTAGCTTCGACATTAGCTGAATTTAGACCATTTCTGAAATCCGAAGTCTCATTTCCATGATTGACCCCATCACAAACCCTAACCCTAGCCCCAAACTCATCCAACACACACGTTACCGGCGATTTTTCGTCCTCAAACTTCTCCAATTTCTCCGAATTGTGATAACTGTTAAACCTCGATTTGGGGAAAGACTCGGAAGGCGAGCGATCGATGCGAGCCTCCCACGCCGCCGCGGGAATCGCGAAGTCTTCAGGTCCGGACAGCCCTAGACTGCGGCAAATCCGATCGAACTCGCCGTCGACGCCTTCCATTCGGAAGCTAGTTCGCTCAGAGAGCGTCGAGAGATCGAGCGAGCGAGTCCGGCGAGCCGACTCGTCTTCGAAGGAGGACGACGACGGCGAGTCCGACGCGTCGTAGTCGATGTCCTTGATCGCGTTGCGGCGGTCGAGCCTGGGCTTCGGCCGCCGCGGCTTGGCGTGGATCATCTCTCTGTAGAAATCACTCCGCATAAGTACATATAGATATAGATACAGAGATAGTTATATATGTATTACATATATATAGATATATATATATGCAGTAAAGAGGTTGAACGGAGAGGGATTCAGATGAGGCGGCGGGAGTGGTTTCTCTCTCCTCCGACTGTTTTTAGTAATTGCTGCTGATGCTGCTTTGAGTTGAAAATTATTCAGCTAATCTTTGAGATAAAATAAAATATTGTAGTGAAAATGGTCTGGCGCGTGCCACGTGGCAGATGGTAAGAGAATGGTGACTGGATACCAAAAGCCAGCTGCCAAACAAAACCCCTTCATTTATTTTGTTGTATTTTATTTTTACAGTTTAATGTTTTTTTTCCGTTTAGGGAGTATATAACAAGTTTGGGATAATGATTATTTGTACAAATGTTATAAACATTATTAATTAAATAATATAATTTGTAATGTATTGAATGATACGAGAAGTAATAATATCTTATTAAAAAAATAAAATTTTGACACAAATTCATCATCTATATGTATATATACACATATATGACTTAAAAGGATAAAGTATCTAATGATGCATGCTGTAATTTAGCAAAAATGTAAATAACGTATAATTTGTGGAAATATCCATATAATTATCATTAATTATCTTATTTTGAAAAGAAAAAAAAAAAGGTGAAGGGTGTTGATATGTGTTAAAAGGTAAATTATGAGTGATATTTGTGCTTCATAAAAATACTATGGTTCTACACTAAATTATGCTAGTTATTATTCAGAACATAAATGAAATGGCTAACCAAGAAAAAATAAAAACACAAATAAAATAATTTTGTCCATGAAGCATTAAGCTTTATATAGGGTTATTTGCTAAAAAAAACCCTATAATTTCATATTAGGTGCACAAAATTCTCATTTGTTACAAAATATATGTATAAATTCATTTTGTTTCCAAAATATTGCAACTTACCCCATTCTACTTTAAAATAATACAAAACCCCTAAAATACCACTTCTAACCTAATAAAAATAATAAATAATTTATAATAAAATGATAAAGAAATAAAATAATTAAATAAAAATAATTTTTTTAAAAGAATATGCTTATTATTTTCCTTTTTTTTAATATTTTTGAAAATAAAATTGTAATCTTTTGTTGATGTTTTTCTTAAATATATTTTCAATTTTTGTTTTTTAATTTTATTTTACTTTTTTAAAAAAAAAACTAAACTGGATTAATTTGTTTAATCAAGTGTTAAATAAATAAAATAAAAAGTTTTTAAAAAATAGGCTTATTTTTTTTCAAAATATTTTTAATATTTTTGAAAATATATATAATTGTTTTGTTAATGATTTTCTTAAATATATTTTTTATAAACATATTTTTTGTTTTTGTTTTTGTAATTTTTAAAAATATATATTCTAAGGGTATTTCAGACAATTCATGTCGTAATAGGGGCAAAACGCGCATATTTTCGAATAATATGATTTCAAATAACCACATGGATATCATACGCACTATATGTATACCGCAAGGGGTTAAATGCACCTAACCCCTTTATATAATTCATTGAGTACTTCGTGGATGGAAATTTCACCGTATGTTACTAGGCATAGTAATGGGGCGGGTACAAAACGGGTTTACCCACATCCATCCCTACTCCATTAATTTTTTTTAAATACCATACCCTTCACGGGTTGTCTTTTCATAAATCATGTCTGCCCCATTAACAGTTTATTATACCCATGTCCACACTCCCCACCCCATTTACACTTAATTCATCATAGACTATTAATTTAACCAAAAAAAAAAAACTAACATATGAACTTATTTCAAATCATACTATAATCGAACTATTTTATTTTTTTTGTATATATTTGGTTACTTGTATTTTCATAATTTTAGATTTTGAGCCCCATAAAATAAGAATGAATAATAACTAATAAAGTATTCAAGACTCATAAAAAGTTTATACATATAATAAGTAAAAAAATAAAATAAATTTAATGTAAACTGGGCAGGGCGGGGCGGGTATTTAACAAAACCCGTACCATCTCCATAACCCTTGACAAGTTAAATTTTTTTTACCGAACTCTTTTCTACGAAACAAAAAATGCTCCCGAATTCTTAAAAAGGGGCGGAACGGGGCAGTACAAATTACCATCCCTATATGTTACATTTTGTTTTTTTGGGTTTGAAGATGCCTTTTGTTTTTAAGGGACAAATATGATAAAAATAAATAAATAAATAAATTTAAATCCACCATGGGTTACGGGCGGTACGAGTTTTGGTAAACACCCATATTTCCCGCTTACATGTATTTAGTTTCAAATCTTGTATTAATAAACTTTTATTTATTAAAGTTTTTTTAATGTATTTAGTGTCCCATTAAACTTTATAGTATTAGTGTTTAAGTTCACGTTTTTAAACTTCATTTGATGCACCTACTGTGGTACTACTTAAAGCTTCAAAATTCTTATTTTTGGGGATTGATATTTATTTTTGGTTAAGTTCATTTACACCAGGTTTGTTTTAACTTTAATTATATTTTCTTAGATTTGAATATTTTTAATTACACCATTTCAGATTTGATATTCTCATCACTTACGTTCCCTTAAAGATGACATCATCTTAACCTTTTTTGTAAATACCTAAATTACCCTCAATGTAAATCCTAGAGCTAATTGGAAACAAGGATATGTAATTTTATCAATTTGACCCCCTCCAATAATTTAATAATTTAATTTGTATTCAATTTTCAATATATATATAAAATTCAAAAAAATATATATATATATAAATTTAAAAAATATTATAAATTCGAAAATAAATATAAAATTAAAAAATATATAAATTTCAATTTATATTTAAAAAAAACATATTAAACTCAAGACAAATATATTAATTTTAAAAAAATCATATAAAATTCAAATAATATATATTAAATTTCGAAAATAAATATAAAATTCGCAAAAAACATAAAAAAATTTGAAACAAATATATAAAATTCAAAAATATATATATTAAATTTCAAAAAAATTTATAAAATTTGAAAATAAATATAAAATTCAAAACAATATATATTAAATTTCGAAAAAAATTATTAAATTCAAAAATAAATATAAAATTAAAAAAAAAACATATAAAATTCAAAACCCCCAACACCAACCCCAAATATTCACAAATAAATATTTAATTTTTTTGGAAACTAATTTTTTTAATTTGTGAATAAAAATTAAATCCTAAAACTCCCAACCCAACCCCAAATATTTAATTCTTACAAACACATTTAATTTTTTTGAAAAATAATATTTACAAATAAATATTTAATGGGTTATTTTTACAAATAAATAAATGGTTAAGTACATAAAACACCCCTGTAGTATAAATACGGTGCTAATAACACCCTATATTTCGAAAATGTGTGTATTGACATCAACACTTTTGGAAAACGTGCGAACATCCCCTGCAAGTTTCAAAAACGTGCGAATATCCCCTTGCAAGTTTTGGAAACGTGCGAAAACCCCCCTTCTTTGACTTTTATACTCTTTTAAATACCCATTTTACCCTTACCCTTATTCTTCAAAATATATATATATAAATTTTGAAAAATAAATTTCAAAGCCAATATATAAAATTCAAATTCAAAATTTATATATATAAAATTCGAAACCAATATATATATATAAAATAAAACTTTCAAAATTTATATATATAAAATTCGAAACCAATATATATATATATATATATATATAATAAATTTTTTGAAATTTATATATATAAATTTTGAAATATATATATAATTCGTAAAAAAATATATATAAATTTTGAAAAATAAATATTAAAATTTTTGAAACCAATATATATATAAAATAAAATATTCAAAATTTATATATATAAATTTTGAAATATATATATAATTCGTAAAAAATATATATATAAATTTCAAAAAATAAATATTAAATTTTTCGAAACCAATATATATATATAAAATAAAATTTTCGAAATTTATATATATAAATTTCGAAATATATATAAAATTCGTAAAAAATATATATATAAATTTTGAAAATTAAATATTAAAATTTGAAATATATATATAATTCGAAACAAATATATAAAATTCAAAAAAAAAATATAAAATTCAAATAGTTGTGCAAATAGAAGTATAAAAAACACAAGTGACCAAAGTACAACTGTACAATACACCAAAACAAAATTTAAAGTCAAAGAAAGTAGAATATAGGAGTATATTTTCCCCGAATTTTATATATATTTTTCCGAAATTTATATATGTTTTCGAATTCAATATTTTATTTTCCAAATTTAATATTTTCCCCGAATTTTATATATATTTTTCCAAAATTTATATATGTTTTCGAATTCTATATTTTATTTTCGAAATTTAATATATTTTTTTCGAATTTAATATTTTCCCCAAATTTTATATATTTTTTTCAAAACTTATATATGTTTTCGAAATTTATAAATATTTTTTGAATTTATATATGTTTTTTCCAATTTTATATAATTTTTTTAATTTTATATTTTTCTTTTCAAAATTTATATTTTTTCGAATTTATATTTTTTTGAAATTTAATATATATATTTTTGAATTATATATATATTGTTTCAAATTTTATATATTGTTTTGAAATTTATATATGTTTTTCGAATTTTATATATTTTTTCGAATTTTATATATGTTTTTGAATTTTATAAAAAAAAAAATCGAATTTTATATATTTGTTTCGAATTTTAGAATTTTTTTCGTATTTTATATGTTTTTTTAGAAATTTATATATTTTTCATTTTTTAGAAATTTATGTACTAAGGGCATATATGTCATTTTACACGAATATAGTCAATTCGTACATATTTAAAAGATTTGGGGTCAATTCGAACCATATGGGGTTATACGCACTATATTTATACTATAGGGGGTTTAACGCTCCCGACCCATAAATAAATTCCTCTCTCACACACACACACACACCCCTGCACACAGGCACGCACACACATATATGTACATATATATACACACACACACATATATATAGATCTACACCATCAAAATTTATATTTTTTCGAATTTATATTTTTTTGAAATTTAAGATATATTTTTTTGAATTATATATATATTGTTTCAAATTTTATATATTTTTTTGAAATTTATATATGTTTTTCGAATTTTATATATTTTTTTGAATTTTATATATGTTTTTGAATTTTATAAAAAAAAATCGAATTTTATATATTTGTTTCGAATTTTATAATTTTTTTCGCATTTTATATGTTTTTTTAGAAATTTATATATTTTTCAAAAAAAATATATATTTTTCATTTTTTTGAAATTTATGTACTAAGGGCATATATGTCATTTTACACGAATATAGTCAATTAGTACATATTTGAAAGGTTTGGGGTCAATTCGAACCATAGGGGGTTTAACGCTCCCGACCCATAAATAAATTCCTCTCTCTCTCACACACACACACACCCCCTACACACAGGCACGCGCACACATATATGTACATATATATATACACACACACACATATATATACAGATCTACACCATCATCTCCCCCCCCCCCCCCCCTCCCGCCCCCCCCCCCCCCCCTATTTTCGACCAATTTTTGAAAAAAAGATTTCATCCGTGGTTGTTGCTGGTGGTGGCGGCGGATGATGGTGGTAGTGGCGGCGGGTGGTGGTAGTGGTTGGGGTTGGGGTATTTGGTTTGATGGTTAAATTGATTCAAGGGTATTTGGTTTAGGGGTTAAATTGATTTAAGGGGTGTTTGGTATAAGGGTATTTTAGACATTTCACACCATGAGGGGGTGTGATTGAAGATTTGCAAACCTGAGAGGATATAATTGAAGTAAAAATAAACCTCATGGGATGTAAATGAAAATAACCCTTTATTTTTTAATCCAATTAAGTATGTATGCCAGTACTTATACAAAAATTTGTCTGATGATTCGAAACAATATTTGGAAAAAATGTATTAACAAAGTGGGTGTGGGCGTGCACAAGTTTAATAAAATATTAATGGAGCGGGAATATATTAGAAAAACACAATCAGTAACAACCTATAAAGAATATAATACTTTAAAAAAATAAACGGGACATAGATGGATTTAGAGAAACCCGTCTCATACACATCCCGTTGTCCTCCCTATGTACCATGCAGTTATTTAAACTCAAACTTCAAACTTGTTTACTATTCGGTCATTCAATTATTAAAATTTAATATTTGAATTCCTATAAATGTTTGAACACTCATTAATTAAGAATAAAATGTACTTTAATTTAGATGTTTAACTCTTTTTCTTTTCTTTTTTTCATCTAGAATCCAAGTACTTCAATTGAAACGCACCCACGCAACATTGGAATGGTTGATGAACCTTCTTCGAAGCTTTGATATATATATTTTTCCTTTCTGATGGTTATCAACTTGCAATATTTTAGTACCCTCATCTTCTTTTCTGAAACATCGACCAAATATGTCTTATGAGCTCCACATTTTATTGTAGACTTGTAGTTTGTCTCCTATATGAAAATTTTATTCTCAGTCAATTGTTATACACTATTTTTCTTCCTCTTGTCGCTGTCTTTCATTTTTTTAAAGGGTCTTCAATGTTTGATCTTTTTCTATTTTAGAAAATTTATTACTTCCTCTCGTTCTATATTAATTGTCCACTTTTTCAATTTTATTTATCCCAAAATACTTGATTTTCGAATTTTAATACAATATAATCTTATATTTTCCTGAATTATTCTTTTTTATTAATTTCTAAAAGCAATGAACCCCGCTAAAAATTACAATTATAATATATTATCGAATGACAAAATTAAAAATACAAAATAACCAAAAAAATATTGAAAAGTCGGACTTGAACAACTAATTTGGAACAAAGGGAGTATATGCATTTGAACTCGGACAATATTTGGGTCCTCACCCATGAAGACGAAGTTCATCTTCCCGTTGATGTGGTCCATTATCATTTGGAGACGTGGCTAAGTCTTTTTTAAAAAGGAAGATTGTTGTAAAATCCTTAAAAATATGAATTAGTGTGAATTTTAAAATAAAATAAAAATTAACCACGTATCTATATTATATTGGACCACATCAGTGAAAATGACGAACTTCTTCGTCCTCAGAGTTAGGACCCAAATATTATCCTTTAAACTCTATATGACTATGAGGTTGGTCAATCATTGATACATATATTTTACACAATCCTCTCTTAATCTCGAACATTATTATTACACATATAACTCTCCTGTTTTTTTTAGCGAAACATATGTCAATCTTGAATATAAAACACTTTTAAAAGAAGCAAGGAAATATAGCATCTAAAGGAAAATAAAACATGAATTATTAGTATTATTTCGTATTATATATATATATATAATTGACTATCATAAGAGATAATCAAATCCAAAGCCTTTTTAGACCGCTCTTCTGTCTTCACAAATGATATAAGAAATGGGTGTCGTGTAACTTCTCCAACTGTCACAAATAACTAATTGAATTTTCAACCTCTAATAAATGGTTAAATAGAAAGCCTATAAAAATTATAATAAAAAAATTAGGGACATTACGTAGACATTCTAATGAAATATGTGAATGAGAAAAATTATATTCTGTACTAGTCAAGGGCCAAAAGTTGGTCAAAAACATGAACCTGAGAATAAAAAACATATGGTGAGTATTAATATATATTTTTGTATAACCCTCAAATTTTGTAGGATGTGAGATAAAACTTTGTTTAATTAGTTTTTGGTGCACCTGGGATAAAACTTCATTTGTCTAAGTAAATTAGTAGGTGCTTTAAAAAAAGTCCAATTTAGCAAGCAACGTTAATAGTATACATATTAATTTATTCATCCTTGATATGAAAATCCGTTCATACCAAGTATAATAAGTATTTTAATAATTATCATGTTTATATGGAGTGCCCCAAACACCAATGTAAATAGTGGGGATGAAGTATAAACGAAATTTTAATTGTGAGAGAAATGAGCTTTGAATTGGACAATATAAGGAAGATGTTTTCCAAAAATATTGCTATAATTATTTATTTTTAAAAAAATCTTAAAACCCAAGCAAATCTATCATCATTAAAAGATTTTAAAAAATAAGAAAATATTTTTAAATTTTAGAATATTTGTGAGTTCTTAATCGGGACTTTCTTACCTGACTTGAGGCAAATATTATTCTTTTCAATATGTTAATACTCATGTGAACATATATATGTATATACGAAAATGATCTCTTGCTCTTCATGGAGCAAATAAACATACTCACTTTTCATATTGACCGTTAGATGTGATTGACATAAATAAAAGAATTACTATTTAAAATTTAAGAATCATATTTAATGATCAATATAAAAAATGACGTAGCGGAAACGAATAGGGGTTCAGCTAGGAACCAAAAAAATAACTAAGACTTTGAAATTCTCGAAGTTAAGAAAAGAACTAGTAAAAACTTGCAGAGAATTCTTGAATGATATTATTGATTGAATGAATTAGTTCTCTACAATTACATGGTATTTATAGGCAAAGAAATCCTAATGGGTCATGGGCCTAATCTTGGTGAACAAGAAAACTTATTTTAAAAGAAAACTAATAAATCTATAAAATCTCAGAATAATAGGAAAGTTAGTCCTAGAAGGAAACTAAAAGATAGAGAATAAAAGAAAAATTATAATTATAATTAAAAGAAAATTATAGAACTAAGATGTAGACAACTGTCCTACATCAAACCCCTACACTTTAAAAATAACTCATCCTCGAGTTTAGTCTGGATCGTATAGGAGTATGAATAATAATTCATACCAGTAATGACTTGATCGTAATTCTTCATACGCATATATCTTCGTAGTACAATTCTAGATTACCACTCGTTGCAACAAATTTTTAATTCTGCTTGGTATCTTAAAAGAATATAATTTTTTTGAGATATCAAGTCCTTGAAACTTATGACAATTCTCATCCTCCTCCTTTAAATATGGATCGACGTAGTTATCTGAATTGATTGCACTATGAAAGGAATGACAAAGAAATCGAATTTCCTCAAAACATGAATTAGTGTTGACGATCGACTCTTCTAATGGATCTTTTTTTTCTTCAAGCTCATCATCACCATTACCATTATCCAAATCAGTGGTAATTGGCATAAATTCTTCATGTGTGTCAATGTTAATACCAACACTGTTTCCTTCAACTGCATTAGGTGAAACAACATAATTTTGCTCCACAACAATTTCATGAGAATCAATTGTTGCTTTCACAAAATAGTTATTGTTCTCCTTTGCATACTCTTTTAGAAGTGAATCTTCTTCTATAAATTTTCGATATTTTTTATACATAATTTGCTCATAATCTGGTGGAAGGAATTTAGTCTTCAACATTCGTTTCATCTTGTACCATGACATCACCGGCTGTTTTCCTTGACTCCTCCGATAATGTTGCGTTTGTGCCCACTAAGCCGAAGCACATCTTTTGAGTTGGAAAGTTACAAGAGAAACTTGTTTGTTTTCGGGTATATCGAAATACTCAAAAAATTCTTCAACCTGCATAATCCAATCTAATACCTCTTCAATTATAAAACTTCCATAAAAAGTTAGTAAAACAAGTTTTCTATGAAACTCACCACTGTCCTTTTCATTGGAATCCGCATAGGCTAGAGGCCTACGTGGGTGAACAGGAACATAACTCATGTTCGGTTGGCTGCGAGGAACAACTTCATCACGATCCCAACTTGAATCATGAACCTGGTTGCCATCAATCCTAGAATCAGCAATCTGACTGCAACGTAGATCAAACCGCCGTTCTTGAGTACGTCTAACTGTCCAAGGGACCTTCACTCTGCAATCTTCGTCAACAAAGTGGTTGCTACCAAGATGGAAAATTAACATCAAACTAGGGTAAATTAAGACTTTAATACCAACTAAAGTAGGGGAAACGAATAGGGGTTCAGCTATGAACCAAAAAAATAACTAAGACTTTGAAATTCTCAAAGTCAATAAAAGAACTCGCAAAAACTTGATGAGAATTATTGAATGATATTATTGAATGAATTAATTAGTTATCTACAATTACATGGTATTTATAGGCAAAGAAATCCTAATGGGTCATGGGCCTCCATGTGTCTAATATTGGTGAACAAGAAAACTTATTTTAAAAGAAAACTAATAAATCTATAAAATCTCATAATAATAGGAAAACTATTCCTAGAAGGAAACTAAAAGATAGAGAATAAAATTAAAATAAAAATTATAATTAAAAGAAAATTTTAGAACTAAGATGTAGACAAGTGTCCTACATCACTTATCTTGTTCAGTGGGAATAAAAAAAACATTACTTTCTCTCCCTCCCTCCCTCTCTCTTTCTCTCTCTATATATATATATGTATAAGCTAATCATATAATGTAAATTTGAGAACATAGGAGTAAACCCCATAAATATTATAAACCATACTTTGTATTAATTCTATCCACACATATTAGAACGACCCAACAATCACAATCTTTATGGTGTAAAGATCTTTATGGCCTCAATTCAGAGAGTCGAGTTGGTCCTTATATTCAACCTAAGAGCATGTGGAGTGGTGTGTTATGGGTGATTTTATACTTTTTGATAAAGTGTAGTGCCACGTCAGTAATTTGGATAGTGGGTGATGACGTGGCTCTACACTTTATTTGGAGTGTGTGTGTCATATGGAGTGGTGTTCTATGCTTTACTACACTTTATTATTATTTTATTATTCAACATTATTTAATTACTATTAAATTTTTTTAATATACAAAAAATATTAAATATGACAAATAAAAATATATTCTCAAATTCTCTACAAATGAAAAATACATTAATAATTTCTCACATAAAAAAAACATGCAAAAAAATACATTAAATAACTTGACACACATGAAAAAAAATACATTACACCATAACACACTGGAAAAAAATATATATTAATATTTTACCATATATTATAATAGAATTAAACATCCCCTTGTCTAAAACGCGATATTATTGCATTTTGTTGAGCCTCGATCCATACTTTGACTGTCGAATTTGGAGCATCATTTGGATCTTTTTCTATCATTTGTCTTTCCCAAGCAGCTTGTTGATTCTCAATCTCCATTCTTTTAATTTTTTTCTTGCGTTTCAATATCTTTTATTTTCATCTTAATCTTCAATCGCTTTGTAACTTCATGTTGCATGCCCAAATCATATTTTGTTTTCAATTTCATATTATGAGCTTGGATTGCTTCCTCATTCATCAAATTAAAATTTCCAGTCAAAGAAGTAGCATATAAGTTTTGTTGTAACTTATCTTTATTCTGCTTACGAACTTTCTTTGATGTTTTTCGTCCAATTGGTCGTGAAGTGTCATGCAAATCTTCATTAACAGCGGGTGAGTCATCATCACCAAGGTTTATCAAACCTGGTGTTGATACTCCAGTAGTCGATGTAGTAGATGGATTACTTTGGGCTGAACCTGGTCTGATGGTATTGTTTCATACAAATCTTCGGATTGATTCATATCGAGATCTACAACTCTCTTATTTTCATTTATATTGGATTTTTTTGGGTTGCATGCACTGTTGCAAATATCTTGCCATTTCGAAGATTTACGAAGAAGATTCCAACAGTGCTCAAGCTTAAATGACTCCCCTTCCTGATCCTCATATAATAATTTTACAAGAAATAATCAACATAAAAAAAGGATGAAAGAGTTCATGGAAATGTTATCGCTAGAGAATCTTAACGTATTTTTTCAACATCATACGAGAAAATATATTAAGCGTGATCGAGAAGCGGCAACCCAACAACTATTTGAAGATTACTTTGCCGAAAATCCCACCTATCCACCTGAGATGTTTCGTAGACGATTTCGGATGCGACGAGAGTTATTTGTTCGCATTTTAAATGATATTACTGCACATGACGACTATTTCATCCAAAAACCCGATGCAACAGGTCGTATGGGTTTTACTCCTATACAGAAGATGACTGCAGCGATACATATTCTCGCATGGAATTTCAGCAGATCTGTGTGATGAGTACATAAAGGTTGCGGAGCGCACTACCATTGAAAGCTTGAAGCGCTTTTGTGATGTTGTAATTGTAGTATATGCAGAGCGGTACCAACACTCACCAAATGAAGAGGATATTGCACGTCTGCTTCAAGAAGGAGAGGAAAGAGGGTTTCCAGGTATGCTCGGTTCTATAGATTGTATGCATTGGGAGTGGAAAAATTGTCCCACAGCTTGGCACGACACACACATGGGAAGAAACCGTAAGCCTACCCTCATATTGAAGGCGGTTGCATCAAGAGATTTATGGATTTGGCATGCTTTCTTTGGCATGGCTGGTTCAAACAACGATGTGAATGTCTTGGATCATTCTTCAGTGTTATAAATTTGATCAATAGAAGAATGCCACCTGTCAATTACGTGGTAAATGGTCATCAACGTACAATGGGGTATTACCTCTCTGATGGTATATATCCTAAATGGGCAACTTTGATTCAGACGATACCGCATCCAATAACTGGTAAGGAAAAATTATTTGCACAAAAACAAGAAGCTGTTAGAAAGGATGTCGAAAGAGCATTTGGCGTGTTGCAAATCAAGTGGGCTATAACGCAAGGGCCAGTGCGCTATTGGGATAAAAAAGACCTGAATAAGATAATGAGAACATGTATCATATTGCACAATATGATCATCGAAGATGAGCGCGAACACATATTGAACTGGACACTTCCAAGTGATGAGCCAATATCCCTTCCGCAATACATTCGAAATCCAGCAATGTTGGCGGCACACATATCCTATCGGCTAAAAAAGATTCGCAATAGAGCAAGTAATATTGATCTAATGAGAGATTTGATGGAAAATTTGTGGAACCAATTTAGTGATGAAGATGTTTAGGTTGATGTAATCGCTGAAAATGTACTTTTAATATTATTATGAAAATTAAATAAATTAATTCCTAAAGATAAAAGTAGGAGTTTTTTTTAATTATATTTTTTAATTGATTAATTGAATGTTATAACAAAATATTGCATTGAATGTTATAACAAAATATTGCATTGTACATTAAAGAATATAGCCAAAATAATATATTTTTTATTTTTAAATTTATTAAATTATATATTTTTTAATTAGTTAATTGAATATTATAATAAAAATATTGTATTATATATTAAAACATAATTAAATTAAAAAATTATTATAAAAATAAATTTATTATAAAACAAAAAGATAAACCAACATAAATTAACCCGGCATTAATTATTTTAAAATTAGGTAAGTACATATTAAACCGACATTAATTATTTTACAATTGAGCAATGACATGCACACTTTACATGCATCAATTGAATTAAAGAAAAGAAAAAATAAAAATAAAAGACAAATGTAGAGTGGCTCGCTGACTGTGGCAAGTCAAGTGAAAAATTTTATGTGGAGCTCACTCAAAATTTTTACCACTCCACATATTCTCATACATTCCATGACTAACTACAGCCTTCTCAGACACGCCATTTCCTTATCACTCCTCATGCCCTAAGTTCTATTACTATACAGTCTTGATTTGATTGATGAAAATGAATTGTGAAATTTTGGACCAGATTGTTTGATCCAACACTTTGACATACGAAAGTAGAAAATGCATTCATTGTGGTCCCTATAAACCATCAATTCAACAGGTGAGTTTTATAGGCATCTATAAATTGTACCTGCTGTTCATTTCACTCATTCAATATTTGATCTCGACAAGTTGGAGCGTTTCACCTCGTTTGCTTTATCATCGGGTACGTTATATATAGATTAATTTTCTAATTAGAAATGAATCTAGAAATTTATGTAAAGAGAGTGGACGCTAACAAAAAATATATAATAATAATTAAGTGAAGGTAGATAAAAAGATATATTAAATTTTAGTGGGTCATAATCATAAAAAAAAAAAAAAGAAAAAAAAATAGTGGAGGCATAATTATAATAAAATAAATTTTATAATATTAAAAAAAATTCAGTGAGAGTCTGATCACCATAAATCTTATAGATCTCTTGCATGTTCATAACGTTTTTAGAAGATGTTGATACCATTTTGCAACACCGACACTAGTCTCATATGCATTTTTAAGACCGATATTATATGAGTCCGTTATATTGTTTTTGTGATCACGATAATAACTGATATCGCGATGGCGAAATATGAGGTGAAAGAAATTAGAAAACAAGTCTTACATGCAGGGACAGAGCCATAAATTTTTTTAATTAAGGGCAATTCATGACATTAGGGGCAATAAGCCTAATTTTTTTAAAATTAAATGGGGGCAAATTTTATTTTTTGCCTATATCTTTTTCAAAATACTTAAATTACTATAAAAAAAAAACAAAAAAAAAAATTGATTGAGGCAGTTGCCCCCATTGGGAGCTATGTGGGAGAGAAAATTAGGGTGGAAAATCTGGGTTGTTTTCAACTTTGGGGCTCATTGTTGGGAGAGGCCCAGTTCAACAAATAGGGTAAAATAGTGGGCACCTTCCCATTGTATTGTTGACCGGTGGTCCAAACTCTAAACCTTGTGCTTAAAAGCCCAGAAAGAAAGTAGGATAAGGATGGGTTTGATACCCAATGATATATATATATATTATGTTGGACTCACCAAACCCAGACTAAGGATGGGTTTAATTCATGTTCTCAACCCCAAGTACCTCACAACAAATTAATGATTTGTGATTTTCCAATATAAAGTTTGAAAGTTTGAAAATGTGTCACAAAAATTTAAAGTTTATCCAAAAATTGGTATGACCAAATAGAGCCGAAAATGGTGACCATGGTTTTGTATTTTTGGCTCTAATATGGAGATAAGGTTAAAAAGATGATTGGTATTTAATAATTTAATTAATATATAGTTTAATCACCATGTGAGTGAAGACAATTGTGTCATTTTAGAGTCTATAAATGGGAAGTGGAGTGGGTCAACTTAGAGGAAATTAAACAAACCCATGTCGGGTCAACTCTATGAACCCCATTTCATATTCGTCACCATCCCCAATGATCCGATTGGTTCTCGGTTACCTCAACATTTTTTTCAGTATCAAATATTATACTCTCTCTCTCTCTCTCTTGTTTTTCAGTATCAAATATTATACTCTCTCTCTCTCACGATATATATACATATATATACATAATTACACACTCCTTTGATACTAATCCTATATTCATGATTTTATATCTATCAACGTCATAACCTTCATCCGGTTCACAAATTTTAAAATTTTCCGGTGCGTTTGAAAATTGGTGTTTTCGTTTTTATTTTTTTGATTGTTCACGAAAATAAAAATGCGTTTGGGAGCCTTTGATGTTTTTGTTTTCGTAAACAATAAAAAAATGTTTTTTCACCCTTAATTCAAAATTTGAGAATACCAAAATGGTGTTTTTTTTGTTTTCGACACTGTTTGTTCTCAGTCAAATTTTTTTTTAATTATTGCAGATTCTTTAGCCGTCATCTTCAACCTCCAAACCCTAACTTCCGCCCCCCCCAACCGTCATCCCACCATCACCACCACAACTGCAAATCAACATCAATATCACCACCAACACAAACCCTTACTTCTACAACTTGACACCCCCAATCGAATTGGGGTGATGTTGTCTTTATACATGCTACTACTTATATATTTTTATATATATATATATATATATATATTTTTTCCTGTATGCTAATTTTTTGAACAGCAGCAGAGTGATCCTGTTCATTGTTATATGGAAGACTTGGAAGTGTACATTGTACCTGGTTTGTACAAGGAATGACAATTAAATCAAATTTAATCTCACCCTTTGACAATTTGTTTTCTACTTTTTATTTCAAATAAATCTCAAAAACGTGTTTTTTTTTTTCCCGGAAATTTTTTAGACAAAATTTTTAACCAAACATGTTTTTGTTTCCGGATTATCCTTAGGACAAGAACAAAATTTTCTCAAGAGATAAAAAACGAAGACAAAAACACTAATTTCCAAACGCACCATCCGCTTTTGATCATTTTTATAGTTAGAGTAAATACCGGTGAGATTTTAGTTACCATGGTGTAATTCACCTCATTCGAACCACAAGAAAATATGCTAGCTAGGATTTTTATTCTAATTAAAATAGTAAGTTAACATGTGAAATTTACTATTCCTTATTTTGAATAGTAAAAAATACTTCTAAAAAATATATAAATTTTGCAAACAAAAAATAAATAAATAAATTTTGCACTATGCATTCAAAAAATATATATGTATATATCTATCGCTCCAACACCACCATTTCTCTTTACTTTAAAATACCATATATATATATATATATAAAATATGTTTCTGTTTTAGACTTACAATACTTCACAAATGCAAAGATGTGGGTGCGTTTGGATAGGGTGTTTCTGTTTTTGTTATTGTTTTTTCCACTGTTCACGGGAACAAAAACACGTTTGGGAGCCTTTTAATGGTTTTTGTTTTCGTGAACAGTAAAAAACGTTTTCTCACCCTTAGTTCAAAATTTGAGAACACAAAAATGGTGTTTTTTTGTTTTCGGCACTGTTTGTTCTCAACCAATTTTTTTTTTAATTATTGCAGATTCTTTAACCGCCATCTTCAATTTCCAAACCCTAACCTCCATCTTCAACCTCCAAACCCTAACCCTCAAAATTTTTTTTTTTTTTTTGTTCCCGAAAATTTTTTAGACAAAATTTACAACCAAACATATTTTTATTTCCGGATTATCCTTATGAGAAGAACAAGAAAATTTTTTGTTCTCAAGAGAAAAAACAAAAACGAAAACACTAGTTTCTAAATGCACCCTATATACTTTTGTTTTTCAAAATTCATAACACAAAAATACAAACACGAATCAATGGGTCATACGTTTTGAAGTTTTAATTAGAAAATGATATTCTTTTATATTTTTCTGAAATTTTGTTTTAGAATCTCGTAATAAGTAATGTTCTGATGAATTAAAGTGACCCTATTATAAATAACACATATAATACTCAAAATTTGTTATTAAATAAAGCAATGAATTCTAGTCTAGATTTATCTTGATTGGGTAAACTGTTGGAATCACTAACCTATATATATATACACACACTTATAAAAATTGAATAATAGCTAGCTACCATCTTCATTCCAATTGTCGTCATGGTGACAAGAAATAGCCGAAAGACTAGGAAGATCGAGTCGTTTGAGATCATGTTGAGGTGTGACTGCTAAGTTGACTATAACCATATCTTATGAAGAAATATACCAATAACAACAAATGATTGGTTAATATTAAGCTTAGAAATTGAGCTAATTCAATAATATTCCCATGGTGTATAAGTTAATATTATTCTGTCATGTTGCGGAAAATGCCAATGGTCGTGCACGTACGCAAGAGATTTATTCGGTGAAAGTTGTTGACAAACCAAAATAACAAGCCAAAGTAGAAATAGAATTGAACACAACTAACCAAGAATAAAATAATTATTTTATTCTTGTATTTTAAACCAGCAACAAATCAAAGACTTAACCGTGGAGCGGTAACCCTTCATATATGTGTGTGAGTAAATGCTGAGAGTTGGAAATAATAATAATAATAATAATTTAAGAAAGAGAAAAAAACATGAATATAGGGAACCACTGTTGTGATAAGTGGTATAGATCCAGAAATTTAGGAAATTATATTATAAAAAAAGGTTTAATCCTCAAGGAATATTTACTTGGGACGTAGGCCCCAAAAAAATTGTTATTTGAGAGTGTTACACGAATCGACTCTATAACTCGTATAATGTTAAGTCGCAGACTTGTGAAGGGGTGGAGATTTGAACCCACACTCGATATACACTAGATACGGTTCGTTCAGACACCAAATATTCGTTCTACCAACCAACTTCGCTATAGTCGCGGGGGCTGAAATTAAATTATATACGAGTCAGAGAAAAGGTTGGTATTTGTATAATAATTTGCATAGTTTGATTAAATTTTCAACACAAAAAAAAAAAAAAAAATTCAACGAAAAATCAAATTACACACTTTGATTGTTGGCTTGTTGCACGTCATGCATGGCATAGATATCTTTTGTCCAAAATTAAAAAGATTCTTCAATGAGATGAAGTATAATTAAGTTTCAAGATTTAAAAGTCAAATATCATTCGAAAAATATTGAAAAGTCAAATGGGAATCAATTTAATTGCACGTGAAATACGGAAAAAGAAATTATACATTTTGCCAGCCCATGCAATTGACTTGCTATATGCATTGTTGGAATAAAAAACTGCAAATAAATAAATAATTACAAAATTGCACTATATGTAGTGAATGAAACTTTTCATTCTCAAATCTAATATTAATACAAGTGTTTATAGCTGAACTAGGTCCATGATGATCATGGAGTTGGCAAAATAAATGAGGGGGGAAAAAGAAAGAAATAATAAAGACTACAAAAGTGAAAAAAAAAACAAAAAAAAACATCCAAATTACTTAGAATTGGGAAATAAATAAATATAAAGTCACGCAATAAATTAGACTAGTAGCTCGAGAAATCATATATATTGCAATTAATTATTTGGTGATTTGAGATTAATAATTATTTTTCCTAAGCCCGAAAATCAAAGTGAATGAGGCTTTATTTGCTCCTAATTTACAATTGGTGATTTTGAAGACAATGTATCAAAAAGAGAGAGCATGCACCAGACCATGGTCTGCCAAGCCTGAGCAGTACAGGAAGATATATATATATATATCATACTAGAGATTAGAGAGTCTTGCGCGAATACCATTTGTTTAAATTTTATATATATATATATATATAGTTGGTTTGGGTGTGGTTTAATTTGTAGGGTAATTTGCATTGACACCCCCTGAGGTTTGAGTCAATTGCACACAGATGCAAGTCAATACTTTTTTGGTCCCATAGCCCCCTGAGGTTTCAATTTCGTTGCAATGACACCCCCTGGGCTGGTGAAATGACTAGAATGTCCATTTAATTGTTTCATTTATTACATTAGAGTAATATATAAAGTGTGAAATTACCCATATGCCCAAACACTTCACCCCTCTGAAATTACTAATTACATTTCCACCCCTTATTACAAAATATATATATATATATATATTATGAAAATTACAATTTAATTTTTTTTTATAAAATTCTAAATAAACACATAAAATTCGAAACAAACATATAAAATTCTAAAATATATATATAATTTGTAAAAAATATATAAAATTTGAAAAAACATATAAAATTCAAAAATATATATAAATTTTGAAATAATATATAAAATTTTAAAAAAACATATGAAATTTGAAACAAATATATAAAATTCGTAAACAATATATAAAATTCGAAAAACATATAAAATTCTAAAATATATATAAAATTCAAATATATATATATAAATATAAAGTGTGACTCAAGTTTAAGTGGACAAGCCTCAGAGTCATTAGCCAAGGTAATGGATCCTCTCCAGCTCTCTGCAGAGCTATTTCAATGGCCACGATGGTGACCGAAATCGGAATCGAACCTATACTTTATTAAAATATTTTAATCAAAATTAAATATATTAATATTTGGATAAAAATTAACGGTTCAATTTCGGTTCTCATTTTTAAAGAACCGAAAGTAAATTTTTATTTGGATCAAAATTAACGGTTCGGTTCCGATACTTTCGGTTCTTTAAAAATGAGAACCGAAACCAAACCGTTAATTTTGATTCAAATATTAATATATTCACGATGCGGTTCACTTTTGATTCCGACCGAAACCGAACCGTTAATTTTGATCCAAATATTAATATATTTAATTTTGATTAAAATATTTTAATAAAGTATCAGTTCGATTCCGATTTAGGTCACCATCGTGGGGCATGTGTCATCATAGTGACCATTGAAATAGCTCTGCAGAGAGCTGGAGATGATCCGTTACCATGACTAATGACTCTGAGGCTTGTCCACTTAAACTTCAGTCACACTTTATATATATATATATTTGAATTTTATATATTTTTTAGAATTTTATATGTTTTTCGAATTTTATATATTGTTTACGAATTTTATATATTTGTTTCGAATTTTATATGTTTTTTTTAATTTTATATATTTTTTCGAATTTTATATGTTTTTTTAAAATTTTATATATTTTTTAAAAGTTATATATATATATTTTAAAAATTATATATATATTTTTTGAATTTTATATGTTTGTTTCGAATTTTATGTGTTTATTTAGAATTTTATAAAGAAAAAAAAAATTAAATTGTAATTTTCGTAATATATATATATATATATATATATATATTTTGTAATAAGGGGTGGAAGTGTAATTAATAAAATAGGGGGTGTATATGTTTATTCTGAATAAACATATAAAATTTGAATATATATATAATTCGTAAAAAATATATAAAATTTGAAAAAACATATAAAATTCAAAATATATATAAAATTTGAAACAATATATAAAATTAAAAAAAAACATATAAAATTCGAAAAAAACATATAAAATTTGTAAACAATATATAAAATTTGAAAAAACATATAAAATTCTAAATATATATATAAAAAGTGTGACTGAAGTTTAAGTAGACAAGCCTCATAGTCATTAGCCACGGTAACGGATCCTCTCCAACTCTCTTTCTCTTTCTACTATTTTCCTCTCTCCATCTCTATCACTTTTCCTCCCAACAAATAAATATAAAATAAAAATAAAAATAAAAATTATATAAATAAAATTTTAATCAAAATTATATAAAATCAAAATCAAAAAATTAATCAATTAACTATATTGATTAAAGGGTCCCTTGGTCCCCAAATCTAGGGGTGCACACGCTCCGGTTCGCTTTCGATTTCGACCGAAACCGGAATCAAACAGATACTTTCGGTTCCTTAAAAATAAGAACTAGAATCGAACCGTTAATTTTGATTCAAATATTAATATATTCACGGTGCAGTTCGCTTTCGATTCTCATCGAAATCGGAATCTAATTGATACTTTTGGTTCTTTAAAAATGAGAGCTGAAATCGAACTGTTAATTTTGATTCAAATATTAATATATTTAATTCCGATTAAAATATTTTAATAAAATATCGGTTCGATTCCGATTTCGGTCACCATCATGGGGCATGTATCGCTATCGTGGCCCTTGAAATAGCTTTACAAAAAGCTGGAGAGGATCCGTTACCTTGGCCAATGACTTTGAGGCTTGTCCAATTCAACTTCAGTCACACTTTTTATATATATATATATATTTGAATTTTATATATTTTATCTAATTTTATATGTTTTTCGAATTTTATATATTGTTTACGAATTTTATATATTTGTTTCGAATTTTATATGTTTTTTTGAATTTTATATGTTTCTTTCGAATTTTATATATTGTTTCAAATTTTATATATATTTTCAAATTTTATATATTTTTTGAATTTTATATGTTTATTTTGAATTTTCAAATTGTAATTTTTGTAATATATATATTTTGTAATAAATGGTGAAAGTATAATTAGTAAAATAGGAGGGGATGAAAATGTATTTTTATATTATAGTTAGGGGGTAAAATGTATGCTTTAAATAATTTAGGGGGTGATTTTTAGATTAGGGAATTTCTTGCAAAAGCTCAATAGTTTAGAGGTTTCTTGCCTTTTACCCTATTAGAATTGAAGACTCAACGTGAGGAGAATTTGCTGCGGCGACGCTTGCTCCTACACCTGCCTCTCTCTGTCTGATCTCTTCAAAGTCATCCTCCATCTACCCGTCACGAATAGTATATGATATGATATATATATATATATATATATATATATATATATATATGTGTGTGTGTGTGTGTGGGTGTGTGATATGTAATATATTGTTTGGAATGGTTAGACTGTGATATTAATTAAACGGTGAAATGCAATATGAATTCTGTAGCTAGTTTCTGTCTCCGACACAAAGCTTAATTAAGCATCTTCAACTAGTGTTTTAAATGAGCAATTCTTTAGTAATTAAGATTCAACCCATGCATATTGATGATCCGCATAATTTGGTGCCAAATCCACATATGAATAAAATTAAATATATTGAATATATGTATCCACATGCATAGTGATGACCAATTTCTTTTTTTTTTTCAGTTCAGAAAAAAAAAATGCAATTCATACCAGACTATTTCAAGTATGCATGAAAATAAAAACTTTTTTTTTTCTTTTCCCTAAAACAGTGTGTTTATTTCAACTCTCGTGACAGATGTCAAACGTTTTTACCATGAGACTGTCTCCGATAATCAAGGGTTTGGATCAATCAATGATAAAGAGATATATATTTACATGGGAGAAGATTCACCATGTACAGAACAAGATCCTTTAGTTGACTCGAACTGTACTGCTACATTGATGAATGTGTGTGTGAAAACTTCTACAAACAATAAAAAATATCCAACATAGTGAAAATCGGCCAGTAAAAGATTACCTAGTTCCCGGAAAGGAAAATAATTTAACTCTCTTCACATGCAAGGGATATATATATATATATATATATATATATATATATATATATATATATTTGATTTCTTATATTGCATGTGTATGCCTTGAGATGGAGATATGCTCCATTAATTAGCACTTCTTTTCATAAAAAAATAATAGAATAAAATAACTGTTATTATGTTATAATATTGGGTGTAGCCATGGTTCCTATATGTTACTTATAATATGATTTTTAACGCTTTCAAATAGGGTCGATACCCTTATGAAATACCAATATTCGTTTGAAATCACCATTAAGAAAATTGACTCACCCATATCATATAGGTTGCATTTACAATGACCAAAGAATTAAACCAATTTTATTTTTTCAAAAAAAAAACAAAACGTTAAAGCTAACACACATGAAATTATACTTTTCCAATCGAGGTTGTAAGTTCCTTTTTTAGATAATAAAGATCACACCAACTAATTTAATTCCAAGTCTTCTTAATCTCATATTTTCTTTTTCTTTTTAACTTGTTCTTATGAGAATTAATTTAAAATTATTTTCTTAGTTGAAATTGGATCATGTTTTTCAGTTTGCATAGAAAGTCACAAATTCAGATGAGCCTACACACCCAGTACCATCTCTAGCTGTTAAATACAAATAGATTATAACATAAACAAGCTGATCTAACAGGTTAACAATTGTTATTAAACTTCTACATAGCGTGAACAAATCAATGCACGATAAGTTAATATATATATATATATATATATATATATATATATAATATTTCATGATTGGAGTCTTTAATTTAAGTTAACATGGTGTGGTGGTAGAGAAGTTAATTAATTTTAAAAATGGAATTTAATGATGAAGAGTGGAAAGGTGTGTGAGTCTTCTAGTTGACAAATTTAAATATCTGATCCCTAGGCTCTCTTGTTTTGGATTTCGTACGGGGCTCATATTCCATAAGAAGATAATGCAACAAAAATAAAATATATATATATATATATATATATATATATATATTCAAGTTTCTATTCATTTAATTGTTTATTAGCAAGATTAATTACCAAAGGAACCTTAATTTATTTTGAATCCCATTATATATGTGTTCCCAATTTCTTCTGGACACTCACTGATTTTTTTAGGTGCATCGATCCAGTGATTACTATTATCTCATGTTAAGAAAATTAGAAATTCTTTTTGTTATTTATTGGATGTATCAAACAAAAACCAGATTTCGGTCTCATTTTCTATAGTTGCAAATTTTTCCATAGTCCAACCTAGGTTAATAAAGGTTGACTTCAGATCATATGTTTGAAATAGTAAAAATATGTGGGTTTTTTTTCATTTATTTATTTATTTGATTGAACACATGTGATTAATTAATTAATACTAATTTATAACACAAGAAGCCTTAAATTCAAAATGCAATTAAAAGATAATATATAAAAAAGGGCTCAATGGTCTTTTGTAAGGTTTTCAATAGAGAAGATAAAAAATGAATAGGGCTTCCAAGGCAGTGGCAATGTCACATTATTCTTTGGAGCTTATATAAATAAGGTATAATTATTTAATTACCCAATTAAAGTCAAATCATAGATGTAGCCTTGTGTTACTAAGTATACGTTTTGGAGACGAGGGAATTGACTTTGGTGCCTCAAAAGCAGCATTCATTCATATAGAGAGAGAGAGAGCTTGCAAGTTTATGTATTCAATGGGGAGAGAAGAAAGTGAAATGGAAATTGATTTATCTCTGAAACTAGACTCCAAAGATGAAGCAAAAGAAGATGATATTCATCAAATGGAATCAGTCGCTATAGAGGAAGAAGTGCATATACAAAATAAGAAAGAAGAAACTGAAGTTGATGATATTGGTGCATCACTAGAAAACTCCTTGCAAGAACAATTGAAGACAGAAGAGGTACATCTCTCTCTCTCTCCCCCCTCTATATGTGTGTGTGTGTGTTTGCATATATACATCTTGATAAATAGGCATGTAACATAATACAAACTCCCTCTATATGTGTGTGACTGTGTGTGTGTTTGCATACATCTTTTTTTTTTCCCGGTAAATATGTTTGCATACATCTTGATAAATAGGCATGTAACATAATACAAACTTGTATGCATGTGTGTACGTGTTTGTGGAGAAGAGAGAGAGAAAGGTAAGGGGTATTTTGTATCTTCTTATACATATCTATATATGACTTCACATATATTGAACCATATAGTATCTCTAATTATCATTTGTTCCTACTAGTTATCTGTCTTGCAGAATGAGATGATCCTCATGAAAGAGGAGAACAAGGTATTGAGGAAGGTAGTAGAGCAAACAATGAAGGACTACTATGATTTGCAGATGAAATTTGCAGTTATCCAACAAAATAACCAATCAAAGGTAAATATGTGTATATATAAACATATATATATATCATTAATTTGATTTTGAATTTGGATCAAGTTTTTGCCTTGAGTTAACAAATTTGCATGTCTCAAAACATTTGACTTGATACAGGATCCTAGGATGTTTCTCTCTCTTAATGGTAATGATGGTTCAATTCAAGAGCCAAAGAGAGGTCCAAGACCATTGAACATCAATAACCAAACACACTCATCACCAACACAAGAAGAGGATACTAGAGAAAGTGATCATTTAGGGTTGTCTTTGAGACTCCTACCCAATTCAAGCCAACAAGAATACAAAGAAGAAGATCAGCATAAAGAAGAGAACAAGGAAGATATGGCTAGGATTGCACAAGTACAAAGCATGCTGCACCGGAGCGATGTGGCCGGAATTACAAGCTATGGCCCTTCCCCGCCCAATAGAAAAGCTAGGGTTTCAGTCAGAGCAAGATGCCAAACAGCCACAGTGAGTACTTCAACTCAGTTGTCAATTATATATGAATAAGTACTTATTTTCATTGAGAATATTTGATAATTATGAAGTAGCTAAAAAAAAATTAATCAATCTAAACAAAATCTTTTATTGTAGATGAATGATGGTTGCCAATGGAGAAAATATGGGCAGAAAATTGCAAAAGGAAACCCTTGCCCTCGAGCCTACTACCGTTGCACTGTAGCTCCCGGATGTCCAGTTCGAAAGCAGGTATATATATATATAGATATGAAATCATTTTAATTGGATTATTGATCTTAAAGCCCTGTTTGGCAAAGCTTCGGCTTCTACTTTTACACGAAAGAAAAAGAGAAAAAGAAATAATTTTGAGAAGCTGGAACCCCTAACTTTTTCAAAACACTATTTCAAGTCCCAAAATTTTTTTCAGAATTTTTGCCAAGCACCTTTGAAAACTGTTTTTTTACTCCAGAAAGTCCAAAGCAACTTTTAAAGAGCCACATTCAAACAACTTTTATACTATTTTGTAGTAAAAATTTCTAATTAGTGATTAACTAGTTATACATTATCTTGTATTGTGATTACTAGGTGCAAAGATGTTTAGAGGACATGTCAATACTGATAACAACCTATGAAGGAACACACAACCATCCCCTCCCAGTAGGTGCAACAGCAATGGCATCAACTGCATCTGCAGCAGCATCATTCATGTTCGTCGACTCGAACAATCCCCTCTCTGATGGCATCTCTAGTTTCACCTCAGCCTCCACTTACCCCTACTACACCCCTCATCACATGATGAACACCCCATCTCCTTATTCCTCAACCATTAGAAACCTAAACCCTAATGACCCTTCCAAGGGCATTGTTCTTGACCTCACCAACAATCACCTAAAACCTCATCACCAATTCCCCTCACCTTCATCACCTCAATTAGGGTTCAACTGGATGCCTAACAAAGCAATCAATGGTAATATTGCAAATAATCCTCTTCCGAGTTCGAGAGGACTAATGGAGGAGGAGGGCGCGAGCTCACTGGCCGAAAATGTGAGCGCCATTGCCTCCGATCCCAAGTTTAGGGTTGCTGTCGCCGCAGCCATTTCGTCGTTGATTAGAAAAGAGGTTCCAAGAGATGGGGAGGGTGGTAGCTCTAGCAGCAACAATTGGGTTCTTGAGTCTCTTCCTACAAGTGGAAGGTAAGGTAGTTGAGAATGGAGTGATATAGTTTGTTTGAGAAAGAGATTGGAGCATATATATATGTAGACTATGTGGTAGTTATATATGTTGTTTAGTTATGGATCATTTCCCAAATAACATTTATATTTGTTGTACTAATTACCAAGAAAATGAGATTGTTTTGAGATTTAGTACTTGATTATTTTTCTTGTTTTTGATGTCGTTCCATGCGAGTCTTCAATTTTGTTGGATTTAAGAACTTAAGAACTATTTAAAACTCCACTTAACTATTTGTTGATAGAATAGTGCATGGAGGTCCTAGGTTACAACTTGCAGCTGATGAGCTAGTCAGAATTCAAGACTGCATTTGGTATCATATATTGGATGTAGATTTTTTTATTTTTTTATTTCACTATTGGAGGTAGATTCAGAAATCAGTTCTAGCATTCAAATCTATTTGATATATATAAACATTTATATTCAAATTGATTAAATGTACATTATATTTTGAATCTAAAAAGATGTCTAATACACGAAATTTTTGCATATCAACAATTACAACTCTAAGATATAAACAAATATCTACATATATAAAAACTACACAATTGCTTATGTCTCGAATTGTGATTGTCTAAGATCATGTCGTCCAAGATCATACAATAATTTCTCGTCTAATATAAATAGACACAATTCTTCAAAATGCTATTTCTGTCTAGAAATACAAAAACAGTAACCTAAAGATTTTGTTCATAAATAAAAAAGTGAACCAAGGTTAATGAAAGAATTATAATTTGTGTACATGTTAGATTCCTCTCCCTCTAAATTAAAATTTTAGCCAAAATATTGGGAAAACTACATATAGGTAGAGTTAGGGATGGTAAATTGATCAACTTTGAACTTTTAATTTCCAATTTGATCACTTTAAGTAAACTAATTACAAATTGATCAAAATTTTTGTTTAAAGTCTAAAATACCCTCAACAAAACTCCAATATCTTTCCTCTTCTTCTCATCCTCTTCAAAATCTCCCATTTTAGTTCCAGATTCAACTCTTGCATTTCTCCATTATTGCTCAACGCTTTATTTTGTTAACATTTGTGACCCATGGCTTCCACCAGCAGCAGTAAAGTAAATCAAATTTCAACATATCTATCCATTGAGCTGGACTTATCAAATAATCTACCCTATTCCGTACTCAAAATAGGGTAAGTTCATGCCATAATACGAAATTTGGTCTAATGGTGCATAACCATATATATGAACCATATACATTATTGTTATAATTGTTGTTGTTGTTGTAATTATAATTATAGCTTCTCCTTATGGGAGGACTATTGAACTTGACCCACACTACCAACGCCCATAGTAGCATGTTTGGGTCCACCTCTCCACTCACTACCCTCCTTTTCTCTGCATTCATTTGCATACACTCCGCGAAAAAATATTCGGCAATTTAATGTTAAAGTTTGATATTAATACTCCTCTAGGTTCTAACCTAATTGTTTCCTTGGGTAGCTGGGAAGGAAGAGGAATGGAAAAAAATTTAGTCGTGGGCAAAATACTTAGACTATGGATCGAGACTGGATCAAAATTTTAAAAGTCGTAATGTACATTGGGCGGATCTGGGTAACAATTTTACTAACCCGAGTGAAATGAAGGACCATAAATGCATATATATATATATATATATATATTATAGACAAAGAAGCTAGAAAGTGATTTTCCTCAGTCTGATTCAGAAATACAAAAGGTTAAAGCAAAGAGGAGAGAAGATGAGGTATTGCAGACCGAGAGATGCAAATGTGAGACTCAGTGCTTTGGTTTTTTTTTTTGGATTACTTGAGAAATTCAAAAACCCATGCAACTCATGTGGTATGGTGCAGGTTGAGATTTGATGAAATTCCTTGGGGGTGAATTACTTTACTGGCGCTGTTTGAATATATGTCCATGAGCCAGCCCTAATAATTCATGAACCATATGCTTACATTACTTTACTGGCGTTGTTGGAAGACATGAGTCACGAATGTTAATGAACTGAAATGTTGAGCGAGAATGGAGAAATGCAATAATTGAATTGGGAACTTAAATGGAGAATTTTGGAGAGGAAGAGAAGAAGAGGAAATAGATTGGAGTTTTGTTAAGTGTATTTTAGACTTTAAACAATAAAAATTAATCAATCTGTAATTAGTTTACTTAATGTGACCAAATTTGAAATTAAAATTTGAAAGTTGGTCAATTTATAATTTACTCTTCCTAACTCTATTTATGTGTAGTTTTCCCAATATATTAACTATTATTGTATTAATGGTAGTTTTGGAATTCTTTCTCATGTTTATCACAGACCTGCAGTGATTTTTTATTTTTATTTTTGAAAAGCATGTGTCAGTGAATTTGTAATGTTATACTATTGGAATAAGTGTGAATTTTCTCTAAATCCTCGTTATACTATCCCTCATGGTAAAATTTTGTTTAAACATACAAACAGAATTAATGCATGCTAACGCGCCTAGAGTTATGCAGAAATCAGAAATTATTATGGGTGCGTTTGGAAAGCCTGTTTTTTGTATTTGTTTTCTGTCTTCAAATATAAAAACTGTTTTTGTATTTGTCTTTGTTTTTTTCAGGAAAAAATTAAAAACAAAAAAGTGTTTGGATGAAGGTGTTTTCACCACTTTTATTTGGTGAAAATTGTATTTTATGGATTTGGTGTTTTCACTGTTTTTACTACCTAAACAGTGGAAAAACTCAAAAAACAACTAAAAGTTGTATTTGGTGTTTTCACCACTTTTACACACTATTCACAGAAAACAGTTTTCTTGGGGAAAAAAACAGTGAACAGTAAACGCATTTGCCAAACGTGTTTTTTTTTTAGTTTTGTGAACAGTAAAAAAATAAAAACAAAAAACAGGGTATCCAAACGGACCCTATGTATTTTTTTGTTTATAACTTTTAGATTGAGTTCGATGAAGTCGGGGATTGTAGTATATATATGTTAATTATATGTTCATCGAAGATTGTTACAAATGCAAAATTAATTGTGAAGTCTTTAGTTTGATGAAGATTATACTACGACATTGTCACACCCCGCTAATACTCTTTTTATTCTGACAAATAATTTTCTTTTTGGATTTTTTATTTATTATATATATATATATATAGAGGGATTTTAAATAAAAGAATAAATAAGTAATTTTGACTCCATAGTCCGGCAAAGTGCAATTATCATAATTATCCATGTTATTAATCCAAAAGTTAAACTCACTCTTAACACTTGAGGGCCTTCTTTCTTAAAATTATTTTCTACTTTCTGAAAATTAAAAATAAAAAAGTTATACAAAAAGTTTGTTTTGTTCAATTTTTTAAAATAGTTTTTAAAAAATTCATTATAAAAATGACTTTTTTTAAATAACTCATTTTTATTGTTCTCAGAATTTTCAAGAACCGTTTTTAACGATACAAACCAAGTAGGTCCGAATATCCCCTCTTGTTTACAAAAATTGATGCATTTTGTTTTTTTTTTTTGAGAATTCCAATTTCAAAGAACTAAAAGAAATTGCGTAGATTTCCATACAAGAGTTGCTGACAACTTCTCTTTACATAACGACAAGAGAATACGAGCGAAAAAATTACTTCGGCTCTCTTTTCCTATTTTCATTTAGGGTTCTTATGGGCTTCTTTATACAAAGTGACATGGGCCTTACGGGCCTTGCTTGTTCGGATGTGGGCTCTTATTCCTTTTTGAGCTTCGGTTTCTTATTTGGGTCAATTGGCCCGGCTATTATATCAACATGTATCGAGTTGTAAACTTACAATCACTTGTTTCGAGTCTTTCGACTTTGATAATTGATAGGGAAATTTTGGTTTGTTTAGTTTATATTTATGGGAACAATTCAGAATTCTAAATATAAAAATTAATATTCAAAATTGAATTAAGCAGATTTTTTGTATAATATATGGGTTTTTAATTTTTGAAAAACAAAAACTTAATTTCGGAGTTGTATTGAATAAAGTTTTGGTGGTGATTGAGCTTTTGTTTTGAACATGCATACCTAATATACTTTGGTGCAGAAATATTGTAAGACCTTATTAAGAATAAATCCTCTCTTGTTGTTATTATTGTTACTATTATTATCAAGATTTTTTTCGCTACTAGATCCAAAAAATTATTTGAGGTGAGGGACCACAAAGATATATTTTTTAACTACTACAGTGTAAGAAAATTTAATATTAATTATTTGTGTTTTTGAAAGATGAAAAATATTTAAATGAATAAAATTTGCATCACAATTGAAGTTTCTCGTAAATTATCAGGTAATCATTGGAATAACTAAAGAAATTTGTGTTTACACTCAATATTCGCTTACTATATATATATAGTTCATCCAATATTATATCAACCAAGACATTTAAAAAAACTCAACATCAATTTTAAAAGAGTATTAAGTTAAAGTCAAACTATTAATTAGAAGTATATTTTTATAGTATTTTTTTCCTATTTTATATCAGCATATATATATATATATAAAGTTTTACAAAATATATAAATATATAATATAACTAATAAAAAAATTAGTTGCACGTTACTACTCACTATGTTGCAAGTGTGAAGAGATTTCATTTTATTAATGATAGTAAATGGGATTTCATTTTATTAATGATAGTAAATAATGGTGTTTATGACTAAATAAAAGATGGTGTTTGTTTAATTAATATGAAAAATATTAACCATAAAGGATTAATTGGCTCCAACTAGACGTTACTTCTGTCAAATTTCTCCATAAAAAATACTACTATTCACCATTTTTATACTATCTCATTCTTCTATAATATTTGTTGGCCACAGATTGACACCTAGAGGGGGAGAATATGGTCAATTACAAACTTTGAGATTTTTTTGGTTTGATTTTATTTTAACAGAAATAATCTTTGTAGAGTTCTAGTCAAACACTTAGTTAGATAAATAATCTCTTAAGTGACTATTTCATTTCATATTTGTACTAATGCAATATTGCATCATTGATTCAATTTAGAATATGAAGTATCATCCAATAACCAAGTATGCAATTTTCCTAACCAAATAAAACATGTAATAACAATTTTTCTCATTTATGAACATTATACATAAAGTGTTATTGTCTAGAAAACATCCTAAAAGAGTTTACAAAGGAATGTACACTCTCAAGATAAAGATTAGGATGGATAAGCATTTTGTGAAACACATGAGATTCATATAAACATTCAAGGCTTTTGTTTGTTGAAGTAGAATTTTATCTAAACACATGTTGTGTAACAAGATTTAGCAAAATAGATGAGATGATAATCTAAGCTATACTTCAATCAAGCTCACAATCCAATCAATTACTTCAACTAACATTTTCTCATATTCCTTCTAAATTTAAAACCACAAGTAATTTCATAACATGATATCAATATGAAGTTCAAGATTGTAAATGACAATTGATTATAAGGTAAAGAGATTAAGGGATAGAGAAAATACAAACCAAGACACCAAGATCTTACATGGTTCAACTAAACATTTTATGCTATGGTGTGTTAAAGATAAGTTATATCAATTCACTTCAACTATTCATTTTCCTAACCTCTTCATTAATTACATAAACACAAACAATTTCATAGCATTGATATATAAATCTCAAGATTGAAAATGACAATTGCTTTTAAAGTAAAGAGATAAGGGTTAGATAAAATGCACATCATAGACACCGAGATTTTTACATGATTCAACCAAATCTTTGGTCTACGTCCATGCCTTAAGAAAACCTCTTAAAGATTCCACTATCTTATTGTTCTTGCGGGTGAAAAGCAAACCCTTACATGCTCCTTCTTGCGGGTGAAGAGCCGACCTTGCTCACTCTTGCGGGTGGAGAGCCAACCTTCGAACACTCTTGCTTCCGGGTGAAGAGCTGACATTTGCTCACTTTTGCGGGTGGAAAGCCAACATAATCCTCTCTTTTCAAGATAGAGAAAAACCTTTATATAACTTCAACAAGCCCAACACATGCCAAAACAACTTATTGGTCTTTCACTCACAAAAGAATAGGAATTGAATTTAAGTGTATACAACATATCTCTCAATAGATGGATATAGAAAATCAAAGCTCACTTCCTCACATACTTAGAGTCATAAATGAAATACTCAAATGAAAAACTCAACTCAATATGTGAAAGAATGAATCACAAGAAGATGATGTGAATGATGCACAATTGGTGTGATTCCTATAGGAGAGTTTTTTACCCAAAAATGAATTCAAAAATAATGCACAAATGATAGATTTCTTTCATACTCCTATCTCTCTCTTCTCTTACCCATTTTTGGCTCATATATGACATATATATATATATATATATATAGCATAAGAACACAATATAGCCGTTTGTGGGTGATTTGGGAAGTTTTTGAACACTTTGGATCCGAAACTAGCCGTTGGAATTCAAATTCAGGATAAGGCAGTTGACTGGGATTTTTGGGCAGTCGACTGGAACTTCAAAAAATCATTCCAAAACATTTTTTCAATTCTCTATAAAAGTCAGTCGACTGGCCATTTATAACTGGCAGTTGACTGGGTTGTTCAGCCCAGTTTAAGCACAGTTCACTCTTTTGCTCACAACAGGAGTTCCGTAACTCAGATTGAGGCGTTCTTTATCTTTTTGGAAAGAAGACTTCAAGATCTTGATTTTAGGATTTTTAATCGCTCCATTTAACCCATTTTTGAGTGTGATATAATCATTTGAATGTGACGCTTCATTTCAAACTTCTAACCCACTTGGCGGTTTTTCATGAAATCTTTTGAGATTTTTTTGAAATGACTTAGACACGCTCCTAGGATGTCTTATAGACTTAATAAGGTCCTTGACATGCCTAAAGTCAATATTGAGATCATAAAATGATTTTCCAATTTAAACAAATTCTCAATATTAGACAAAAGCTTTTCATGGTTTAACAATTTTGTTCAATGCTTTAATATGCATCTAGAATGCATTTCAAGTGATATGAATTTTGTTTATGGTTCTAGGACAACCTATTTGTTGAGTTCTTCCATAGCTTATGAAAGCTTGAACTAACTTAACTTTAGCAAAGACTCGTGAATGATATGCATGGTCCTATAAGCTATACCTATATGGTCAAGAGTTGAGCTTTCAAATAAGTTATTTCAAAAATAACTTTACATTAAATCTAACACTCACCCAAGTCTACTTTACCCATTTCTTTGATCTTCAATTTCTTTAAGCTTTTGGGTTGATGTCTCCATCCTTGTCTTCAATATTTTTTGAGCTCTAAACACATTTATTTGATCTTATCATGGATCCACTAACTCTCTTGAGTTTGTCTTGAATCAACAACCTATTAAGCACAACTCAAGTAGATATTAAATTCATCACATTCAATGGTTTGTTATCATCAAAATGTCATGTTTACCAATGGTGGAAAACCTTAGGTCAACAATATTGTTTAATCTACCAAATATTACAAATAATCTAATGTTCTTAAATCCCTTATTCCTTTTCTACAATACTCCACACATTATGAAAACTGAGCTTTGCTCATGTAATGCATATGTCATGTAGAGGGATGGCAAAAATCTTCGGTCTGCCTCGATTTAAGCAGGTTTAGGAACTCGATTAAATATAAAAAGGCGGGGTGAGGGAGGGAAAAAAAATCGGACAGGTATTGTGGCAAATAAGGGGAGGGCCACCTCGCCCTAATTATATTGCTCTGCCCCGCTTACATAGTAAAATTATATATAATTATTTTTATTAATTTATATATATTACACTTGTGTACCTATATTATTAAGGAAAACAAACAGAAGGTTTGGAAGAGAAACAAAAACTTTCTTCACTCATTCATTCTACAAAGATACAAGGCTTCAGCTATAAATAGCGAAATATCTTGAAAGCGTAACTAACTAATTCTAATTTAAATACATGATCTAAAACTCCCTCTCAAGATGGACTGTGAATATCTTTAACAACCATCTTGTATAAGAGTGGAAATAACAGGGAAGAAGTAAAACTTTGGTAAAGATGTCTGCAAGCTGATGTTGAGATCGAAGTGGCATGAGTTTGATGAAGCCCGCACTAACTTTATCTCGAACAAAATGACAGTCGACCTCTATATGCTTAGTTCGCTCGTGAAAAATAGGATTGTAGGCAATATGGACAGCAGTTTGATTGTCGTAGAAAAGAAGAGTAGGAGTTGAAACATCAACTTGAAAATCCTTCAGCAGCTAGTGTAGCCAAACTAACTCACTAGCAGTAAAGGCTAAAGCCTTATATTCTGCTTCAGTAGAGGATCATGAGACTGTAGATTGCTTCTTAGCCTTCCAAGAGACTAAATAATCACTAATAAAAATACAGAAACCGGTGATAGATCTCCCAGTATCCAAACAAGAACCCCAATTAGCGTAAGAAAAAAGATTCAATTGAAGAGAAGATGATGAGGAGAAAAACAATCCTTGACCAGGATTGGACTTGAGATATCTTATAGATGATTAGCAGCCTTCAAGTGAGGCACACGAGGTTAAGCCAATAACTGACTTAACTTGTGAACGGCAAAAGTGATATCAGGCATGAAAATAGTCAAATAGAGAAGGCGACCAACAAAACGTCTATATTGAGACATATTAGAGAGAAGATCACCCTCAAGAACACTAAGTTGAATCTTAGGATCCATTGGCAAACTTGTAAGCTTACAAGCAAGATACCTTGTTTCTTCAAGCAACTGAAGAGTATAATGTCTGTGAGATAGAATAATACCTTTAGCAGATTTAGCAATCTCAAGGCCAAAAAAATACTTCAAACATCCCAAGTCTTTAAGCTTGAATTGACTATGAAGAAAGTGTTTCAGAGAGTTTATTACTTGAGAGTTTAGACCAGTAATTATGATATCATCAACATATACGAATAGGGTGACAAATGAAGAACATGACCCTTTTGTAAACAAGGAATAATCAGATTTGGACTGAGATAAACCAAACTAAATAAGAGCTTGAGAAAACTTGGAATACCATTGTCGTGAAACTTGTTTGAGACTATAGATGGATTTATGAAGTTTACAAACCAAGGTGTCTCCCTGTTTCGTATGCTCCCCTTTCTTCCATAACCAAAAGGAAAATCTACGTAGACCTCTTCAAACAAATCCCCATTAAGGAAAGCATTGTTCACATCAAGCTGAATTAAATGCCAATTTTGACTTGTTGCTAAGGGCAAAATAATTTTGACAGTGACCAACTTTTCCATAGGATAAATTTTTTTAATAAAATCAAGACCTTCTTGTTAGGTATAGCCCTTAGCAACTAAACAAGCTTTATGTCTCTCTATAGTACCATCAGAGTTGTATTTAATTTTGTAATTCCACTTACAACCTATGGAGTGATTCCCTTTTGGAAGAGAAGTAACTGACCAGGTGTTATTGACCTCTATAACATCTAATTTAGCTTTCATAGCATCCATCCATTGTGGAAATTTGACAGCTTGATGATAAAACTGAGGTTCATATTGAGAAGATACATTCATAACAAAATTCCTATGAGAAGAAGAGAGGGAATTGTATGACAGATAATTTGATAAAGGATAAGAATTGTCACAAGAAGGTAAATCCCGATGAGATAATAAATTACAATGAAAAATTATGAGATATGATGGAGGTTTAATAATTCTTGAAGACTTTTTAAGAGGAAGATCATCCGAAGAAGTAGGCAAGACTGATACATCAGAGACAATAGGGACTTCAGAATGAACAATATCAAATGATTCATGATGAATAGTTTCAGTAGGAATAGAGGGTTGAGAGGCAACATGAATCTCAAGAGAAGGAAGTGGCAAGACAAGATCAGGAAAATGATCAACTAATCTGTTTGAAGGAACTATAGTGTGAAAAAGAAAGATATCCTCATGAAAAATGTCATCTATGAATATGAGAATTTTCTTAGTTTGAACATCATACAACTTGTAACCTTTCATGCCAGAAAGGTAACCAAATAGAACACAAACTCGAGATCTAGGTTGAAACTTCGTTCTATGAGCAGTGAGAGTAGAAACAAAAGCTAAGTATTCAAAAACTCTGAAAGAAGAGTAATCAACATTAGTCTTGTATAGAAGTTCATAAGGGGTTTTATTGTGATGTAAAGGAGAATGTGTCATGTTAATGAGGAAAGTAGCAGTGAGAAGACATTCACTCCAAAACTGAATGGGAGCCCTCAACTGAAAATATAGAGCTCGATCAACATTAATTAAGTGTTGATGTTTTCTTTCCACAACTGAATTTTGTTGTGGCCTTTCCACACAAAAAAGCTGATGGAACACTCCCTTAGCATTGAAAAAATCAGTAAAAACCAACTCTGGAGCATTGTCAAATATGAAGGTTTTAATATTGGCAATGAATTGAGTTGCTACCATACTGAAAAGCTTAGGAATAATAACACTAACATCAAATTTATGCTTGAGTAAGAAAATCCATGTAAATCGAGTACAATCGTCTACCAAAGTCAAGAAATATCTATGACCATGATGAGAAGAAACATGATAAGAACCCCAAATGTCATAATGAATCAAGTCGAAAGAAAATTTAGCCATGTGATTGTGAGAATCAAAAGATAATCTTCGTTGCTTAGCCAAATGACAAATGTAACAAGGAACACCTTTATTATACTTTGTAGTATCACAATGTAACTAGTCTTTTAAACTATCCAATCTTTTAAAAGATAAATGGCCAAGTCTATTGTGCCAAACATGAGCAGAAACATTATTAACATATGAAGAGACCGAAGATTCATAAGCTGTAGACCTGAAATTTAAGGTAGCAACATCAATAACATACAAGTCTTCAAACTTTCCCCCCTTGCCAATCATCCTATCGTAGCTGAGGTCCTGAATGATGAAGCAATCAGGAAGAAAACTAATTATAAGCTATGAACCTTTGGTAAGTGCACTCACAGAGAGAAGATTAAACTTGAACTGAGGAACAAATAAAACATCTCTGAGAATCAACATGGAATTGAGTTTAACATCACCATTGAAACTCACTGGAATATGAGTATGATTAGGCAAAGTAACAGTAGAATTCTGAATAGGCCTTAAAGAAATAAATGCATTAGCATTTGAGCAGATATGTCTAGTAACCCCTGAATCAACTATCCAAAATTGAGTAGAAGAGAAGACAGGATTCAGAGAAACTGAAAAACATATACCTGTGGTGTAAGAAGTTGTTGGAACCTCTGTGTCATTAGCAGGCTTGACAGAAGAAGCTAGATGACTGGAAAACATAGACATCAATTGTTGATATTGGGTTGAGGTTTTGAACAAAATTCCCAACACTACCTTGTTGATCATTTATAGCATAAGAATTCGGGTAGGACTGATTAGAGACTTGATTAACAACAATGTGATTAATAGAATAAGAGGAGTTATCCCTTTGTCTTGGCTTGAAACCGGGTGGATATCCATGAAGTCTATAACACTTCTCAACAATATGACCATGAAAGCCACAATGAGTACATAAAGGTCTCTCATTCCTTTGCACTTTATAACCTCCAAATCTGTAACACCCCATGTTATTTCCCCTTTTCCCTGAAATTATTCTCGATTTATTTTCGGTTGTGACGTCACTTGTTCGTGACGTCGTGGTTATTCTGGGTATTTCACGTGTAAATTTTTCGCATATATGTTTGGATTCGACTGGCGGCTTGACGATTGTCTTTTTGATGACTTTGTGGAGTTTCTTCGGCGATTATGTGACTTGACGTGACGGTATTGTTTCTGACTTAGGGAAACGTTTACGTGAGTTCTTTGTTATCGACTAAATGGATTCATTTTGGCGTTTGGCGTTAGGTGTTTCGACTGGATGGCGACATGCTTTGTATATCTGACGTTTAAGGCTTCGACTCAGTGGTTCGAGTTCGACATTTAGTACTTTAGGGGTTCGACGTTTTGTGTCCCCATGTAAGTGAATTAGTACGTGCCTCGTTTAGTTGGCGTGCTTAGGAGCATTTACACTTCCTTTGTTCATTTTTTTGTGTTTGTATGTACGTATTTTGTTTGTTTGGTGTGTTTTATTCTTCGTGTTTCTACGTGCCTCTATGTGTTGATGTGACTTTACTTGTTTGACTGGTGTGCTTAGGGGTATTTGTACTCCCTTGTTTATTTTTCTGTTTTTATACGTACATGATGCGTAGTTTTTGATCTATTTGCAGGACTTTTAGAGTTTCCTTGTTTTAGGAGTTTTGATGGGTCTTGTATATACCCGGTGTTCCGGTGGTTGGGTTTTTGTACCTCGGATCATTTATTATAGATTATATTATTTAATTGGCGTTCCATTGATTTTTCGAGTACACATGATTTTCGTTTAGGGATTTTTCAATGATTCTTTCCTTTATTATTATTATTATTATTTATTATTAAATTAAGGTTATATATTTTCTTTTCGTTCCACACTCGACACAGAAGGGTTTAGGTCATCTTTCCGCGGTGGTTGTTTGGTGGAGGTTGTAACGAGCTATCGGGCAAATTTTTCGAGATTAATTGTGCATATATATATTTTTCGTAATATATATGGGTAATTATTGTATATATATATTTGGGTATTTGTATATATATATATAAATTAAGAAAAAATAAAAATATATATATGATGATATGTGTCGGTGGAGAAAGAGAGAACCAACCCTCACCATCACCACCTCCTTCTCTTCTTCGATTAACACCACCTATATCATCATCATCATCTCATCGCCGATCATGGCGAAAGAGAGATATATATGGAAAGAGGTTGTGTGTGTGTAAGTTGCAAATTGGGGGAGTTAGCGATCTGGTTGGAGGTCGCCAGTTTGGTAGGACACGACCAGCGATGGTGTCGCCAGTGATGAGAGGCGACCGAGGTGGTGACGAACGATGACGCTAGTGGTGGAGCTGAAGCCGCGCTTGGAGACGCGACTGAGTAGAGGCAGAGGTTCACGACTGGAGAGAGGGATGAGATCGCGACTTAGGGTTTCATCTAGGGCTGGCGATGGCGGCGTCGCGCAGGAGGTCGTGGCGGCGTGGTGGTGGCACTGGTTCCCGCAACGATGGTGCTGGCGAACAGTGACGAGTTCGGCCAGACCGATTTGGGTTGACTCAGTGCTGATTCGACCTTCGTTTGGCGCAAAATTTTGAGGATAGCTTGCTCCCAATTTAGTACACGATATACCCGAATTTGGTACGAAAGCGTTCAGCGGTTTGGCGGGAATTTGTGATTGTCCGGTATAATTTTTGTTTGGGTTTTATTAGATTTGTTCCGATTCGTTAGGCTATTACTAATGGGCTTTGATTATATTGAATAGGTTGGCGAGACGACGTTTTGGTCCAAGCGGAAAAAAATTCAAACAACTTTGGTCAACGGGCCCATTTTCGAGCGCCGATACTGTTCATGGATTTTTTGTAAGCGTAAATTTATGTGGGATATTTTTTTAAAAAAATATATTTAACTCTCACACTTGTGGAGTAGGGAGCCATAGATTTTATTATTATTTATTTATTGAGCATGCTTTAAATGTTTAGAAAATTTTAATTTTTTATGTTGTTGTGTATTGCTAGTATGTGATGGCATTCTTTGTGTTACTTGTTATATACGAGATTTAGGAGTTTTATAAACTCAATAACGGAGTGCCTCTAGGTGGGTTAGAAAAGAGGCGGAGGATAGTAATTTACTTGAGAAATTAAAATAATTTAAAACCTACTTAAATTGGGTTGAAAATAGGTGGCCTAGCTCCCCCTGAGTTTAGAACTGGTTAGAGGAAGTTGTGAAAAATGGGTTTTAACTTAGACTTTGATATTAGTTTCCCTTTTGGTTATGTTTTACGAAAATTAAAACAGGTTAGGGGAGACTTGAAAATAAGGGACGAGAAAATGTAGACGTTGCTCTAGGTCTCTTTTCTTTATCTTGTAAATTATAAAAAGTAGATAAATTGTGAACTGATGTTCTGGTAATGGATTATTCGTGAATTTTTGCTATGATTTAAATTATAAGCATGTTGATATGTAAAATTTACAAGAAATGGGTGATTGAGAACCTGAATAACCCTAAGATGAAATTGTCGTGATTTACTGTTTTAGTTAAACTGTAAAACATGCTTTATATGAATGAAAAATGGAAAATTATGTTGTATCATTGAGCATTGGGTCTATGTAGAAGCATTTTGCATTCATGTAGCACTGTGAACATATATATTGATTTGGTGTGAGTTGCATGCCTCATTTGGGTCATATATACGTATGAATCGTTTGGATAGTCGCAACAACTAACCAGTGGGTGTTCTGGCACCCAGGGAGCTAGCATTTCTCGAATCCTCAGAAGTTGGGGGTGAGGGCTTAGGCCTCACTTGCCGTTCCGGACGGACTTGTGGTCTCCGTACACTATTTGGCGACACCCACCCTTCCTTTTGGGGCTTGTTACCCCTAAAAAGTGATCGGTTTGAGATTATTTGATATATGTTTAACCCTCATGTAGATAGGGTTGCACTGGAGTTGCATTAACATTTCATTAGCATTTACATTGAGTATTCATGTACCATATGATTATCTGTTGAGATTGTGTACTGCTATTACTTGCTGATGTCGAGTATGTTGGGATTTAATTATTTTAAAATTCTTTATTATTCTCTTGAGCGCTACGGTGCAATGGTTGTGAGTTCCATTATGCTGATGGTTATAAATCCCTTGTAAATGCTAGAAATTTCTTAATGTAAATGAAGGTTTAAACACTTTAAGATGAAAAGTAAAAAGTGTAATGATATTAATAACCAATAACGATAGAATGATGGTTGGCCTGGGTTCTAGGTGGTCATGTGGAGTTGATTAGAGAGTTGCCAAATTCCATAACTTTTTCCCCTTGAGTCGGGCTTCTAGTTGAGCTGGTCAACCCTCATATTGCGACTTATATGAGGTTGTGATTTTCGGCCATATAGGCCTTTGTTTTGGATGAATGATGCTACTGCAGGGTAGCTGGCGTAACCTTCTAGTGGGGTGGTGAGTTTATTAAACTAAAAGTCGGTCTAGGCTCGTTAGTCTTACCGTCTCTTTTTCGACTGTTGATATTTCTGAGCTTATCACTCTTCACTTCCATTTTGGGAAATGTTTTGAGAAATAAATAGTGTTCAGTTTCTGTACCTTGAAAGCTCGGTTACGTTTTGGGTCTTTGGGGTCAAACTAAATTTCTCTCAAGGTTTTGAAAACTTAAGGCTTTTGGATTTTTATAAAGTTTCGCTCCTCACTTACCCCGGGGCCAGTGATCTATTTTTGAAAATCCTAAGTTAAAACTTGTTTTATAAGAATATATTTTTTTAGTCTTGGGACCGGGAGTGTCTAAAGTATATCCCGTTTTGAAAAGAAATGTTAGAAAATTCCATTTGAAAACGTTTTGTGAAGTCAGTAAGTTTAGGGCACTGGTTGCCCTTGTTCTTGAGATCCCGATGTTGTTTCCGAGATATCAGCATCGTTGGAGTTCGAGGACTCCGGGTTTATCCTAGTGTGTTTTTGAGATTCCTTCTTGAGCCTGGTTTTATTCGGGTATTCGTTTATAATTTTCCATAAATCTTTAAAATATTATTAAAGGTCTTAGGACCGGTTTTGAAAGAAAATTAAAGGAGATTTTAAAATGATTTTCATCTTAAACCCTTGTGGTCATTCTCCTACCTCGCCAGCGTTTCCTTGATTGTATAGCAGACTTGGGTATTTTAGGGCCTCAGCTGTTAGTACAGTCTTTATACTTATTTCCTTTGGTGTTCTTCTTGTCATATTCTCGGGTAAGAGACATGACGTTGATTTGCGCACACATGTTGTGATTTCTAGTACTATTGATGGGTTCGGAGACGTTGGAACCAAATAGATTTAACCGGGTTCTAAACTTTTTCTTAAAAATCGGTTGAATCCTTCGGGGTTCAACATTTTCTTTAAAAACCCTAGGGCCTCGGCATCCGTTTGGGACTAAATGACTCTGGTACCCCTTTCTTGTGCCTCGGTAGGCAGTATAAATTGGGGAGTGTCTTGTGATTGATGAATCTGATTTAGTTGTGGGCGTGATTATTGTTATTCCCTTTCAATAGTCCCAATGAGTGACCTATTTACCTCCTATGAACTCTGAGTGGCGTGCTTTATGCATGATATGATGGATAGTTGGTTCTTGTAGTAACTCTAGATGAGGGTGTGTATTAGACTGGTTGTATACACGACTATGTAGGTATGGTTTATTATCTGAGGGGTTTTACGTATACATACGTTTATATTTATTTGTATGTTGGTTTGACTTGTATACATAGGTTGGTGCTATTTTTGTTGCCTTGTACTATTTTATGATTCTTGATATGATTTGGATTATTTGTGGGGCTGTTTTGGGGTCTCGGATTGGCGTAGGTGCCAAGTGAGACAACTGATTGACCTAGGATAGATGCATGCACATGGAATGGTTAAAGGTTCCTGACGGCTAGGGGTGTGTTTGTTAGGGATATTTGGTGAGTCGTGGTTTTTGCTCACCCCCACACAGATTACAGGTTTGCAGGTGGATGCAACAAGGCATGTTCAGCGGCGATGGTACGGGTGAATTGAGACGTTTTTAATTAGTTTTCTTCATTTTATCTATAGTTATCCTTGTGTATTCTTATTTCTCTTGGGAGCCAGTATGTTGGCATATTCCATTTCGTTGTATCTTTTATTTCGGGTATTTATTATTTCGGGGTGCCATTATACCTTTTCGGCATCGCCATGTGGCTTTCTTTATAAATTCATTTGAGCATTTGAGGCTCTATCAGTTTTAGAGGGGTTGTGTAGAGGTAGCGGTGTTCTTTTCCACTACCTCGGCTCTAGTAGGTTTCTGGAATGTTGGGTTGCGTGCCATTGTCATTTTGAATTCATTATGGGCAGGTTATTCTGTTTTTGTTATGGTTGTGTATCCGAATGTTCCATTTACAAATGGAATTTTGCCGAATTTTCGTTAGAAATCTCTTATGAGTTTCTACCACTCAGGTGGTATGGAATGCCTTGTTTTTATTCTTATTCCATGTATGTCGTTGTTGTTGTTGATTTTAGTGGTCGTTTTCCGTGACGTCATACCTCAGGATTCACTGATTCTTTAGATTGGAGTCTCAGGAATAACGAGGCGTGATAAGAACTATAATTTCCAGGATTGTAGTTGCCTTTATAACCCCGAGTATTAGCACTAGATTTCCTGAAATTATCATTCTTGACTGTAAAGGCCATAGTGTTGGTAGAATCAAAACTGGAATTAATATGAACACCAACCTTTCGATGATGCTCTTCTTGAGAAATAAGTGCAAAAATTTTGTTTATAGGTGGTAGAGGATCCATAAGAAGTAATTGGCCACGAACTTGAGCAAAAGAATCATGGAGTCCCATGAGAAAAGACATGATATGCTCCAATTGATAATGAAAATTGAGATCCTTAACTCCACCAAAAGTGCACTTCCCACAAGTACAAACTAGCCTATAATTGCTCAATTCTTCCCATATAGTCTTCAATTTAGTGAAATAAACGCTAACAGAGTTTTGATCTTTAACAAGATTCATCAATTCACGACGTAACTGAAATATTCTAGGTCCATTCCTCTGTTGGAATCGATCCTTAAGATCAAGCCAAATCTCATATGCAGATTCAGAAAAAATGATACTAATAGAAATTTCTTGAGAAACAGAGTTTAAAATCCAGGGAATAACAATATAGTCCAAGAATTGAGAAGATTCAGATCATTACCTTCAGGTTTGGTGATTGATCCATCGATGAAACCAATTTTGTTCTTCACGGACAAGGCAATCAACATCGCTCTACTCCAAGAGGCATAGTTATCTCCAGTTAAAGATTGCGAGACGAGAACAAGACCTGGATTGTCCGAATGGTGAAGAAAATAAGGATTGGAAGGTCATCAATGGCAGATTTGCCGATCGATGAGTTAGAATTGTTTGTATTTTCAAATCGTGGAGTTTCCATGAAGATTGAAAAGGATGAACAATCTACACTCAACGATCTTGAAGCTTTGACGAATCAGAGAAGAAGAATTGCAGCGATTTGCTCTGATACCATATTAAGGAGAACAAATAGAAGGTTTGGAAGACAAGCAAAAACTTTCTTCACTCATTTTTTCCACAAAGATACAAGGCTTCAGCTATAAATAGCGAAGTAAAACAGAATAGCGAAATATCTGGAAAGCATAACTAACTAATTCTAATTTAAATACATGATCTAACTAATTCTAATTTAAATACATGATCTAAAACAAACTAATTAATTCTAATTTAAATACATGATCTAAAATATATAAATATACACTCACAAGTAAATCTTAACATCCTAATTTACTTTTTTTACATTTGACCCCATACCAAATTCTAATTTCCTTACCTCTTCACTATTCTCACCTTAATCTCATCTTAACTATGTAAAAAATTGCATGTATTAATTTGATACTTGTACAACAATTGTAAGTTAAAAGTTTAAACTAATAAGTTATTTCATTTGCATACTTTTTTTTTTTATGCAAAAAAAACCGCCCTGCCACACCCCCGCCTAATCTTATCTCTCTCGTTTGATAATCGATTTTGGAACAAGTATGGAGCTGATAAAGTTAAACAGAGATGTGGTGCGATCCCATCCCCCGCCTCATGGCCACCCCTAGTCATGCAGTGTTTGTGTTCGTGTTAACCCAACTAAAAAGTAAACATAAATTAACTCACACTCAAAACTAATATAAGATCCCTTCAATTTTCAACTTGTGCTATTTGAAAACTAAAACAAGCAAATCTCATCTTTCAATAACTTATTTTGTCATGATCACTTCTTCGCAATTTAAGTTGAGGTAAGCTCTGCCAACATAAAGTCCCATACCAAAATCTTGTAGTTTAATGGTATAACTCTCTAAAAAGGGAGGTTAGGGGTTCAAGGGCTCATGTGAGGAGAGAGTGTGTGTATTGGACTACCTAAAAAAAAAAGTCTCATTCAGATCACATCTTATTTTTAGCCTTATATTATTAATGAAAACAAAAATAACTTTATTTTCTATTAGTGTAATTAGACAAAATGAGTAAACTTTTTCATATATTAATGTGAAATTTTGTACAACTACATTATTAAAACCTACAAAAACATCGAAACAATATTTCATGTTTTAGCTTAAACTTGAAAAATGTTTTGGTATTATTTAAAACATTCTATAAATACCATACTGACTTTGGTGTAATGATACTGTATCAAGCCTGTAATATAAAACTTGAAATAAAAGCACCAATCAACTTCAAACAAAGTCATTGTTTATTGCTTTACAGAGCAATAACATAAATTTTGATTTTGAAAAAGCATTTAAAATCTATTCATTTCTGGTCTATTGTCCGATCTTTCATAACACATTTTTAGAAATGCACGACAAGAAGAATTTGAACACAACTATATTCTATCTAGATCTCCTCTCTCTTTTCGTATTCTCACTCAGACGGTTTAGCATTTATGTTCATCAATTTTTTTAACGGAAGTCAATTCATATTCTCAGTCAGACTCTATAGCATTTAAGTTCGTCAGTTTTTCCAACGGAAGTAATAAAATAACCTTCCTATCCCTAATTATTTAATAATAAAAAAATTCATCACACACAAATGGTACATATGATATTTAATAACATAAAATTTTCATCAGCATAATGCGTTACTCAACTAACATAGGGGTCTAATAGATACAATGAGCCAAAATTTAGGAGGTCCATGTGAAAATATAGAAAAAGAAAGGGATCTAGGTAAGATATGGGCAAACCTTAGAGGGTATAGGTAATATTTACCCTTTTGTCTACCAAGCTCCAAGCACCCCAAGCCTATAAATTCGGATCATGTACGGTGGGGTCGACCCGACCCATTGTGCACCCGTATCAGGGATCCAGTATCCAATATATATGTGTGAATATATAAACCAGCTACATAGAAAATCGGCAACAACATCACATCACTGTCGTCGAAGAAGAAGAAGAAGTTCCGATGGATTTCTCTCTCCTCACAGACGCAATGGCCTCCAAATCGTACGAGAAGATCGCCGACATCTGCGACGATCTCATGCTTCAGGTAAACCCTAATTACTTTCTTTCTTTCATATATCTGTATCGATACACTGTATTATATATATATATACACTCTTCACTCTAAATATTCTCAAATTGAAAAATGCCCTAATTAGCCTCTCTCTCTCTCTAGGCTGTCACTCAGGGCATTGCCTTTCAAGACGAATGGCCTTACGCGATTCATCTTCTAGGGTATATTTACGTCGATGACATGTAAGCTATCTGTTCCCTCTGTAAATATATATATATATATATATATATATATATATATATATATTTATGTGTGTGTGTTGTGTATTAACGAACGATTTAAGGGTTTTGGATTTCTTGTCGTTGCTGAATTTGATGGTATATATATATGTGTGCGTGTGCAGTAATAGTGCTCGATTTCTGTGGAAGTCGATACCTTCGGCCATCAAAGAGGGCAAGCCCGAAGTGGCGGCGGCATGGAATGTAGGTCAGCGGTTGTGGATGAGGGACTATGGTGGTGTGCATGAGGCTATTCGCAGTTTCGATTGGAGTCAGGAGGCTAGAGAGCTTATGGCCTCGTTTTCAGGCTAGTTTCTGCACCTTATATATAAATATATAGACACAGTTTTGATGTTCTGTTTGGTTAGTGGGGCACAATCTATGAGCAACTAATTGTTTCTATTTAGTATTGCGGAAGGGGGCAAATTGATATTGCATTGCCAATAATCTGAGATCAATGTTAGTAGGATTTCTAGCTTTTTCCATCATATATGTATAATAGTTTTATATGATTACTTTGTTCGGATAAGTACAAACAATGAATTAGCACGAGGCCTTAACATAATTTGACGGAATTTATGTTGTGATTAGATAGGGCTGAATTGCTTTACGAGGCGTGTCTAGCTAGGTCCTCACTCTATTTAGTGGTCAGTCTCAATTTTGGTTGGGGGCTCTTTAAGATTAACCAAGCACAAGGCATCCTGAAGTTAATCCCTTACAAGTTAACCGTTTTATAATGTATGGAAAGGAGGGTGAGATATTGTAAAAGATTCATTAAAGTACATGGTCATGGGCCAGAGTTTATCTTTAAGAGAGTGAAGTCCTACATAGAACCTTCTCAAGTTGATAGTGTTACTTTGTGTCTCTAATGTACTAGGTGATATTTCCTTCCTCCAGAAAGAGGAAGATTCTTGTAGCTATATTAGTAATGAAGTATTTTCACAACTGTCAGAATCCATTAGCTGACTGTTGTGCAGTTTCAGCCACAAAACCCATTCTAATTATTTGTAGGAGTTGCATATTCTGTGTTTTCTTTTGATTGAAAGCTAAGTCGTGGTTGAATTCTTTGTTTCATTGAATTCATTATCGTCATGAACCAGGTCTATTGTCAATTTTGCTAATTGCTTCATAGACCGAAGATGTTATTTCACTGGACATGATTGAGATTGCAGTCAGAATAATGTTGGTGGTTTTAGTCATTAGATAGAGTTCGTAACTTTTGCATTTTATTTTTTATTTATTTTTAAACATGCCTGCATAAGAGAATATGTAAAACACAAAAACCTCTGTCTCATGTGTTTATTCATTATAACAAACTTGGCGTAAGTAATTAAATTGTGTTGAAACTCTGAGACCATTGGAGCACAACATACAAAAAAATTAGAAAAGACCTAACTATGCAATTTTATTTAAATCTTCGATTCGGGGGAACAAGATGCTCTACTTTGGATGGACTGAACCCAAATATGTAAGGATTACTTTTCCTTATAAAATAGAGTTACGTACCTTTCCTGTGAGACAACCTTTTAGATTATGCACCATTTTTTACCCCAACGACAAACGAACCTACCGCGGAGAAGGCATTTTCGGGAGTAGGCCCTCTCTTTTGGTTATTACTCGAGTCAGACATCCAACGTCTGGTTTTTTACCACCATCTTATATCCAATATGCTACTCAATTTTAAAGCATACTTACGTCGATATGCTCTACACCGCCAGATAGTAAGAGAGTGGCTAATATAATACTTCCTACGCAGAAACCCAACCCAGAAGTGCCTAGAGGAACGTGTCTACACTATTCAAGATAGAATACACAACAAAGATATGTGCATCCAGATTTCACTGAGAGAAAACATCTTAACATTTCTTTTGTACGTAAAATTTTTCTCTTCATGCTTTCTTTCATCAACAGTTTTAAAAAATATAATAATTAGATCCACTATTGTACATTAATTTAGGTGCATCAATTGGCTTAAACCTTAATCATATGGTACATTAGTCTAAAGACCTGTTTAGTTTTTGTATTATTTGCCTCATATTACTATTAAGTCTTCTCATCTTCTGGTAGGAGGAAAATTGAGAAAATTTCAGTGAAATTGTCAATTGAGTGGGGAAATTTCAGTTAATAGAAACAGTTGGGGTCCTTGTAATAGTGCTCGCTGCTCAGTGCATGGTCTGGTTTTAACCCTTCCGAGTGGTAGGTCCCTTTTCTAGAAAATGGCGTTGGTCTTGTGGCCAGCGCATCTCGTTGCTGGTTACTCTCCTATCTTTTGGTATTTCAATTGCTTACTAGTTACAATGAAGGTCAAATACATATGTCATTAGGTAAATAAAAGAAACAAAGAGAAAATAATTTTATTGTTGACGAATATATTATCAGCTTCAATTGTTTATCGCCAGGAGTGATTGCACCACATGGCTTAAAGTACTGGCATTGAGCAAATTTTGATAGTCAAGAGCAGATGTGGTAACCCGTAGAAGAAGTTGCATGAAATCTACGAGCACAAAAAAATGAACAAATTATGTTTTAGAGTTTACAATTTGATGAAAAAGACCTATGATCAGTGTTTTAGGGGTGAAATGCATCCTTAAGGTACTGAGATTCTATATCGTCGAACTGCAGTTGACAAAAAGTGATCATCCGAGTAAGGCAACACTCCCTTTAAAATAATTAATACATACTTTAGACATCAAAAGTTTATTTATTTTTCTTAAATGGTATTTTCATAGTTGTAGACCTTTTTATTCAACGCTCTTCATAGATATAGATGTTTTTATTCAACAATAATGGTCTGTTTAGTATATCACCGCTCTCATCTACTGCAATTACGATGGATATGACATATATCAATCAAAGCATTGAACTTGTCCGCATCAAATAATTTAAGAAAAAAACAGGACTTATATTGGTTTCCACCTCTCTTGGACTTCAGTATGCCATCGTGACTCTGTTGTTTGGGATTCTAGCCCCAATTAATGGGGGTTCGGTGGCTTGGACTCTCAGTTTTTATGTAATCTCGTGAAAACTCCGCGGACAAAAATACTCCTCTAAATATAATTACCTAATTTCTAGCCCCATATAAGTGCATATCTTTTAACTAAGAAGCACTAGGCACGGCATATTTGCCTCACCTAGGGTGTTTAACTCAGTAGCTGCGGTCCTTGATTTGCCTTATTTCTTCATGCTAATGCAAGCTCCCAAGTGCTTTTGACTACACTGCTCCAATTTGGTATCACTTCTGTTAATAGGAATTTTTCTTAGGATTTGGATTTTTTTGTTTTGTAAGCATGGTGAGTGACCAGTGGCTAGTGAAAGAAGATGATATTTGTACTATATAGAAGCTATGAGTCAAATGGAGAACTCATTTGATACCAGATATTAGGCTGCAGCTCCCAAGTCCTCGTTTTTTTTTTTGGAAAACGGCTGTAATTTTATACATTTCCTCTGCCTTGTAACGCATTCATGTACCAGAGAAAGAGAAAAAGGGAAGCCGGCTTATTTAGAATGTGAAACATACAGTTTACTCATATATTTTGTCTTGTCATGAACTATCTCTTTCTCTCTCTAATTCTCTTTCTTCATTTTCTTCTTTTCTAATAAAAAGTAGGTCTCTGTGCACTTACTTCCAAATTACTTGCAGGTTTTGGACTTTTGGTTTGCACAGAAATATTAATTTCCATAGCATTCATGATCAGCAGTGGTTGTTTTCTTTTACTTTTTGCAGAACTTTACACCAAAAAGATGTTTGAGTTACTGTTGTCTGCTTATTCGACTATTAGCATTCAAGATACTGCTCTCTTCCTGGGAATGAACGAGAATGATGCTACAACCTGTAAGCTGTTGTCCTTTTCTGCTTTGACTTGTTATGTAATCCAAGTGCCTTTCCTTTTACTTATTACAGCAGCGCTTGGCTTAAATAAAATGTAGTCATCATAATGCTATGGTGCACTTTTTACGGTATGAATCTTGTGACACAAAAAATGTGAATAATGGTTTATTAAGTAAAATAATTATAATAATGAGGGCAAACATCTCTAGGTCTTATATGGATATGATTGGTGCCTAGTTAGTTTGGGGAAGATCCGCTGTCCAAAACGTTGACCTGTTAAGGATACCTAAGCATGACGGACAGTTTACAAAGGACATCCTCCTGAGGGAAAACATTATATGAAGCACACTGTCCACTATGGCTGCCATCTGTTCTGCAACATAAGATGGGCTGTAATTGACTTGGAAACTTGTTTTATCCCATTCTGGTTATGTAATCATGCTGTTATCCCGTTCTTCTCATCGTTACCCTGTCATGATAAGTTGCACTTGAAGTCAATGAAAGAAGAGGTTTGTTATAATTTTGTCTCTATAGAATTTTGTGATTTACAATTTGATATGCATTATTTGCGCCATAAATGACTTGTAGATTCGAAAATTTCTACACTTTTCCCTTATTACAACCTTTTTATATCTGGGCTTATCTGGACATCTTCCAGGAAACCTGTTAGAATGTGTCCGTAAAATAGCTGAGGTTAAAATTGTTGGACTTGAGTAGATTGTCTGCCTCTAGAACAAGGATTATAATAGCAACCTTTGTTTTTGTTTGGCTGCTGTTTGTACTGATGCCATTTGGGTTTTTGTGGTGTCGAATGCAGACGTGCTGCAACAGGGTTGGGATGAGGACCAGGCTTCACAAATGCTTACTGTTAAGAAGCAGTCTGTCATAACGGAGCAGAAAATAGATCCCAGCAAATTGCAGCGTTTAACTGAATACGTCTTCCACCTCGAACATTAATCAAAGTTTAGAGAAATTCCAAATGTCATCATCTTGTGGTTTTTAACTTCTTCACTTAGTTTTGATGATTGAATGACTGGACAAATGCGTTGAAGATGTTGATTTTCTTTGCCCCCATATGCGGAAATCGAAATACGTCAATCTTACATATTACCTTTAGCAATTAGCCCTACTAAAATATTGGCTGTATGAAAAGACTGAAAAGCCAAAAGTTTTGAACGAATCTGTTGTTGAATATCTTGTTGCCTTATATCGGTTACCATTGCAGTAACAGTATAATGAAACCAGGTAATTATTGTTATTGTTGCTAGAATGTATACTACTTTTTTAGCAAGTGAATGTTACGCTGATTACGCAACGAAGAAAAGCCTCTGGTGGGACTCCTTAAATTTATTTTTTAAAACTGAACTCAAACCAATACATCTCATTCTTATAAATGTAAAATGGTAAAATTGCATCAGAGGAAATAACATTAAACCTAAACTCTATTTGAAATTTTTACCTTATGATCCTTACTATTCCTTGTACAACAGAAAAGTAAAGAAAATACATATCTTCGGGATTTTTCTATATGAAGTTCGTCCATAATCGAAAAGATTCAATTCTATCTACTCGTGGTGGAATATATATGAATTTTTTTCGCTCTTATTAGTATATTTTTTATACACAGACAAACATACACAAGACGTGTGCTTCAAAGTACTCGAAGAGGTCTCCTCATTATAACATGAGAATCACATATCTTATGAGCGTGTAATATATTCTCTAATGTATAGCATATAATCATTTGGTTTTTCTGGTTAATTCATACACTGATAATTATAACACAATATGCTATATATATATATATGCTATACATCTGCTAAATGATTAATTAAACTAAACTGCACTCAACCAGATTAATGTGTATGAAGTTGGTCCACAATTTCTGGCTCAATCTCCTTTTCATAAGAAGTAAGAAGAAAAGCAAATTTTAATCTATGTACAATAGATATACATATATATATATACACACGCACACGCACACGCTTCAAATAGTCCAAGAGTTCTCCTCATTTTAATATGAGAATAACACCTATTGTGTGTGTGATATATATATTCTCTAATGTATAGCATACACCCATTCGATTTTCCTGCTTAACCCATTAACAATAAATCAAACCTGTTTTTACGAATCCTATGAACAATTAAAACTAATTAGCCATAATCAATACAACATATAAACAAGAAACCTCTACTAGCTGATTAATTAAGTAACATAATGTAATTGGTTGATCAATTACAAAAACATAAAATAAAACAACAAAGTACTCTCTAACTCACCTGCAATTAATTATGCGGTCCATTTACATCTTCCCCTCCAAAATCCATAACATACTAACATACATATATAACTCCAAAAATATATACACAAAACACAACATATTTTTATATATATATATATATATATGTTTCCATGATCAACACCTTTGCTTGACAAACGGCTTGGTGGTCCGATACAACTCCTCCACGGATCGAAATTTCCTCTTCCTTCGATGACCCACAAAACCAACGACCTTATTTTCATAAAAAATCATTGGTGATGATGATATAACATCACTTGATGAACCAACCTCGCTCCTCGAACTCGTGTTGTCGACTGAGTCATCACTGAGTTGAATCAGCAACAAAGCCGCGTCCATTTCTTTCTCCGTCAACCCAAACTCCTTCTGGGTCCTCTTCCTTTCACTTGCATATGGTAATTCCTCCATTAAAACTCACAAATATGAGATACACAAATATGATATATATATAGATATAGAAGTTGAGAGAGAGATTGGGAGGTATGTGTGTTGTCTTGTGATATATATTTGCTATTTATATATAGACTACATAAGGCGGTATGGAATACTATTCTGTTGGGTTTTCTTATGTGAGAAAGACAAAAATACCCTCTACATGTTTCTGTGTTGACTTTTGGGTCATGTTGTTTTGTTTTATTTGTACGCGTATTTTTCAATTACTTGTATTGGTTGTGTGAAATTGGAAGAGGCTATTATTGATTTGTTTCTTAGGGGTACGGTGGTACTTTCACATGGCTAATCCTAATTCTATATGGAAAGTAAAATCTACAGCCATTATTTTTTATAAAAAAGTAGGCAAAAAGAGCATAAAACCCTATATGCTTTTTAAGGATAGTAAAATACCCTATATTTTTTTTCCCCATTTTACTAACTTTATTTTTCTAAAAGACGCAAACTACCCACTTTACAGCACTACATACCCAAATTACCCATAATGTTTCATTTTATCAATATCATTTGTATTAAAATTTAAACAAAATATATAAAATTCAAATATATATATATTAAATTTCAATTTTTTTATAAAATTCAAAAATAATATATAAATTTCGAAAAAACATATAAAATTTGAAACAAATATATAAAATTCATAAAAATTAAATAAAATTCTAAAAATATATAAAATTTGATAATATATATTAAATTTTGAAAACAATTATAAATTTTGAAAATATATATAAAATTCGAAACAAATATATAAATTTGGTAAAAATATATATATTAAATTTCAAAAAAATATTTATTAAATTTTGATTTTTTTATAAAATTCAAAAATGAATATAAAATTCAAAAAAAAACACATAAAATTCGAAATAAAAATGATGTACCTAAAAATATAAAAAACTGTATTGCTCATGTTGTACTTAAAAATGATGTAGGTTGACATGTTGATTATACTTTGAAGAGACAAAAAATGTGAAGAACAAACCCATAAAAATCATATTTTAATATTAATTTTCTCTTTTATCTAGTGACTCATGATTTACAGTTCCCCCAATAATTCTAAGTAAATCTGCATATCCAATAAAACAATTCGTTTTAATTTACAAAGCACCCTCAATGACATATAAAATTCAAAAAATATATATTAAATTTTGAAAAAAAATATAAAATTTGAAAATAATTTCAAAACAAAAATTTCAAATTTCAAATATATATATAAATTTCAAAAAACATATATAAATTTCAAATATATATATAAAATTCGGAAAAAATATATAAATTCAAAAAATTTGTTCGCCGAATTTTATATATTTTTTCCAAAATTTATATATATTTTTTGAATTATATATATATATATATATATTTACAAATTTTATATACTTTTTTAAAATTTTATATTTATTTCCGAATTTTATATATTTTTTAAATTTAATATATATTTTAAAATTTTATATATTTTTTACGATTTTTATATGTTTTTTCGAATTTTATATATTATTTTCGAATTTTATAAAAAAAAATCAAAATTTAATATATATTTTTGAATTTTATATATTTTGTTTAAATTTTAATACAAATGATAATGATAAAATGAAATATTGGGGGTAATTTAGGCATATAGTTGTGTAAATGGGATAGTTTGCTTATTTTAAAAAGGTGAGGGTAGTGAAATGGGGCAAAAAAAAAAAGCATAGGGGGGTTTTATGCTCTTTTGCCTAAAATATAATAATACTTCCACCGCCTTTTACTATAATAACAAAAAAAAATTAGAAATAAAGGTGAAATTACCCTCAATAGTATAGGGGGTTTAGTGAAATCAATTATATTTTCGTAAGAACTATAAATTTCAAAAATATATATATATTTTGGTAATAAAATTATTTTTAGAAAACAATATATATTTGGGAAAAAATATATATATTTCGGGAAATCTATATATATATATTGGAAAATGATATATATTTCAGAATATATATAATTCCCCAAAAATATATATTTCCTAATTGTTTTAAAAAAATATGAATTTTATTTGAAAATTATTTTTTTTGCGAAAAATATATGTTATGTTCCAAAATATGAATTTTTTCTAAAATAGAATTTTTTTTGTGAAAATTATATATTATTTTCCAAAATATGAATTTTTTCTGAAATATATATATATATATATATATATTTTTTTTTCGCAAAAAAAATATTTTTCAAAAAAATTCATATTTTTTTAAAACAATTCATAAAAAATATATTTTTGATGAATTATATATATATTCCGAAATATATATTGTTTTCGAAAAATATTTCTTTTCCGAAATATATTTATATTTTTGAAATTTATAGTTTTTACGAAAAATGTAATTGATATTCGAAAAATAATTTTTTTTAAAAGGGTTGATTTCACTAAACCCCCTTATACTATTGAGGATAATTTAAGTATTTTGATTTTGTTCGCTCCGAAAAATAATATTCATCACCGGCCGAATAGCAAGGCCGATAATAATTATTATTTTCGTAGGATTCCGAAAAATAATAATCATCGGCCGAATAGTAGGCCCGATAATTTTCTTCGTATCCGTAGGGTGTGGGCGTGCCAGAACCGGTGACGGAGTTCAACCGGTTCAAAAGGAACGGATCTTCGTCTCTTTTGAACATGTGGAATAGAATCAAGCGATTTATGAGAGAGAGAACTCAACTCTCGTGAAGGGTTCTGATTGCCTCAGCAAAGAGGACTTTTAGGTAACCAAAAGAAATTGCGAAAGGAATTGAAAATGTGCAATGACATGGAATTGAAATAAACTAATATTGAAGGAAAGTATATAAATGACTGAGAATGTAAATTTGGAGGAAAGTAAATTTGGTATTGAAAGAAAGCAAATAAATGACTAAAATGAAATATAATGAAAAACTGTCATTGTAGCAGAAACAATTTGTATTTGGTCGTGGACCTCTGTAACAGAGGTATACGTACATTATTTATAATGAAACTAACCTAAAGATAAACTAGAAATAAACAAACAAATAAATAAAAGATAAAAACACCTAAATTCTAATCCTATCTAAATACTTTAACCAACTCAACTATATCTCTTTTTCAAAAGTGTCCAATGATCCACAAATTTTGTAATCTTCTAGTTTTAATCAACTTCATGATATGACCCATTTTCAACCCATTTTCTAACCCATTTTCGCAGCCCAATTCGTAGCTCATTTCAGCCCAACTTCTGGCCCATTTCGCCGCCCATATCTGGCCCGATTTTGGCCCATTTTCGCAGCCCAAAACAGCCCAGTTTTGGCCCATTTTTGCAGCCCAATTTCTGCCCAGTTTTAGCCAATTTTTGGCCCAATTGGCAACCCATTACAGCACAGTTTTCGGCCCAGTTTGCAGCCCATTTCGCAGCCCCAAAACAGCCCAGTTTTTGGCCCAATTTCAGCCCGAAAAATAGTCCAGTATAGGCCCGAAAAACAGCCCATTTTCAGCCCAAAAACAGCCCGAAACAGTCCAGTTTTGGCCAGAAAATAGCCCGGTTTTGGCTAATTTTCGGCTTAGTTTCAGTCCGTTTCATTGCCATGTGTTGGCTCATTTAGGGTGTCAACAGATTCAAAATGTGAGGGGATGTGGCATAGTGATGAAATTGAATAGTATAGGGGACAAAGTGAACATAATAAGAATTAATTGATTAAATTAGATAGTATAGGGGGATTTTGTGAAATTAACCCTACAATTGTTATAGATTGTAATATTAATTTATGTAATAACTCAAATGGAAGATTTGAAATTTCTTTATCACCTTTTTTTTTAAATAAGTATTTATAGAATTGATGTGATTGTGATCCTTTTATCCACCTCCTCAGAGGGAGACATTATGGTGGACCAAGTTGACCATTTCTTTCATCTTATGTGGTTGACCAGAACAACCACTTTAGGACACATATTATATATATGATCACATCAGCACTAATATAAATTGCATATCAGCCCTCCTTCCTGCCCAAAAAATTCACCCTCAACCCACCATCACCAGCTAAAACCACAACCTCCACCCCACCACCACAATCGTGAACTGCCTCACCACCATCACCGCTAAACCCATAAACTCACCCTCACCCCCACCCCCACTATCTCCGCCAATTCTCTTTTAAAATGAAGTTTTAACCTCTCAAATATAAATTGATCTCAATTGATTTTGGGACTCTTCAATGAGCCATGAACTGAGTCAAATATAGGTTTGAAAATCTTCCATCACCCATTCCTTAGTCACTAGTAGTCAAGTATGAAGACCAATATGTCTTATTATCACACCATGGTACTGAGATTTTATTTAATAAAGAATTTAGGATAAATTCTGCTAGCACCCCTTCAATGTAGCCCCTATCCCATATAAGCTCCCATACTTCAATTTATCTCTACTTAAACGCCCGGCGAGTGGAGCATGATGCAATACAAAAGACAGATTCTTAAATTATAGTTTACTACTTTATTTTCCTAATTTTGTTAGGAATTTTTTTTGGGAAATTTTTATTCAATTTTCCTATTCGATTTAGGATTATGTTTAAGGAAGTTTTTATTTATTTTTTTCTCTTTCCTATGTTTTAGGAATTTTATTTTTTTTCCTTTTTCTTATGTGGTATGAGATTTTCTATTTTAAGGTTTGTTTAGACCTATTTAAAAGTGGTGCCATTCTTATTTATGATAGTTGATTTCATTGATCTATTGGTTTCCACATTATAAGTCTCATATCAATCACGAGTTTTAGAAAGAGGTGGTGTTGGGTTATGATTTATAATTCAAAAAGGAACGGGTCCTGGGTTCAAATGAGCCGGGTTGGCTGGGGCATTGCTCTTTATTTTTGGTATTTTATCAGTACATATGAATTAAGTTTATATATATAAATCAATACAGATTGTTCTGGTAGATGTATGTCAAATTAACCGAACCACAATAAATCATATATGTTCTTAATTCTTTATTATTTTATTATTTACAATTGATCTTTTGTTAACCTACGAGAATTTCAACATATGGGAATACATACGCACTTTCAAATTCATAGTTAAAAAATATGTTTCCAAAAGATTAAGTTTATAAGCGAACTTCCACTCATCTATACACGTATCACTTTTTTAATCCGGATCTCATATAGGACAAACCTTCTAACACTTACAAGTATATAACGGAGGTAATGAGATTTTAATTAATAAAAAGTTTGGGATAAATTCTACTAGCCCCGTTCAATTTAGGCCCTATCCCATATGAGCTCCCATACTTCAATTTATCTCAACTTAAACTCCTGTCAGTGGAGCATGATGCTGTACCAATGACCGATGGTTAATTTATTGAAAAATAAAGACCGATGGTTAGATTCTATTTTATTTACTTTATTTTATTTTTGGATAATATTTAGGTATTGTCCATGAGGACCAAGTTCGTCCTCCCAATAATATTATCCAATACAAGTTGGACATGTGACCAAATTTTTTTTAAAAAAGAATTGACATTGATTTGTGTATTTAGAGATTTTATATCCAATTTTTTTTTGAAAAAGATTTTGGTCACTTATCAACTTATATTGGACTACATTATTTGAAATGACAAACTTGGTTCTCATGGGGCAGGAACTAAGTATTGTCCCTTTTTTTAAATAATTTTTTTTCTATTTTACTTACTTTATTTTTTAATCTTATTAAGAATTTTTTTTTAGGAAGTTTCCATTTAATTATCCTACTCCTATTTTTTCCACTGTTTTTATTTCCTTTTTCTATTCTTATTCGATTTAGAAATTTTATTTTAATGTTTGTGCCTATTTATATTTTTCCAGAAAGTTCTTATTTACCTTTTGTATTCTTATTCGATTTAGGATTCTTATGTTTGTGCCTATTTATATAGGTGCGATACTTCAATAAAATCAGTACATGGATTCTGAGTTTTAGAGTTTCAGAAAGAAGCGGGAACATCTCTTGCTACAGATGCCTAACCTTATTCATCCATCTCTCTCTATATATATAATCCTAGAGAGGTAGGGTTTATATATTTATTTATTTTAACATATATACATTCTGTATCTACATCCCGTCACTTCCGGCAGCGGAGTGTATGGCGGAGCCGGTCGATGGAGAAGAAGAGGGAGCAGCGTCGGAATACGCGCGTGTGGTTGGGGCATCGCAGGAGAGTCCGATGTGTTAGGTTTTGACTAAAATAGTGTACTGTTCCAATGGTGGTTGTATAAACAAAATGTGTGTTGAATTGAAAAAAGTCAATAATGATAGCAAGTTGGCAAATTGGGTTTGTATTACAGGCGCAGTAAATATGAAAAATGAAGATCTGCAATTGCCTATAAATATGCATGAAGATGAAGAAGAAAGACATACCAAAATGAGATAAAAAATAAAGATATGAGTAAAGATGTAAGGGTGACCGGCACCGGGTACGGACTGCACCGAGAAGAGAAAAGTGGGGGTGTTGTGTGTCAAGAGAGAAATGAGGGTGTTGTGTGCGTCTATGTAATACATCTCTATTTATTGAATGATATTTGTGTGTCCGTGGACGTAGACCAAAGTTGTGGCTGAACTACGTTAAATATTGTGTGTTATGAGTGTTGTTGTGTGTGTGGGTAAATGCCTAGTGTTGAAGATCTTGGGCGTGATTAATTCCTAAGAGTGAGTTAAGAATTAATTCCTAACACGATGAGCCGGAAGCAAAGGAAGAAGTTGGTGGCGGAGGAGGAGGCTCGGATGAACAATCCAGGCGAGAGGCGGAGGATGAGAGAGAAATCAAATTGTTGATGAAGGAGTTTGACGACATATTAAGCAACATCTATTTCTCATCCCGCCTTCCTACAGGTGGGTAACCTTATACATCCATATATATATATATATATATATTCTGTTTTTTTTTTCTAATTTTGCAATACCTACTACTAGGGTAGGGTTTTGTTCTAAATCGGCTCACATATATATATATATACATACATTTGTTTTAACACATATATACACTCTGTATCTATATCCCATCGCAACTGAGTGTATGGCGGAGCCGGTCGATGGAGAAAAAGAGGGAGGAGCACAGGGCCGGTCTTGAGATTGGAAAAAATATTTGGGACCCAAGGCGAGATTAAAATATGAGGTCCCCTCAGTAAAAAAAAAAATTTGTTAGTTGCATAAAAAATTGTCAAAAAAAAAAATTTCCTCCAAAATACCCATACTTCAACTAAATTTATTTTTTACATAAAATATGAAAAATATTGCTGTGAAATATTAAATAATAAACTAATATAAAAATTCACAACAACAAAAAATCAGAATTAATATTTTTTGACTTAAATTTTGAATATTTTCAGAATTGTAATATATTCAAAAAATTTAACACTATCTATCAATAAAGTAAACTTTCACACATATATATATATATACATGTATATATATATTTGTATATAAGTGATATACAATATTATTGAAGTTGTATTCGGCAAAAAAATAAAATTTTGGAATTAATATTTAATTAATACATTCGGACTTAATATTTCAGAATTAATATTGAATTAATATTTTCGGATTTGATTTTGAATATTTTTGGAATTAATATATAATAAACTAATATAAAGCTTCACAACAAAATATTACACTTTTATATGAGGTTTTTTGTTATTACAATAAAATGGTCCATTTCAAACAATTAAGTTTTGATTTTGTTCCATACCCACCAAATAAGTTTAGAAATGGTTCTCTTTTTATAATTTTCCCAAATAAAAATGGTATAGTTTAGTTTTAATTAATTTTTTGGAGCCCTCTTGTTGGACTTTTAAGTACATATTTTATTTATTTGGGCCTATACTACTTAAAGAAGTTTATAGAAGTTGGGTTGGCTATTGAGTTTTATCTTTTGCTGGGCCAAAATTAATTAGTTAGTTGTAGTTTTGTTTTAATTATTTTTTTTGCCCCTCTTGTTGGACTTTTAAGTACATATTTTATTTATTTGGATTTATCCTACTTAAAAAAATTTATAAAAATTAGGTTGGTTGTTGAGTTTCATCTTTTGCTAGGTCAAAGATTAATTAGTAACTTTTGGCTTATAATACTAACAGGGAAAAAAAAATTAGGCTCCTCTTGGGCCGAGGTCCAAGGTGGGCCAAGGCCGGGCATGGAGGAGCGTCAGAATACGCGCGTGTGGTTGGGGCATCCTAGGAGGGTCCGATGAGCCGGAAGCAAAAGAGGAAGAAGTTGGCGGCCAAGGAGGAGGCTAGGATGAACAATCCAGAGGAGAGGCGGAGGATTCAGTTGGAGATAGAGAGGAAAGAGTTTGAGGACATCTTTGGCAGCTATTTCCCCTCAGGTGGATAACCTTATACATCCATTATCCATATATATATTCTGATTTTTTCTAATTTTGTTTGTTCTAAATCGGCTCATACATATATATATATATGTATAATTATAACACATGTTGAAGGACTAGCTATAGGTTTGATTTTTGAAATTCCAGGGAGATAAGACGTTGTTTGTGCATGTGTTATAATTACTGGCAGTTTGAAAAGTGGTTTGGTTTGGTTTTGTCTGGCTATATTGGTCTTCATTGGTCTTGACTGGTTTTGTTTGGTTTTGTGTGATTTTGTAAAGAGTAGTGGCTAACGGGGTCCACCATGAATTATATATATATGGAAAGAGAGTAAAGAATAGTGGTTAGCGGAACCCACCATGAATTATATATATAGATATAGAAGGGTAATTTGCACTAACACCTCCTGAGATTTGATTTTGCTTAACATGACACCCCAAATGACCAAAATACCTTTCATAAAATTCAAAAATATTAAGGATAATGTGAAATGACATTTATGCCCCAACCCCAAATATATAAAATTTTGAAAAACATATATATATATTCAAAAAAATATATAAAATTCGAAAATAAATATTTAAATTTTGAAAAATATATATAAAATTAGAATAAAATATATAAATTTCAAAATATATATATAAATTTCAAAAAATATATATAAAATCAAAAAATATATATAAAATTCGAATATATATATAAAATTCAAAATATATATATTTTCAAAAACAAAATTCAAAACATTATATAATTTCGAAAAACATATATAAATTTAAAAATATATATAAAAATTCAAAAAAAAAATATAAAATTTGAAATATATATATAATTCAAAAATATATATATAAAATTTGAAAAATATATAAATTCGAATATATATATATATATTTCAAAAACAAAATTCAAAAAATATATATTTTCAAAAACAAAATTCAAAAAATTATATAATTTCGAAAAACATATATAAATTTCAAAAAATATATAAAATTTGAAATATATATATAATTCGAAAATATATATATATATAATTTGAAAAATATATAAATTCGAAAATATACATATTTTTTGAAATGATTATATGTTTTTCAAAATTATATAATTTTTTGAATTTTGTTTTTGAAAATATATATATTTTGAATTTTTTTTTTGAAATATATATATTCTAATTTATATATATTTCAAATTGTATATATATATTTCGAATTTATATATTTTTGAAAATATATATAGATGCAAACCTCAGGGGGTGTTAGTGCAAATTATCCTATATAGAAAGAGGGAGAGTAAAGAATAGTGGCGAGCGAGATCCACCTTTCATTATATATATATATATATATATATATATATATAGAAAGAGAGAGAGAGAGAAAAGATGATGTGCGGTGGAATGTGAGTCCCACCTAGAAAAAATATTTGGTCTTAAATTGTAAAAACCAAAGTCCATTTGATCTTTAAAAAAAAACAAAAACAAGACAAGACAAAACCAACCTAAAAATCAAACAAGCATATGGTTGTATTTTGTTCTAATTCGACTCAGGCATACATAAATATAGTTTATTAATTGAAAGGGTAAATATTTGCGAGTTAAAATGGTCAATAGAAATGAGTATTTGTGTATGTCTTTGCGTGTAAGGTGTATTAATATATACTTGAAGCAACTCTAACTTTGAAAAAACAAAAGACGCAACTTTGATATATATATATATATATATATATATACATACACGCTCGCAGTTCTTAATTAGATTCATAGTTAAAAATTCTGTTTCCTATATATTTACCTATATAAATTGCTAGATGTATATATAGTGGTGGTTATTATCAATTAATAAGAATGTTACTTAATAGGCTTTTCCAAGCTCATCTTCTCTTTCTAACATTTCAGGTTCAAGCTCGGCTCTTGGTTCTCACGTTTCAGCCACAAAATTGGGTTGCGCGTGAAGCAGACACGTGATTGATACTGGATTTGATTTATATTTTGTTATATAATTCTTAGTTGATATTGTGGCGAGGATGGTTATGTACTAAAGAGAGAATATTTAGTTGTTGTCGGTTTATGGATTTGATCGTATGTAGTGATGTTATTTGTTGGTGATATGTAGTTTTATTGTGGTGGATCATGGATGGATTTGAAAGTGAAATTGAGGACAAGTACAACAAGAGGTGAAAATGCAATGTGTTTGAAGAGTATAGGGTGTGTTTGAAAGAAATGATAAGATTGTATATATTAGTCTCGACGGGTACAATGAACATCTGTATCTTTTTATACGTTAAGTATTATTAGGTTTGTAACGCTTTTGAAATGTGTTAATACAATTATGTTATGTAACACCAATACTAACTTTTAAGATTCATTTTATCTAAATCAGTTATATTGTTACCACGACCACTAACCATACTCTAATTACAGATGAATGACAATTTTCATATGGAAAAAACTATATAATAAAATTTCTCTAAATAAAAATGTAAACTAATTTATTTCAAGCAGATAAATTGTTATCCGTCTTCTGTGGAGTTTGTGAGTGTTTTTGTGCATGGCACAAAATTCTGAGAAGAACCATTGGTTGGTGAGTTATTTAAGGTGAGACAGACAAGACCCTATCTGCCTTAAATGGGTCTCCTGAATTAAATCCTCATCTCTCTATCTTATATATATATATATATATATATACATGAATATATATATATGTACATGAATATATGCTCACACCCACACACATATACTTGTAAATTTGTTGATATATATACACGTATGTAGCAGGATGATGGTGGGCATGGCATGCAATGACAGAGGGTTTTTACTCCACTCCCAGCAATTGTTCTGAGAATTAATTGGCTCAAGCCCTCTGCCATTTTCTTCATCCCTCTCTTCAAGTGCACATCTCATTTGCGTGACATTATGAAGTTATTCTTGATATATTCTCATTATATTTTTCATAATAATTTTTAATTGCGTTTATTATATGTTTTTTGGTCTCGCTTGGTACTAAAATAATGTGTGGTATATTTTAGGACATGAAAACCTCGTTGAGTACTGTAGTGAATTTTGTTTAAATCATTAAAGAATCTCATAGTTGGTTTACATCTTTCATTTCATAATAATTTTATTATTTGTCTATTACAATGAATTCTGAAATTTGGCTTCAAATAGAATGGTTTAATTTAATTTATTGCTTTCTTTGTTTTGTTTTATGGAACAAGAAGTTATTATTTGGGCATTAAAAGGATATAAAGGGAGACTCTTTTTTTCTTATAGCTTTATGTAACAGTACTTTCTGAATATTTTGGAAGGATGGGGTAAAGACGTTTCTCGCAAAGATGTATTTTTTATTGCAATGAATTGGATATACAAAATTTTTAATTGTAATTTATTGTAACCTCTCGTGGGAGAAATTATTTGGTGGACGAGTCCTATCATCTTATGACACATACGATTATTTTAATTGACATACCAGCATTAATTAATTCACGCATCAAACATAGATAGATGGTAAACAAATATTAATCTCAATACTTATTTTTAAATTTCCACGATTTTCTCTTCCTTCCATATTTTGTTTTACCGCCAAATTTTTTCATGCCTCCCTCTTTTTCTATGGATGGTAATGGGGCGGGGTGTGGATTGCACTCCCCATTAGGGATGCACACGGTTCGGTTCGGTTTAGTTTCGACCAAAATCGTAACCGAACCATTATTTTCGGTTTTCTAAAAATGAAAACCGTAACCTAACCGTTAGTAAAAAAAACCGAACCGAACCAAACCATTTTTTTCGATTTTTATAATTGTCTTTCAAAAAAAAAAAATAACGACATAACTCAAAAGATAATATAACTAAAAATATAAACTAAATTACCTAGAATAGTTCATGTTTCAACTATTACAAATACAAAAACAAATCCAAAATTAGTGGAATGAAAGTATGTCATTCAAAATGAAAAGCCATTTAAGATGCTACTATTAGACAGTGTGAGAGTGAGGCGGCTACTTTGGCATAGTGGCATTGTTTAGGTTAAAGATTTTGACTAATGAATTTACTAAACTACCCACTCTCTCTTTGTACCAACATGTTTCTATAAATGAGCAGAAATAAATTATGAATTTAATGAAACTATGAATACATATATATATATATATATATATAATATGAAATATTATTATATAAAATCGGTTTGGTTCGGTTATTTTCGGTTTTTGACCAACTAAAATCGTAACCGAACCTAAAATATCGGTTTTTCAATTTTGAAAACTGTAACCAAACCAAATCATCTTAAAACCAAACCGAACCACCGGTTTCGGTTCGGTCCAGTTCGGTTTTCCGGTTTTTTCGGTTTTGTGTGCACCCCTACTCCCCATTCCCATCTCCATCCCCGTTTAACTTTGTCATTTTCATAACTGGTTATTAAACGGGGCGAGGTAAAATTAGGCGGGAGCTGGGCGGGGCGATTTTTCACTTTAAAAAAAAAATCTTATGCAAATGAAAATAATGTTTAACTTCTTAAGTTAAAACTTTTAATTTAATTTTATTGTATAAATATCAAAGTAATACATGTAAAAAAAATTATATATTTTTTTATTTTTTAAAAATAAATCAAAATTGTATTAGAACAAAGGCCAAGAAGGCAAGAAACAAAGAGAAACTCCCAAAGGAGAGCAGCAGCAAGAAGCTGCAAAAGTCTAGAACAAACTAGCTACAATTACAACAAACAACCATCTAACAAAAACAACAAAGAACTGCCAACCAGGTAAGGAAATTAGGATTTAGTTTGGAATGAAAATTAAAAATAAATAAATTAGGAGATTAAGGTTTATTTGTGGATATGTATTTATATAGGTACATAAGTGTAATATATATAAATTGATAAATGTAAGTATGTAATTTACTATGTAAGCAGGACGGGACAATATAATCAGGGCGGGGCGACCCACTTCGAAACCCCGCCGAAAATATTTCCCCTCCCTTACCCGCTACCATTTATTTAATTGAGTTCCCAAAATCGCTTAAATTGGGCGAGGCGGGGCGGGGATTCTTGCCATTCCTACTCTTTTCCATCGGCCAAAATCGAAAGTGTTTTTTTTTTTTGTGCCCTTTGAAGCCATAACCCACCACCAGGTTAGTTGTTCGCTCCTCTCCTTCATTTCATCAATGTTAGATCAACTAGCAGTTCCTGAAAGTGTATGCACGGATTGCAATTTTTTTCTTTGTTGATTGTTACAACATCTGTTCGTCAACATAGTCTATCATGATTTATAACATTTTTTTGCTGTAGTAAATTTATTGTTGGCTGCATGAAATGAATTACTTGATTTTTATTTTTATTACTGTGTTTGATTGTTCTATTTTGTTGGTTTTGTTTGTTACTTGGTATTTTCATTTATTTATTTGTTTTGTAGGAAAATAAGTAATATGGAATATTATAGATTAGGGTTGAACCTGATAATGAAACCCTTCTTTCGAAATATGTTAAAACTTGGATGGATTTGGACCATTGGAGTAAGGTTTAGAAATCCCTAACTCGAAATGCAACTATCATTAGTGTCTGTTTAGCAAGTGGTTTTGGACTCATTTTTTTGATTTTGGTATGAAAAATATAACCCAATTCATGTTTGGGTGGGTTGGTTTTGGCCTAACAATGTTGCCCTATGGTGTACCAAATGGGACTTTTCCCAACCCATATGAATACATGGTTTTTCTTGGTGTGGTTTATGTAGCTCCACCCCAAAACCAACACAGCCCACACTATGGTGTTAAATTGGTGTACCTTGTTGTGAAGAAGAGCGACAAAACCAACACAGCCCAACCATTTGCATATACTCGACTTGATGTCAATTTTTTTTTAAATGGTTAAAAAAATATTGAGATTTCAAATGGAAAAATAATATAAATTTTCAAACTACATATACGAATCAATTGAATAATTCTTGTAATATGGTGAAATATTATTATCCAATATTAATACTTTTTGTTAAAAAAATTTCATCCTTAATGAATTTTTATGTATATATTTCATTTTTTAAAAACATATATATTTACAAAATGTTATTATAAATAAATAAAATGTCAAACCATCCCAAGTTACCAAACATGGTTTGGTTTTTCAGTTTTACTTTTTCTCACACCAAAATCATCAGTTCTGAATAAAACCAAACCAAACCCAACCAAAACCAAAACCAAAACCAAACCAGTTGTCAAACACTCACTAAATTTCAAGGGGTCGGGTTTGAATAGGGATTTAGATGACATGTAGTGTCTGTTTGGTAGAAGGAGTTAATGCCAAATATATGATTTTTGGTTGAAATTCGTGGCCCAACCCATGTTTGGTAATCTTGGTGTTGGTGCAACAGTGTCAAACCATTGGTACCAAATGCCCAAATTTTCACACCATCTCAATAGATGGTTTTGTGTGATTTGGTTTTGTTTTCTCACACCAAAACTATTATTTAACCCAAACCAATTCATTTAGAATATTATATATATATATAAATTCGAAAAAATAAAATATTTATGAAAAAATAAAATATTTCAAAAAAATCAAACGAAAAAATATATTTCGTAAAAAATAAAATAATTCTGGAAAACAAATATTTCTGGAAATAATAAAATATAATAAAAATATATTTATTATTTTTAAAAAAATATACAAATTATATGTATTTTTACTGAAATCTTTTATTTTTTTGAAATATCTTATGTAAAATATTTTATCTATAAATATTTCTAAAAAATAAAATATTTATGAAAAATTAAAAATTTCGAAAAAATTAAATATTTATATTTTTTATTTTTTATTTTTTAAAACATATATATTTATAAAATGTTATTTTAAATAAATAAATGTCAAACTATTTCAAGTTACCAAATATGATTGGTTTCAAAATTTCAGCCATATACCAACTCTATCAAACATAGTTTGATTTTTCAGCTTTATTTTTTCTCACACCAAAATCATTTGCACCAAACATAATTTCAGTTCAGAATAAAACCACACTAAATCTAACTCAACTCAACCCAACCCAAAATCAAAAACCAATACCGTACCGTACCGCACCGATTGCCAAACAGGCACGTAGTCAATCAACCAAACAAAAGGAATTAAAGAGTTTTGTAGTAGATCAAAATCAGTCCTCTGTATTGACTGTTTGAAACCTTCCTTTATATGGCTACTGGAGCCGTTGATGGCTTATTTAAAGCCTCTGTACGTACTACGTAGTCCATATCTGTATAAACCATATATGTGTATACAGGGGAGGGGAGAATTTAAATGGCGCGATTTGAGCCAGAATTTACAAATAAGGAGGGCCGAAACCTTCATTATGAAAAATTTATCTTTTCAATTAGTCACGTATTTTTCTTTCTATCATCAATCATTCGGAACAAATGTTATAAATATATATTATTTTTGTTGGATTATGGCTCACGATCCAGGAAGGATTAGACCTGTGGCAGAGCAGAGCTAGTTTGTTGGGCATCAACTAACTTGTTGGGGGTAGGCCTCCGATGTACGGTAAAGGGTAATTTTGTTATTTTACTTGTCATATGAATTAGGTGTATATATATATATTACTGTAACCCTAATTCTGATATTTAGTGAAATACAAAAGACTACTCTCGTGGACGTAGATCACATTGACCGAACCACGTAAAAATCAATGGTGAAAGATTGATTCAACAGACCCTAATGCGATTGATTCAACAATTAGTATCAGAGCAAAGATGGATTCACAACAATGGTGAAAGATTCGATATCAAAGTTCGATGCAGAGAAGTTCCATGGGACTATTTTTGGGATTTGGCAACAAAGGGTAAAAGATCTGCTGGTACAACAGACTCTGGTAAAGGCGTTATACGGGAAATCGAAAAAGTTACTTTTTCACGCATGTAACATAAATGAAAATTTTATTTCATTAGGTAAAACATTTAACGCAAAATATGAAACTTTTTATTTTACTTAAAATATATCGAGAGTGTGTGCGAATCTGATTTCATAAAATGATACATATTTTACTATAAAACTTTCATTTTTTATGATAAAATATTTGACGTAAGATGTGAAACTTTTACTCATAAAGTCAAACTTTTTCTTTCACCAAAAATATTTGTAAGAGAATCAATCGATGATGAAAATGGTAGAAAGAGAAAAAAAAGAGTAAACAATGACAATAAACTTGTACGTGGATCAAACTCAGTGTGAATCTTAAATCCAAAATCCAGAAAAAGAATACCCACGTCCCACTTTGGGGATAGATAATATATACCCACGCCCATATGTTTATATATTTATGTACAAATGTATGTATACAAAAATTCATATGGTGAAAAAACTTCTCTCTACATGTATGAAAAGTTTCTTGATGTTTATTTGTGTGTATGTATATGCATGTACAAAGTGATGGATTTAGAAAATTGTTTGAGTGGGGGCATATTTAATATTTTATAAATCATGTAGGTATATAACTGAAAAACCTGGAATTCAGTGGGGGTGAATAGGTATTTTTTAGCAAGGTATATTTAGAATAGGTATATTTAGCAAGGTTAATTTCAAGAAACCCCCCTATACTATTCAGTTTTATTAACTAATTCACATTGTGTCCACTTTGCCTCATATACTATTCAATTTCATCATTATGCCCCATCTAGACATGTCAATGGATCGGATTCGGATCGGATCAGTTAAAACCAAATCCAATTTGTTAAGAAATCGGATTATCGGATTCGGATCCTAATTAGGTTATCGGATTTTATTTTCAATTCATATCTGGTTAATATCGGATTCGGATCATAATCTGATTATTGACAGGTCTATTGATAAGGATGACAAAAACTCCCGATTCGCGATCCGAATCCGATAATTCGACGAATTTTCACTTAGTTAATTCATAGTCGAATTTTTTCATTATAGAATATCTGGTCCGAATATCTAATTAAAAAAATACAAAAATCAATAAATACTGAAATACTAAAATTATTCACATTTTTAATAATTGTATTTATGATCAATCATTATTAATAAATAATAAAATAATTAACAACTAACATTTATATACATGTACAATATTAAATATATACACATAAAATATATATATATATATATATTTGATATCAGATCGGGTTATTATCGGATCGGATTGACATAAATCTAAATCCAATTTGTTAAGAAATCGGATTATCGGATTCGGATCTTAATCGGGTTATCGAATTTTATTTTCAATCCATATCCGGCTAATTGGATCGGATTTGGATCAAAATCCGATCCATTGACAGGTCTAGCCCCATCACCTCATATTTTGAGTCAAAATGCCTAAACTACCCTCAATAGTATAAGGGGGTTTAGTGAAATCAACCATTTAAAAAAATTATTTTTTGAAAATCAATTATATTTTTTACAAAAATTATAAATTCAAAAATATATATATATTTTTCGCAAAAAAATTATTTCTCTGAGGGAGTATATTATTTTTCAAAATATGAATAATTTCGGAAAAATTAATATATATTTTTTGCAAAAAAAATATTTTTCGGAAAAAAAAAATCATATTTTGGAACATAATAGTATATATTTTTCGCAAAAAAAATATTTTTTGGAAAATATCATATTTTGGAACATAATATATATTTTTCACAAAAAAATTCTTTTTTGGAAAAAAATTCATATTTTGAAACATAATAAATACTTTTTCGCAAAAAAAAAATATTTTTCAGAAAAAAATCATATTTTGGAGCATAATATATATTTTTCGCAAAAAAAATTCATATTTTGGAACATAATATATATTTTAAAAAAAAATATTTTTCGGAAAAAAATCATATTTTGGAACATAATATATATTTTTTGCAAAAATATTATTTTTCATAAAAAATCATATTTTCCGAAATATATAATTTATTTTTGAAAAATTATTTTTTTAAAGGTTGATTTCACTAAACCCCCGAATACTATTAAGGGAGGGTAGTTAAGACATTTTGACTCAAAATGTGAGGAGGATGGGGCATAGTGATGAAATTCGATAGTATAAGGGGCAAAGTGGACACAGTAGTGGTTAGTTAATTAAATTGAATAACATATGAGGATTTTTTTGCAAAAAATATATATTATGTTCCAAAATATGATTTTTTCTGAAAAATATTTTTTTTGCGAAAAAGTATTTATTATGTTCCAAAATATGATTTTTTTGCGAAAAATATATATTATGTTCCAAAATATGATTTTTTTCCTGAAATTTTTCTTTTTTGAAATAATTCATATTTTGGTAAATAATATATTCCCTCCGAAAAATAATTTTTTTGCGAAAAATATATATTTTTTTGAATTTATAATTTTTGCGAAAAATATAATTGATTTTCGAAAAATAATTTTTTAAAATGGTTGATTTTACTAAACCCCGTTATACTATTGGTGTGTTTTGAAAATATTACTCGCAAGTGCACGAATCAATTGTAGTTTAGGTTATACAAAAACGAGGTCGAACCCAAGGGAATGCTTTAAAGAGAACTTAATTAAACTCAAATTAATCTAAAACTAACTTAGTTTCTCAAAGTTTGTTTGTTGAAGTGATTTTTATACTAAACATGCAATATCGAAATACAAATAATTAAAGCGAGAATAATAGGGAAAAAAAAATACCAAGGTATCGGAATTCACCACCACTAATCCATAAACTTCTAATTATTCCTTTATCAATTCCAATTTTAGAATAGTAATTTAGAAATCAATCTTATTTCTTTCTCAAGATTTAACAATAACATACTAATGAAATATATTTTCAAGAAATAGATTTTCTTTCGCTTTAAAATGTAAAATTCTAAGCATCCTATGTATGCAATTTAATGGATCACATAAGATCAAAGATTTTTACTTATAAACTCATCAAATCCAAGCTTGATTAATTATGATAAGAATTTTTAACTATTATAAATACATGATATTTATAGTGAAAGGAATTTAAAACAATTAATACTATGAAGCGAAAATCATAAGCACTTAAACAATACACATGGAAATTGATAAAAGACTAAAAGGAATTTATTTAATAAATGGTGGTTTCATCCTCAACCTTAGTTGAGAATTTAGTTACACATGCTTAAAAAGAAAATAACAAAGTAAGAACAATAAAATCCGGAATTGAAAATAAATTTTTCTCTTATTTGGTGTCCTTCTTGCTCTCCTCCTCCTCCTTCTCCTCTTTTATTGTAATCAAATTACAACTTGTAAAGAGAAATGAAATATTATTTTCTTTTCTTTTTCATAACTTTCCATCACATTTTGTTCATTTTCCATGTGCATTTGAATCTTCCAACTTTTATCCATGTGCATTTGATTCATCCAACTTTCATCCATGTGCATTTGATTCATTTATCACTTTACACCTATAAATGAAAGACATAAATGTGATGTAATTTAATGACATTGAAAATGATTTATTCAACAATTTTATTATATAAATTAAGTTTTGTGTACTTATCATTATTACACTTCTAAATTAATTAAAATAAATAGTTTTACCTACTAACAAATATACATTTGGGGATAAAATATGTATGTAAAATGGACTTATCAATTATTGAGGGTAGTTTATGCATTTTGACTCAAAATGTGAGATGAGGGGGCATAATGATGAAATTTAATAGTATAGGGGGCAAAGTGGACACAGTGATAATTAGTTGATTAAAATGAATAGTATAGGAGGGTTTCTTGAAATTAACCCAATTATATATAATAAAAAATTTAATGGGGCAGATGCCCCCATGCATATACATATATATACCTAAGTGTAAGGGTTGTAACATGATGTGGAGAAAGAAGATGAAAAGAATTAACTTTTGTTTGATGATGATTTTTTTTAAAAAAATACACTGTTCCGGTTGAGTAGGAATGCAAATGAACCGAACCGTTCTTGAGCAGATTTGGACTTGGCTCGTGCTCGTTCGTTTGATAAATGAATCAAGTTTGAACATAATTTTTAGGTTTGTTTAGTAAACGAGTTTTAATAAGCTTGCCTCACCAAACTCGTGAACATGCTCGTTTAAGATAAATAGTAAAATTATCTTATATTTGACAGAAAAAGTGTTTAAATTGAACAAATTATGAAGATTGTTGTGAAAATATTTTAGAAATTATGTGGCCATAATATAAATATCATTCATAAAAAATTATACTAGTGAAAATATGTAAAAACGAACATGAAATAACTCAATTCAGACAACTATTGGCAAAAGTAATATATGTTGCAACTGAAATAAGTCGTTTGTGATGAAACTCGGGCTCAACTAGTTAAATCTGGCGTTTGGTTCAGGCTCGTTCGTTAAGCAAATGAGCCGAACTTGAACACATTTTCTAAATTCGTTTAGTAAATGAACCGAGCTTGAATATTCCAAAGCTCGACTCGGTCGTTTGCAGCCCTACGGTGGAGAAAGAGAAAAAACCCTAATTTTAGTGAATGAGTTAAAAATTAGTAAAATAGAAGGAAGAGTGTAAAAGACTTTTTGTTCATTGAAGGTAAAAACAATTACAAATTACTTAAAAAATAAAATAAATTACAATTTGGTCAAGAGTATTTTAGTCCTGCAATTATTCAAATTCATTAAAAATTTAATTATTTTACTTCAATTTTTTTTTATAATTATTTTTGTTGATTAACTTTTTCTTTAAATTATTTTTAAAAAGTTGTTATTTTTTTTAATATAGACTTTAATATCATTTATTAAAGGGTAAAGTGCAAAAAATCCCCCTGAACTATTGTCTCATGAGCAAAAAACCCCCCTTAACTACAAAAGGGGCAAAAAACTCCTCAACTATCCCAATTGGGTGCAATTTACCCCATCCCCATTGCAAAATTATAATTTTACCCTTACAAAAATAAAATAAATTATTTGAAGAGTTAATTAATATATATAAAATTCTAAAAAATATATAAAATTCAAAAAATAATATATTAAATTTTGAAAAAATTTTAAATTTCTAAACAAATATATAAAATTTGGAAAATATATATATATAATTCAAAAACAATATATTAAATTTAAAAAAAAACTTAAAATTCGAAACAAATATAGAAAATTTTAAAAAAATATAGAAAATTCAAAAAATATATATAAAATTCAAAAATAAATATAAAATTCAAAAATAAATATAAAATTCAAAAAACAATATATTAAATTTTGAAAAAAAAAATTAAAATTCAAAACAAATATATAAATTTCGAAAATATATATATAATTCAAAAACAATATATTAAATTTTGAAATTTTTTTTAAAATTTAGAAAATATATAAAATTCGAAAACATTATTTAAAATTCGAAAAAAATATATAAAATCCGAAAATAATATATAAAATTCAAAAATAAATAAATTTTGAAACAAATATATATAAAAGAAGACCACTAATTGATGTTGGTGGTAAGTAGTTTGATTCATTTAATTAAAAAAGATATGACATTCTACCAATATATATATATATTTTCAAAATTTAATTTTCAAAAAATATATATATATATTTTGATATTTATATATATTTTTCAAATTTTATATATTTGTTTTCGAATTTTATATATGTTTTTCAAAATTTATATATATATTTCAAATTTTATATATTGTTTCGAAATTTAATATATATTTTTCGAATTATATATATATGTTTTCTAATTTAATATATATTTTTCGAATTTATATATATTTTTTCTAATTTAATATTTTTTTTTGAATTTTATATATATTTTTTTTGAATTTTTTTTTTGAATTTAATATATTTTTTTGATTTTTTTTTAAAATTTTATATATATTTTTAGAGGGGTAAATGTGTTATTTAAGAATTGAGGAGGTACATTGCACCCAATTAATAGTTGAAGGATTTTTTTTTAGTTGAGAGGGTTTTTTTTTGCTCTAGACGATAGTTAGGGGTTTTTTTTATTTTTTTCACTTTACCCTTTATTAAATTCTCCAAAAAAATTAACGGGGGCGGGGGGTATGGGGGTTCGAAGAAGAAGAAGAAGTTCCGATGGATTTCTCTCTCCTCACAGAAGCAATGGCGTCCAAATCGTACGAGAAGTCGCCGACATCTGCGATGATCTCATGCTTCAGGTAAACCCTAATTACTCTCTTTCTTTCGTATCTCTGTATCTATACACTCTATTATATATATATATATATATATATATATACTCTAAATAGTCTCAAATTTATAAATGCCCTAATTAGTCTCTCTCTAGGCTGCCACTCAGGGTATTGCCTTTCAAGACGAATGGCCATAAGCGATTCATCTTCTAGGGTATATTTACGTCGATGACATGTAAGCAAACGGTTTCTCTCTGTAAATATATATATATATATATATATATATATATATATATATATGTGTGTGTGTGTGTGTGTGTGGATTCGCGAATGATTAGGGTTTTGGATTTCTTGTTGTTGCGCAATTTGATTGTTTATATATGTATATGTGTGTTGCAGCAATAGTGCTCGATTTCTGTGGAAATCGATACCTTCGGCCATCAAAGAGGGCAAACCAGAAGTGGTGGCGGCATGGAATGTAGGTCAGCGGTTGTGGATGAGGGACTATGCTGGTGTGCATGAGGCTATTCGCGGTTTCGATTGGAGTCAGGAGGCTAGAGAGCTCGTGGCCTCGTTTTCAGGCTAGTTTATGCACCTTTTATATCTATCTAATACTTTCTATGAAGTCTCGCGGAAGGGGGCAAATTGAGATTGCATTGCCAATAACCTGAGACCAATTTTAGTAGGATTGCTAGCTTTTTCCTTCGTATATGTGTAATAGTTGTATGTGATCATGATGATGTAGCACGAGGCCTTAACATAATTTGATGCAATTTATGTTGTGGTTAGATCATTCAACAGGGCTGAATTGCCTTGTGAGGGACTTAATGGAGTGTAGGTGTGTCTAGATAGGTCCTTACTCTATTTAGTGGTCAGTCTCAATTTTGGTGCGGGCCTCTTCAAGATTGGACAAGCACAAGGCTATCTGAAGTTAATCCTTTACAAGTTTACTGTTTTATAATGCATGGAAAGGAGAGCGAGATATCATAGAAAGATGCATTAAAGTACATGGTCATGGGCCAGAGTTTGTCTTTAATAGAGAGAAGTTCCTACATAGAACCTTCTCAAGTTGATAGTGTTACTTTGAGGATTTGTAGCTATATTAGTAATCTAGTATTTTCACTACTGTCAAAATCCATTGGCTGATTGTTCTGCAGTTTCAGCCACATAATCCATTCTAATTATTTGTGGGCTATGTAGCACTGATACGGATACGGGGTGCAGATACGATACGGATACGGGGATACGACAAATCTCAAAAAAATAGAATACGGGTAACGGGTACGACAAAACGAAATGACACTTTTTATATATAAAAGACTAAATTTTGGTCAATTCTTGAAAATATTAAGAAAACAGAATCATTACGAACACGAGTTCCTTTAGTAACACTTAAAAACAAGCACGTGTCGTTGATACTTAATAAGGAATAAATTTTTCTTGACTATAGTACTTCATAATATTGTTAGGAAAGTTTCTTACTACTGTTTAAAACTTGTTAAAAATGTATTATTTGATGTTTAAAAAAGTATTGGATACGTGATCGAAGTATCTTACCAGCATCGGATATGAGATCGAAGTATCGGATACGCGTTATAAATTAAAAAATATAATTTAAAATTATGGATACGTTTAAGAAGTATCGGACACGTATCCGCGAGTATCCGAGGAGTATCGGTATCCGACACGTATCCGATACGGGTACGTTGCTCTTGTAGAAGTATCCATGCTTTATAGTTTGTGGGAGTTACATATTCTGTGTTTGCTTTTGATTGAAAAGCTAAGTCGTGATAGAATTCTTTGTTTCATTGAATTCATTATCTTCGTGAACCAGGTCTATTGTCAATTTTTCTAATTGCTTCATATATCTAAGATGTTATATACTGGACATGATTGAGATTGCGATCAGAACAATGTTGGTGGCTTCAGTTATCTGCAAAGCTCCTCTTAGACTTCCAATCTCATTAGATAGAGTTCCTAACTTTTTTATTTTATTTATTTATTTTATTTATTTTTTAAAACATAAAAAAACACTAAAACCTCATTTTCATATGTTTATTCATTCTAACAAACTTGGGGCAAATAATTAAATTATGTTGAAACCTTGAGACCATAGGAGCACAATATACAAAAAATCAGAAAACAACCTAACTATGCAATTTTTGTGCCTAGAGGAATGTGTCTACACTATTCAAGATAGAATACTCAACAGAAATATGTGCATCCAGATTTCACTGCGAAAAAACATCTTAGTATTTCTTTTTTCTTACATATTTCTTACTTATAAAAAAATACTTTCTTCCCTCGACAGTTTCAAAATATTTTAATAATTAGATTCACTATCCTCCATTAATTTAGGTGCATCAATTGGCTTACACCTTAATCATATGGTACATTAGTCTTAAGACTTTTTTAGTTTTTGTATTATTTGCCTCATATTACTATCAAAAAAAAAAAAGAGGAGGGAATTTGAGAAAATTTCAGTGAAATTGTTGATCGAGTGGGGGAAATTTCAGTCAATAGTAACAGTTGGGTCCATTTAATATTGCTTGCTGCTCAGTGCATGGTCTGATTTTGACCCTTCCGAGTGGTAGGTCCTTTTTCTAGAAAAATGGCATTGATTTTGTGGCAGGCGCAGGGCATCAAGGATATTTCTCGGTGCTGGTTACTCTCCTATCTTTTGGTATTTCAATTGCTTACAAGTTACAATGAAGTTAAAATACACGTCATTAGGTAAATAAAGGAAAGAAAGAGAAAATATTGTTGACGAATATATCATCAGCTTCAATAGTTTAGCACAGAGTGATTGCGCTACATGGCTTAAAGTACTGTCATGCAAATGTTGATAGTCAAGAGCAGATGTGGTAACCCGTAAAACAAGTTGCACGAAAGCTACGAGGACATAAAATGAACAATTTATTGAGTATACAAGTGGATGAAAAAGACCTCTGGTCGGTGTTTTAAGGGTGAAAGGCATCCTTAAGGTGCTGGGATTATATATTGTCGAAGTGCAGTTGACAAAAAGTGATCATCTGAGTAAAGCAACACTCTCTTTAAAATAATTGATAGATGTCAAAAGTTTATTTATTTTTCTTGTGATATATTCATAGTTATAGACTTTTTATTCAATGCTCTTCATACTTATAGATGTTTTTATTCAACACTAATAGGTCTGTTTAGTATATCACCCCAGACTCATAGACTACAATTAGTATAGATGTGACATATATCAATCAAAGCATTGAACTTGTCCGCATCAAATAATCTAAGAAAAAACAGGACATTATATTGGTTTCCACCTCTCTTTGATTTCAATATTCCATCGTTACTCTATTGTTGGAGATTCTTGCCCCAATTAATGTGGTTTCGGCTGCTTGGGCTCTCTTAGTGCATGTTTGGCAACATGGAGTGGAGCCAAAATTTTGGGTTTGGTTTGAAAATTTTGCTCCACTCCATGTTTGGCAAATGGTGTGGAAATTTGGAGTAGACACTGTAGCAATTCCATGGTGCAACTTTTGTGAAGGAATGAGCCGAAATTTGGAACCATCATTTTTGATGGTTCATGGTTTTGGTTTTGGTACCAACACTGTAGCAAATTCATTTTTTATATTAATAAATTTTGAAAAATTAAATATTCTGAAAAATTAAATATATTAATATATTAAAAATATTAATATTAATATATTTTAATATTATAATATTAATATATTTTAATATATTAATATTAATATATTTTAATATATTAATATTAATATTTATTAATAAATAAAATGTGAAACCCATATATTAATATTAATATTTATTAATAAATAAAATTAATATATATTAATAAATAAAATGTGAAACTCATATATTAATATTAATATATTAATATTATAATATTAATATATTTTAATATATTAATATTAATATTTATTAATATATTAATATTCAGAATTTCAACCCATATCAACTCTACCAAACATGGTTTGGTTTTTCAGCATCACTTTTTCTCACACCAAAACCATCTGCACCAAACATGGTTTGGAACCAAAATAAAACCACACTAACTCCAACCAACCCAACTCCAACCAAACCAAAATAAAAAACCAACTCCACAGCGTCTACCAAACAAGCACTTAAGTGTTTACGTAATCATGTAAAAACACTGTGAATAAAAGTACTACTCTAACTATAAGTATTCAATTACTAGCGCCATTTAAGGGAATATCTTTTAACTAAGAAGCACTCGGCACAACATATTTGCCTCACCTATGGTGTTCAACTCAGTAGTAGCAGTCCTTGATTTGCCTTATTTCTTCATGTTAATGCAAGCTCCCTAGTGCTTTTGACTACACTGCTCCAATTTGGTATCACTTCTGCTAATGGAAATATTTATTAGGATTTGGATTTTATAGTTTTGTAAGCACGGTGAGTGACCGGTGGCTAGTGAAAGAAGATGATCGTTGTATTATATAGAATCTAGGAGTCAAATGGAGAGGTCATTCAAATACCAGATATCACGCTGCAGCTCCGAAGTCCTTGTTTTTTTTTTTGGAAACGGCTGTAATTTTATACATTTCCTCTGCCTGATAACGCGTTCATGTACCAGAGAAAGAGAAAAAGGGTAGTCGGCTTATTTAGAATGTGAAACATTCAGTTCACTCATTTTTTTTTTCTTGTCATGAACTCTCTCTTTTCCTCTCTCTAATTTTTTTTCTCCTTTTTCTTCTTTTCTTATAAAAAGTAGGTCTCTGTGTGCTTAGTTCCAAATTAGTTATAGGTTTTGGACTTTCGATTTGCACATATTGCATTTATGATCAGCAGTGGTTGTTTTCTTTTACTGTTTGCAGAACTTTACACCAAAAAGATGTTTGAGTTACTGCTGTCTGCTTATTCGACTATTAGCGTTCAAGATACAGCTCTGTTCCTGGGAATGAACGAGAATGATGCTACAACCTGTAAGCTGCTGTCCTTTCTGCTTTGACTTGTTATGTACTCCAAGTGCCTTTGCTTTTACTTATTACAGTAGCGCTTGACTTTAAAATGTACTCATCATAATGCTATTGTGCACTTGTTGGGTTATGAACCTTGTGACGCACACGTGCGGAATGTGAATAATGATTTATCTAAGTAAAATAGTTCTAATAATGAGGGCAAACATCTCTAGGTCCTATTCGAATATGATGGGTACCGGGTGAGTTTGTGGAAGATCTGCTGTCCAAAAAGTTGACCTGTTAAGGTTACTTAAGCATGATGGACAGTTTACAAAGGACATCCTCGTGAGGTTATACGAAGCACACTGTCCACTATGGCTGCCATCTGCCCTGTAAAATGAGATGGGCTGTAATTGACTTGGAACTTCTTTTATCCCCCTCTGATTACATAATCATGCTCTTATTCTGTTCTTCCCCACATTAGCCCATCATGATAAGTTTGCACTTGTAGTCAATGAAAGAAGAGGTTTGTTATAATTTTGCTTTAGAATTTTATGATTTACGATTTGATGTGCGTTATTTGCGCCATAAATGACTTGTAGATTCGAAATTTTCTACACATTTCTATATAAATCCCTAGACAACCTTTCATCTCTGGGCTTATCTGGACATCTTCCAGGAAACCCATTAGAATGTGTCCATAAAATAGTATGGTTAAAACTGTTGGAATTGTGAGTAGAATGCTGCTTCTAGAACAAGGAAAATAGTAGCAACCTTTGTTTTTGCTTGGCTGCTGTTTGTACTGATGCCATTTGGGTTTTGGTCGTGTCGAATGCAGATGTGCTGCAACAGGGTTGGGATGCGGACCAGGCTTCGCAAATAGTTACTGTAAAGAAGCAGTCGGTCGTAACAGAGCAGAAAATAGATCCCAGCAAATTGCAGCGTTTAACTGAATACGTCTTCCACCTTGAACATAATCAAAGTTTAGAGAATTTCAAATGTCATCTTCTTGTTTTTTGAGCTTCTTCGCTTACTATTGACGATTGAATGACGGGATAAAGGCGTTGAAGATGTTGATTTTCTCTTCCCCCCGTATGGAAATCGCAATACATTAACCTTATATATTAACTTTAGCAATTAGCCCTGCTAATATATATGGATGTAGGAAAAGGCTGAAAAGCCAAAAAGTTTTGAACGATTCTGTTGTTGATATCATATCATGGTTGGTTGAATGTAATTGCTTGATTTTATTTATTACAAAGGCTATGTTAGGTTCCTCGGTGCTTACAAAGGCTATGTTGAGTTTGTGTTATTTTGGCATGGTGTTATATTCTTGGTGAGTAACAATATATTAGTATCAGTTATTGTTAGGATGGAAGCAGAGAAGAAAATTCTGCAGATTGCCCTTCCGTCATCTTTAAACCAATGTATCTTCCTCAAATACAAAATTTTTAGACGACTTTATCTTATAATATTGTAATAGAACTTACCATGGTGATAATAGTGCAATAAAACTGAATAGAGTAATAGAACTAATTATATAGACTTTATGTATGTATATATATATATATATATATATATATATATATTCCTTGTGTATGCAGTTCATTATAGACCATTAGAGGATGAAAGAAGAAATTGACTTTACCAAGTAAATGGTATGCTTACTCAACGCGCAAGGAGCGGGGAAGCCTCGCGGGGAACTTCTTAAATTTATTTTATAAAACTGAACTCAAACAAATATCTCATTCTTATGAATTTTAAATATTTATGATTGCATAAACTCTATTTGGGAAATTTACCTATCTTAACCTCTCTTGACGTGTAACGCATAATCAACTTAATTAGTAAGTGAAAATTACTAGACACACGACATGAAAGATTTTCAAAAGTGCTAACCGGATTTTGTTCGATCCGAATATCTCATTGAATTGAATTGCAATCTTCAGTTTCACTTAAAAAAAAATGATTAGAAAGTCCACTATCATACTATCCACTATCCTCGCTATTTTTGATGCAACAGAAAAATGGAAAATCCGGATTTATATGTACGAAGTTATTGGATAATTATAACGGGTGGATACTTTGCGGTTTGACCCAAAAATTTAAGTCAATGGGTTAGACTAAACATCCACCCATTTAAACTTCATTCACTTTCCCCTCATTATGTGGGACAAATGAGCACCCTGTAACATCTCCCCCATCCGAACCCGCGCACGCCCTCGTTACGGTCGGACCACCTTGCCTACCCGACCTTGGCGTGACATTGGATGAAAGACTAGGTTTGGCTCTGATACCAACTATAACGGGTGGATGTTTCGCGGTTCGACCCAAAACCTTATGTCAATGAGTTAGGCTAAACATCCACCCATTTAAGCCACATTCACTTTCCCCTCTTTATGTGGGACAAATGAGCATCCTGTAACATTTTCCCCCATCCAAACCCGCGCATGCCTACCTGACATTGGCGTGACACTAGATGAAAGACTGAGTTTGACTCTGATACCAACTGTAACGGGTGGATGTTTCGCGGTTCGACCCAAAACCTTAAGTCAATGAGTTAGGCTAAACATCCATTCATTTAAACCCTATTCACTTTCCCCATGGGACAAATGAGCACCTTGTAACATTCTCCCTCATCCGAACCCGCTCCCCATTCACTTTCCCCTCTTTATATGGGACAAATGAGCACCTTGTTACATTCTTCCCCATCCGAACTCGCGTAACACTTTTGTTGCGGTCGGACCACCTTGCCTACCCGACCTTGGCGTGACACTGGATGAAAGACTAGGTTTGACTCTTATACCAATTGTAACGGGTAGATGCTTCGCGGTTCGACAAAAAAACTTAAGCCAATGAGTTAGGCTAAACATCTATCCGTTTAAACCCTCATTCACTTTCTCTTTTTTATCCGATATGGGACAAATGGATACCATGTAACAATAATCCAAAAGATTCAATTATGGAAGACAAACATAGGCAGACATTGGCTTCAAATACTCGAAGAGGTCTCTTCATTATTACATGCGAATCACATATTGTGTTGCGTGTAATATATTCTCTAATGCATACCATATACCCATTTGATTCTTCTGGTTAATCCATAAACGCATAATTATAACACAATAATCATTAATACAGCATGTAAACGAAAAAACATCTACTAAGTGATTAATTAAACTGAACCCAGATTAATGTGTATGAAGAAAAAAAAAACAAACAAAAAAAAGATTAATGTGTATGAAGTTGGTCCACAATTTCTGGCTCAATCTGCTTTTCATAAGTTAGAAAAAAAAGCAAATTTTAATCTATGTGCAATATATTTACACACACACGCTTCAAAAACTCCAAGACTTCTCCTCATTATAACATGAGAAAAACACCTATATGTGTATGATATATATATATATATATATATATATATATATACATATATATATTCTCTAATGCATAGCTCATACCCATTCGATTTTTCTGCTTAACCCGTGAACAACTAATTAAAAATAATAATAATCCATGAACAATTAAGACTAATTAGCCATAATAAAACGTGAAAACAAGAAACACTATAGCTGATTAATTAAGTACCATAGTCTAATTGTTTGATCAATTACAGCAGCATAAAATAAAATAAAATCCAAAAAGTACTCTCTAACTCACCTGCAATTACGCAGTCCATTTACATCTTCCCCTCCAAATCCATGACATACTAACATACATAACTCCAAAAATATATACACAAAACACAACATATATATATATATGTTTCCATGATCAACACCTTTGCACTTTGACAAACGGCTTGGTGGTCCGATACAACTCCTCCACGGATCGAAACTTCCTCTTCCTTCGACGACCCACAAAACCAACGACCTTATTTTCATAAAACATCATTGGTGATGATGATATAACATCACTTGATGAACCAACCTCGCTCCTCGAACTCGTGTTGTCGACTGAGTCATCACTGAGTTGAATCAGCAACAAAGCCGCGTCCATTTCTTTCTCCGTCAACCCAAGCTCCTTCTGGGTCCTCCTCCTTTCACTTGCATATCGTAATTCCTCCATCAAATCCCAAAAATATGAGAGATACAAATATGATATATATATATATATAGATGTTGAGAGAGAAATTGGAAGGTATGTGTGTTGTCTTGTGATAGATATTCGCTATTTATAGACTACATAAGGCGGTATGGAACACTACTATGTTGGGTTTTCTTATCCTAGAAGACGAAAATACCCTCCATAAGTTTCTGTGTTGACTTTTGGGTCCTGTTGTTTTGCTTTATTTGTACGCGTTCAATTACTTGTATTGGTGGTGCGAAATTAGAAGAGGCTAATTGGTTTGTTTCTGAGGGGCAAGGTGGTAATTTCACATGGCTAATCCTGGTTTGTTTTTTAAAGGGGTAAGGTGGTAATTTCATATGGCTAATCGTAATTCTATATGGAAACCTAAAATCTACCGCCTTTCTTTTTCTTTTCTTTTTTTTTATGTAAATTAATAATAGTTCGCCTTTTACTAAAAAAAAAAAAAAGAAAAAAAAAAGAGAATTAAAGGTGAAATTTTATTATTAATTTAGTGTTATCTTTTGTGTATTATATCCAATACTTATATCTAATTGTATGACTCTTGATTCATTGAGGAAAGAAAAAAAACAAATGCATATGCATGTTCAATAGAGTAGTATTATTAATGATTTTTTATATTAAAATAAACAAGTGTTATAGATTGTAGTATTAATTTATGTATTAACTCAAATGAAAGATTTGAAATTTCTTTCTCATGTTTTTTAAGAAATATTCCCTCTATCCCAAATTATACAGGGGAATCCAACTTTTTGAGATGATGACTTTTATTGGTGTGATAGTGAATGAAAAACCAATTTTACTTTGATCCCACCAAATGATGTGATGTTTGTTGTTTAAATATTAGAAAAATTACACAAACTTTCCTTAAACTTTAACCTAATTACAGATAGTACCCCTAATATTTGAATAATATCAATTAATACCCCTTAGAACATCGGAGCAGAGCCCCAATCAGATTTGTGTGTGAATTTACTTAAAAATCCTTGTTTTATATTATATTTTAGGGTTAATTTCAAGAAACCCCCTATACTATCCAGTTTTATCAACTAATCCCCATTGTGTCCACTTTGTCCCATATACTATTCAATTTCATCATTATGCCCCCTCACCTCACATTTTGAATCAAAATGCCTAAACTACCCTCAATAGTATAAGGCGGTTTAGTGAAATCAACCCATTAAAAATATTATTTTTCGCTAAAATTATAAATTCAAATATATATATATATTTTTCGCAAAAAAATTATTTTTCGGAGGGAGAATATTATTTTCCAAAATATGAATTATTTCGGAAAAAATAATATATATTTTTTGAAAAAAAATTATTTTCGGAAAAAAATCATATTTTGGAATATAGTATATATTTTTCGTAAAAAATTATTTTTCAGAAAAGATCATATTTTGGAACATAATAGTATATGTTTTTCGCAAAAAAATTATTTTTCACAAAAAAATTCATATTTTGGAACATAATAAGTACTTTTTTGCAAAAAAATATTTTTCAGAAAAAAATCATATTTTGGAACATAATATATATTTTTCAAAAAAAATTCATATTTTGGAACATAATATATACTTTTTCGCAAAAAAATTATTTTTTTAAAAAAAAAATTCATATTTTGGAACATAATATATAATTTTTCACAAAAAAAAATTATATTTTGGAACATAATATATATTTCAATCCTTGCTACATCAGACTTGGAGAGAGAGAAAAAACGTGAACTTTAGAGAGAGAAATAGTAGGTATAATAATATCCTCAAATGGGTTTATATAAAAAATTATAAGGGCTTTTCGGTAAAAAAGTTAGAGTATTTAAGTAATTTTGTATGCAAAATTGGAACAGGCAATGATATGAGGGCAAAAATGGAAGTTCAGTCCAAAAACAGCTGTAAGTGTGTGAATTTCCAAGCCCATAGAAGCCCATCAGGCATCAGGCCCATCGAGCTAACAACCCAACAAGGTTATCAGGCGTCAGGCCCATCGGGCTAACAACCCAGCAAAGTTATCAGGCATCAGGCCCATTTCAGCTTATCATTCTTTGTAAATAAAGATGATGATGTAATAATGATGTAATGACAATAAGATTGCCCTAATGGGCTCAAAGCCCATTAAGGGTATCTGTATAAAAGAGACAAAATCTAAATAAAAAGATTCATTCGTGTGTTGTGCAAATTTTGGCATCTACACATTGGCGCCGTCTGTGGGAAGCGTCTCCTTCTTCCCATCTCTTAAAACTGAGCTTTATTGTTCAACCTCCGATTATTCTTCACCGCCTCCTGAAATCTCCACTCACTACTTCTTGGGCAAAGATGTCAGTTACTCGTGGGCAAACAGACGTTCCAACCACTGCGGATAGTCGTGCGGGAGTTCCCTAATCTATGGAGCAAATCCTTCGACGCTTGATGGCAGCTGAGGAACGCAACCTGGCTCTGGAGAAACAAAATGCAGAGCTCATGGCGAGGTTGGCTCCACCACCAGCTGCTCCTTCGGTAGTAGCGCCCGACCCTCCAGCAGCGGTGCTTGACCATTCTCTGAACCAGCGAGGTAGCGACGGACCGGAAGAGCACTCCGAATCTTCCCGGCGTTCAGGAAAGGCCCCCGCAGCCGACGAATCCATTACCCCACAGAAGATTCAAGCAATGATGGACGAATTCCAGAGGAGAATCCTCGGGGATCTAAGAGCACAATCCATCGACGACCTGGCCGCCCAGGCGTCTACTGAGCTGGTACAATCACCCTTCGTCCCTGAGATAACCCGGGAACCTTTCCCAAGGAAGTTCGTCATGCCTCAATTCACCTCCTACAATGGTACCAAGGACCCCGAGGAACATATTTACTAGGTCCATCAGAAGATGATCATGTACGCTGAGAACGAGTCATTGCTATGCAAAGTGTTTTCCACGAGTCTCGCCGATGCAGCTCTATTATGGTTCAGGAAGCAGTCGCCTCGATCTATCGGTAGTTGGCAACAGTTGACCAGGCTCTTCATTGCCCAATACTATGGGAACAAGAGACAGAAGAAAACCATATCCTGCCTCTTCACCATGATCCAGGAGAAAGGAGAGTCGCTGAAGAGCTTTCTATCCCGTTTCAACATTGAGTCTTCTTCTGTCGGTAACTGTGACCAACACTCTGCTGTTGAGGCCGTCCGGATGGCCCTTATTCCAGGGACGAAGTTCCATCAGTCCTTGGTGAAGCGCCCGCCATCGGGCATTGGGGAGTTAAACTCCAGAGCCCAAGGATACCTGAGGATCGAAGAAGAGGAAACCGTCAGGCGAAAGAGGACAGTCTTGGAGAGCATTGAATCCCAATCAAAGGACCAGGCGTCTGATCAAAAGCGTCTGACTCCATCAGGGTCGTCAGCCCCTTCGGGATCATCACTTCTCTCCTGAAGAGGTACTACCCGTAAAGGGCTAAGTTTTACTCATACTTTCATCTTTTTGTAAAAAAGCTACAACACCGATCCTGAAGGGATCAATATTTTTGTAAAAAATAAATCAAGTGTTGTTTTGTCTTTCACATGGCCTGAAGTGCCCGAAAGACATAACACTGATCCTGAAGGGATCACCGATCCTGAAGGGATCAATATTTTTGTAAAAAATAAATCAAGTGTTGTTTTGTCTTTCACATGGCCTGAAGTGCCCGAAAGACATAACACTAATCCTGAAGGGATCGCCGATCCTGAAGGGATCAATATTTTTGTAAAAAATAAATTAAGTGTTGCATTGTCTTTCGCATGGCCTGAAGTGCCCGAAGACACAACACAGATCCTGAAGAGATCAATGTTCCAAAAATAAATTAAGTGTTGCATTGTCTTTCGCATGGCCTGAAATGCCCGAAGACACAACACAGATCCTGAAGAGATCAAAGTTCCAAAAATAAATTAAGTGTTGCATTGTCTTTCGCGTGGCCTGAAGTGCCCGAAGACACAACACAGATCCTGAAGAGATCAATGTTCCAAAAATAAATTAAGTGTTGCATTGTCTTTCGCATGGCCTGAAGTGCCCGAAGACACAACACAGATCCTGAAGAGATCAATGTTCCAAAAATAAATTAAGTGTTGCTGGTGTGTTTTAAAATATTACTCGCAAGTGCACAAATCAATTGTAATTTAGGTTATGCAAGAACGAGGTCGAACCCAAGGGAATGCTTTAAAGGGAACTTAATTAAACTCAAATTAATCTAAAACTAACCTAGTTTCTCAAATTTTGTTTGTTGAAGCGATTTTTATACTAAACATGCAATATAGAAATACAAATAATTAAAGTGAGAATAATAGGGAGAAAATACTAAGGTATCGGAATCCACCACCACTAATCCATAAACTTCTAATTATTCATTTATCAATTCCAATTTTAGAGTAGTAATTTAGAAATCAATCTTATTACTTTCTCAATATTTAACAATAACGCACTAATGAAATATATTTTCAAGAAATAGATTTTCCTTCGCTTTAAAGTGTAAAATTCTAAGCATCCTATGTATGCAATTTAATGGATCACATAAGATCAAAGATTTTTACTTATAAACTCATCAAATCCAAGCTTGATTAATTGTGATAAGAATTCTTAACTACTATAAATACATGATATTTATAGTGAAAGGAATTTAAAACAATTAATACTATGAAACGAAAATCATAAGCATTTAAACCATACACATGGAAATTGATAAAAGACTAAAAGGAATTTATTTCATAAATGGTGGTTTTATCCTCAACCTTAGTTGAGGATTTAGTTACACATGCTTAAAAAGAAAATAACAAAGTAAGAACAATAAAACCCGGAATTGAAGATGAATTCTTCTCCTCTTTGGTGTCCTTCTTGCTCTCCTCCTTCTTCTTCTTCCTCTTTCCTCCTTCCTCCTCTTTCCTCTTCAAGATGTATCCATATTTATAGAGAAATATTGGAATCAAATTACAACTTGTAAAGAGAAATGAAATATTCTTTTCTTTTCTTTTTCATCACTTTCCATCACATTTTGTTCTTTTTCCATGTGCATTTGAATCATCCAACTTTCATCCATGTGCATTTGATTCATCCAACTTTCATCCATGTGCATTTGATTCATTTCTCACTTTACACCTATAAATGAAAGACATAAATGTAGATGTAATTTAATGACATTGAAAATGATTTATTCAACAATTTTATTATATAAATTAAGTTTTATGCATTTATCATTATTACACTTCTAAATTAATTAAAATAAATAGTTTTACATACTAACAAATATACATTTGGGGATAAAATATGTATGTAAAATGGACTTATCAAATACCCCCAAACCTATATTTTGCTAGTCCTCGAGCAAAACAAAAAGAAATAAAATTCTAACTACACTATTTTCGCTGGTTATCTCGATTACATTTAGCATATGCAATAAGCCTTTGAACCCCTAGGTTTCCCCTAGTGGACGAGTTATAGTCTCGTGAGGGTTTCCAGTGATGATACCCACAAACATCGATTCTCGTGAGGGTTGGATATACTACCCACAACTTCTCAATTTTTTATTTATAATCACGCATTCATGCATTCACATACTCATCAACCAAGTCATGATATAATGCACAAGATATTATGGATGCAAATACTCCCATTCACTACCGAACAATAACTAATCTCAAGATTCGTGTCATGAATAGTTCCCACAAAAGTAAAAGATTTCGTTACTTTCTACTCCCAATCCAGACTACCCTCCGTGTTTTTATGAACATTCTACTATGGTATTTCAATCTTTCTTTTTCTACTTCATTGATCAAATTTTGCCAAAAAATTATTCCTTCCATCATTCCACTTTTCATCCCTTTTTATCTTTCTAAGCTCCGGACTTTCCAGCGAGGATTTTTAATCCCAACCAACTGGGCCCTAACTTCTTTATTGGGATTTATGCTCATTAGTTTTCTCCCCTTTTTACGCGAACAATGATATTGGTGATACCAAGGTCCGGTTACTCAGATCGAAGAACTACTTTTTGCATTTTATTTTTCAAAGAAAATTTTTAAAATTTTCTCCATTTCATCTATATCAACTCCCCATCTCCCATTTTATTCTGGCAAAATTAATTTCTCAACTATATAGTCAAAGATCAATTGTTTTTCCCATAGTGAATGTGTGCTTGTGCTTATAGGTCAAAGTCGTCCTTTTCGGTTTCAATTTCACTAATCTATTCACCCATGTAAAACCACATCACCTCACTTAGCTCGATCTAATCATTACTCTCATGAACGGGAATATTGCATCACATACTACTCACACATCATAAACACAAACTCAATCAACTTGTAATGCAAAACATTCATGCATAAAAACAAATTTTTTTTTATTTTTTTTTATTTTTATTTTTTTAAATTAATGAATTACACAACAAAAATTAGACACCATACCCCCAAACCTAAACTCAACATTGTCCCTAATGTTGGACAAACTCACACTTTGTAAACAAAAAGACAAGAGTGAAAAGGTATCACCTGACTCATGGTAGGTTGATCTGGTCAAACTTGCTATCAAACAACAATAAGTTGTTAGAATTCAAAACAAAAATTAAAAATAAAGTAAAAAAAAATCCTAAAATAGATATGTACAACAAGACCACATAGGTCAATCCTGATAAACAGGATCACTCAGGGAGATCTCCTCCCCTTCTTGAGAAAGTAACTCTAAAAATGGTTTCAAACGCTGACCGTTAACTTTGAACACATCACCATTTTTTGGATTTTCAATCTCAATGGCTCCATATGGATGAACAATTCGAACAATGAACGGACCAGACCATCGAGATTTCAACTTTCCTGGAAACAAATGCAATCGAGAATTATAAAGCAAGACTTTTTGACCAGGTGTGAAAGTTTTCCTAAGAATACTTTTGTCATGCCTTATTTTCATTTGCTCTTTATAGATTTTTGTACTCTGGTAAGCATCATTCCTAATTTCCTCCAACTCATTCAACTGAAGCTTCTTATGGACTCCTGCTTTGTCAAGGTTAAAGTTGAGTTGTTTAATAGCCCAAAAGGCTCTATGCTCTAACTCAACTGGGAGATGACAAGCTTTGCCATACACCATTCGGTAAGGAGACATTCCAATAGGGTTCTTAAATGCAGTACGGTATGCCCACAGTGCATCACTAAGTCTCAAGGACCAGTCTTTCCTATTTGGGTTAACCGTTTTCTCCAAAATGTGTTTAATTTCTCTATTGGATAACTCAACTTGACCACTAGTCTGGGGATGATAAGCAAGTGCAATTTTGTGGGTTACACAATATTTTCTCATTAATGCTTCGAAAACCCTATTGCAAAAATGTTTCCCCCCATCACTAATAATAGCACGGGGTGTACCAAAACGTGAAAAGATATTATCTTTCAAAAACTTGACTACTACCTTGTGGTCATTAGTTTTACATGCAATTGCCTCAATCCATTTAGACACATAATCAACTGCGACAAGGATGTACAAATTGCCAAATGAATTAGGAAATGGTCCCATGAAATCAATGCCCCAAACATCGAAAACTTCAATAATCAGAATTGGGTTTAAAGGCATCATATTTCGACGTGAAATACTCCCTAACTTTTGACATCGCTCACATGCTAAGCAATAAGAATGACAATCTTTAAAGATTGAGGGCCAGTAAAATCCAGATTGCAATATCTTTGCAGCGGTTCTCTTTGAACTAAAATGACCTCCACATGCATGATCATGACAAAAAGAGATTACACTAGTTTGGTCACAATTGGGGACACATCTTCGAATAATCTGATCAGGACAATACTTGAATAAGTACGGATCATCCCAAAAGAAGTGACGGACCTCAGATAAGAATTTGGATTTATCTTGCTTAGTCCAATGTGAAGGCATTTGACCTGTGACAAGATAGTTCACAATGTCGGCAAACCAAGGTGACTCAGATACAACAAAGAGTTGTTCATCAGGGAAAGACTCAAGAATAGGCATGGAGTCTAGGGATGTCTCAAGAATGAGCCTAGACAAGTGATCAGCTACTACATTTTCAGACCCTTTCTTATCTCGAATTTCTAGATCAAACTCTTGTAGCAATAGGATCCATCGAATTAAGCGCGGCTTAGCATCTTTTTTAGAGAAGAGATACCTAAGTGCAGCATGATCTGAGAAAATGAGGACTTTAGACCCTAACAGATAGGACCTAAACTTGTCTAATGCAAACACAACTGCTAACAATTCTATTTCAGTGGTAGAGTAATTCAGTTGTGCCTCATTTAATGTCTTACTTGCATAATAGATCACATGGGGTAGCCTATTCACACGTTGCCCTAACACAGCTCCAACTGCATAATCAGATGCATCGCACATAATCTCAAAAGACGCATCCCAACTCGGTGGCTTCATGATAGGTGCTGTGGTCAACAATGTTTTGAGCTTCTTAAAGGCTTTCAGGCATTCGTCATCAAAGACAAAAGCAACATCTTTAGCAAGTAAATTGCAAAGGGGTCTGGAAATGCTGCTAAAGTTTTTAATGAATCGACGATAAAATCCTGCATGACCTAAGAATGACCTAATCTCTTTGATCGTACGTGGTGGTGGAAGATTGGAAATTAGATCAACCTTAGCTTTGTCAACCTCTATACCCTTCTTTGAAATAACATGCCCCAAGACAATTCCCTTTTTCACCATAAAATGGCATTTCTCCCAATTTAAGACCAAATTTTTCTCCTCACAACGTGTAAGCACGAGTTTCAAATGAATGAGACATTCATCAAAGGATGAGCCAAACACGGAGAAGTCATCCATAAACACCTCAAGAAAACGTTCTACCATATCAGAAAATATGCTGAGCATACACCGCTGAAAAGTAGCAGGTGCATTGCATAATCCAAATGGCATACGTCTATAGACAAATGTTCCAAAAGGACAAGTGAATGTGGTTTTCTCCTGATCCTCAGGTGCAATAGGAATTTGGTTATATCCAGAATAACCATCTAGGAAACAGTAGTACTCATGACCGGCTAATCTCTCAAGCATCTGATCGATAAAAGGAAGTGGAAAATGATCTTTCCTAGTGACAGAGTTCAACTTCCTATAATCAATGCACACTCGCCATCCAGTGGTCATTCGGGTCGGTACTAACTCATTGGCATCATTTGTGACTACCGTGATACCTGATTTCTTAGGCACGACCTGAACAGGACTTACCCAAGAACTATCGGAAATAGGATATATGATCCCCACATCTAACAACTTCAAGACTTCTGCCCTAACGACCTCTTTCATGTTGGGGTTAAGCCGTCTTTGCATTTCTCGCGAAGTTTTAGCATTTTCCTCAAGATGGATACGATGCATGCACACGGATGGAGATATACCCTTAATGTCTGCTATAGTCCACCCAATAGCCGATTTATGCTCCCTAAGGACATTTAAGAGTTTTTCCTCATGTTCTTTATTTAACTCAGAAGCAATGATGACATGAAGACTCTTATCTGGACCTAAGTAGGCATACTTCAGTTCAGAAGGTAAAACTTTCAGATCCAATTTTGGAGGTGACTCAACAGATGAGACATGTTTAGATTCAATTGGTGAAAGGAGTTCTACCTTGGCTTTCCAATTATCAATGTCCATAAAAGGGACAGAATCTAACAAGGTATTCACTTCTTCACAAGCACTATCCAGATTAAAATCACACCCAAAGTGATTTAGACATGCCTCTAAAGGATCATCAAAACTTGAATGTTCAAAAGTCTCTTGTACTAAGCTCTCTATTAGATTCACATCACTTATATCCTCAGAGTCTGATGGTTGTCGGCTCACATTAAAAACATTAAGCTCAACAGACATGTTTCCAAATGAAAGTTTCAGGACACCATTCCTACAATTGATTAAAGCATTTGAAGTGGCTAGGAATGGTCGACCAAGGATAACAGGAATTTGGCTATTGGGATTAGCCACAGGTTGAGTGTCTAAGACTATGAAGTCTACTGGAAAGAAGAATTTGTCAACTTGAATTAACACATCCTCAATGATACCGTGAGGTACTTTGACTGAACGATCTGCCAACTGTAGCACTACCTTTGTGGGTTTCAAATCACCAAGACCGAGTTGCTCATACACAGAGTATGGCAACAGATTTACACTCGCACCCAAATCAAGCAAAGCTTGCTCAATTATCTGGTTACCTATTGTACATGAGATTGTAGGACAACCGGGATCCTTGAATTTAGGTGGTGTGCGGTGCTGGATAATTGAGCTTACTTGCTCTGTAAGGAAGGCTTTTTTATACACATTCAATCCACGTTTAACCGTACACAAATCTTTCAAAAACTTAGCATAAGAGGGGACCTGTTGAATTGCATCGAGAAATGGAATATTGATTTTGACTTGTTTGAATATTTCCATAATCTCTTTGTAATGATGCCCCTTCTTAGGTTTTTGGAGTCTTTGAGGAAATGGTGCAGTAGGAATAAAGTTCCTAACTGAAGGTTCTACTAGAGGATTGGGGACAAGATCGGGAATTTGGACTTTTTGGTCAACTTGAGATTCCATTTTGTTTTCCTTTTCTGGTTCATGGTTACCTTTCACAGTTTCCCTTCTTGGAATTTTGACTTGGTTGTCAACTTGTTTGCCTGACCTTAGGGTTATGATTGACTGGACTTGATCAGTTGGACCAGAGGTCGACTGTTCACTCACATGATATTGACCCTTTGGGTTGGGAATGGGCTGACTTGGAAATTTTCCTTTTTCCCTCTCTCCTACAACAGTGGCTAACTGGCCAATCTGTGTTTCTAATTTAGAAATCGATTGACTAGTTTGTTGCATGAACTGTTGTAATGTATCTTCCAGTGTTGGTTTCCTTGGTTGTTGGGGGACATATGGATGAGAATTTTGGGACATGGAAGGATATGATGCTGGTGGTTGCCTTTGGGATTGCATATGTTGCATACCCGAGTTGTTTTGAGACTGATTTTGACTCCATGAGAAATTAGGATGATTTCTCCAATTGGGGTTGTATGTGTCAGAATAGGGACTGCCAAATGGTTTCTTATAGCCGTTTAGTGCATTAGCTTGTTCATTTATACACTCATGGAATGATGATATAGAGGGACACGTCTGAGCAGTATGAGATGGACTCTCACAAAGTTGACATGTCTCACTAATAACATGGATTAAAGAACTTTTTCCATTTTTCATCTCTATAGCCTCCACTTTTCTGGTGAGACTAGCTATCCTTGCACTCAAATCAGTTCCCTCACTCACCTCATAGACTCCTCCCTTTTTGGTATCTATAGACATTGGTAAACTTCTTCTCTCAACCCTCCCTGAGTATTCCCAATGTTGGGAACTCTCAGCTAACGCATCTAGAAATTTCCAAGCCTCATTCTCATTCTTAGACATGAAATCTACCCCACCTCGTGACTCAATTAGTTGACGATTTTGAGCTGATAATCCATCATAAAAGAATTCAACTAAGCGCCACTTTTCAAAACCATGGTGGGGACACTTAAGTAGCAAATCATTGATTTCCCAACACATGTAAAACTGTTCACCTTCTTTTTGAGCAAATTCCATGATATTTCGGCGAAGGGAATTAGTTCTATGTCTAGGGAAGAATTTGGTGAGGAATTTTTTACAGAGTTCATCCCAAGATTTGATTGATTCTGGTTCCAACGAATATAACCAAGACTTGGCTTTCTCTTTCAAAGAGAACGGGAATAACCTCATCTTAATTGACTCTTCGGGAATATTCTGAAAATTCAAGGTGGAACAAATCTCTAAAAATTCCTTAACATGAAGGTATGGGTCTTCAAAGTTCGAACCTCTAAAAGTCGGCAGTAAATTGATTACTGCTGCCCGTATCTCCAAATGGGCATGTTGTGTAGCAGGCAAGACAATACAAGAAGGATTTGTGATATGTGCAGGAGTATAATAATCCTTAAGGGCTTTCACTTCATTCTGTTCTCCCTCCATCTTGACTTCAATGATCTTTTCAACACTAGAATTCCTTACACCTTTTCTAAAAGTTCTCTCAATTTCTAGATCTAAAGGTGTCAACTTTGATTTCAGAGATCGACGACCTAACATGCACTAGGAAGACTCCATGACTCAACAAACACACTACCAAAACAAGTATTTTCTTTATCTAAAATTTAATTCAAGGGTAGTGATTTCTATTTTTTTTTTTATTTTTTTTTAATTTCCTATATGAGAGATTATTAGGACTAATTCCAAAATAATCTTCACCTAGTTAGACAGCTCCTACTCCCTTTCAGAGAAAGCTAATGGATGACCAGTTAAGGACCATCAAACTAACAACGAAGTAGTTCCCAGGAAAGTGTGGCGAGGCACTAGGCCTGCTTAATGCCGCGTCAGCCACACTCCTAGACAGAACTGTCCTACCGTTTATCAATTTGATAGTGACTCACTGGAGTTACCAAAAGTTTAACAATGTCCAAGAGGATCCTATGAGCTATATGAAAACCTATTGGCCAACGTCTACTTGATTTTAAATTAAACTAAATTTAGCCAAGGGTATACAAATGCAAGAAGATTTTTAACCTAATGGGCAAGGAATTGGTGATGAAATCTAATCCTTATCTTGTTAGAGGGTTAATGCCCTTACTAAAAGATTTATGCAAAATGCTAAATTAAAAATGCACATACAAGCAAGTCAACAAAAATAAAAGTAAAGGGAGTGAGTGTGTGAACTTACTTCTTTTTTTTCTTTTTTTTATTTATAAATAAATAAAGAAAGAAATAAACGAAATAAAATAAAATAAATAAAAAAAATAAATTTGAAGAAAATGTGTACCTAAAGGTTATTTCTAGTGTTATTCTATCCTAAAGGTAGCATGCAAAATTTCACCTATATAAAAACTATGTTCACCTAATCTAAAAAAAAAATAATAATAATAATAATACTATTTACTAAAGATAGGGGTACTTACCTGGATTCCGCAATAATGCTAGTGAAGTTGGTACAAAGAAATCCAAGTATTTGCTTATCCAATGCAATCTCAAAAAAAAATATTACCTACAAAATTCAAAAAGTATCAATTACTTAAAAACAAATAATACAATAAACAATAATAATAAAAAATAATAATAAAAATTCTCAACTTAAGTAAACAAACGCTAATTTTATACTTAAGCAAAGAATAAAGAAAATAAAAAATAAATAAAAAATATTTTATTTTGCTACAGTAGCCGAAATGCTACAGTATTTTTTTCAATTTTTTTTTATTTGTTATCACTAATAAAAAAAAAAAACGAACATCTAAATTCAAAAGTGAAGAAACACTACCTTACTATAGTACTATTAGAATTAGAAAGACAAATTTTTTTTTTTTTTAAACAAAACAGTAGCTTAAAAAAAAAAAAAAAAAAAAAAATTAAAAGTTTTTTTTTTACAGTTTTTTTTTCGCTACAGTAGAGGAAATGCTACAGTAGTTTTTGAAATTTTTTTTTTTTTTTTTTTTTTTTTTTTTAAAAATTTTCGAAACAGTATATTCAAGCAAAAAAATAGCTTATAAAATCTGTTTTTTTTTCTTTTTATTTATTTATTTTTTTAAATAACTAGTAGAAGAATTAAATCAACTTAAATTTAATTAATTTCTTGTTGCTATTCCCCGGCAACGGCGCCAAAAACTTGGTGTGTTTTAAAATATTACTCGCAAGTGCACGAATCAATTGTAATTTAGGTTATGCAAGAACGAGGTCGAACCCAAGGGAATGCTTTAAAGAGAACTTAATTAAACTCAAATTAATCTAAAACTAACCTAGTTTCTCAAATTTTGTTTGTTGAAGCGATTTTTATACTAAACATGCAATATAGAAATACAAATAATTAAAGTGAGAATAATAGGGAGAAAATACTAAGGTATCGGAATCCACCACCACTAATCCATAAACTTCTAATTATTCATTTATCAATTCCAATTTTAGAGTAGTAATTTAGAAATCAATCTTATTACTTTCTCAATATTTAACAATAACGCACTAATGAAATATATTTTCAAGAAATAGATTTTCCTTCGCTTTAAAGTGTAAAATTCTAAGCATCCTATGTATGCAATTTAATGGATCACATAAGATCAAAGATTTTTACTTATAAACTCATCAAATCCAAGCTTGATTAATTGTGATAAGAATTCTTAACTACTATAAATACATGATATTTATAGTGAAAGGAATTTAAAACAATTAATACTATGAAACGAAAATCATAAGCATTTAAACCATACACATGAAAATTGATAAAAGACTAAAAGGAATTTATTTCATAAATGGTGGTTTCATCCTCAACCTTAGTTGAGGATTTAGTTACACATGCTTAAAAAGAAAATAACAAAGTAAGAACAATAAAACCCGGAATTGAAGATGAATTCTTCTCCTCTTTGGTGTCCTTCTTGCTCTCCTCCTTCTTCTTCTTCCTCTATCCTCCTTCCTCCTCTTTCCTCTTCAAGATGTATTCATATTTATAGAGAAATATTGGAATCAAATTACAACTTGTAAAGAGAAATGAAATATTCTTTTCTTTTCTTTTTCATCACTTTCCATCACATTTTGTTCTTTTTCCATGTGCATTTGAATCATCCAACTTTCATCCATGTGCATTTGATTCATCCAACTTTCATCCATGTGCATTTGATTCATTTCTCACTTTACACCTATAAATGAAAGACATAAATGTAGATGTAATTTAATGACATTGAAAATGATTTATTCAACAATTTTATTATATAAATTAAGTTTTATGCATTTATCATTATTACACTTCTAAATTAATTAAAATAAATAGTTTTACATACTAACAAATATACATTTGGGGATAAAATATGTATGTAAAATGGACTTATCAGTTGCATTGTCTCTCGCATGGCCTGAAGCGCCCAAAAGACACAACACTGATCCTGAAGAGATCAAAGTTCCAAAAACAAATTAAGTGTTGCATTGTCTTTCGCATGGCCTGAAGTGCCCGAAGGCACAACACTGATCCTGAAGAGATCAAAGTTCCAAAAACAAACTAAATGTTGCATTGTCTCTCGCATGGCCTGAAGCGCCCGAAAGACACAACACTGATCCTGAAGAGATCAAAGTTCCAAAAACAAACTAAGTGTTGCATTGTCTCTCGCATGGCCTGAAGTGCCCGAAAGACACAACACCGATCCTGAAGGGATCACCTATCCTGAAGGGATCCATATTTTTGTAAAAAATAAATCAAATATTGTTTTGTCTCTCGCATGGCCTGAAGTGCCCGAAAGACACAACACCGATCCTGAAGGGATCACCGATCCTGAAAGGATCCATATTTTTGTAAAAAATAAATCAAATGTTGTTTTGTCTCTCGCATGGCCTGAAGTGCCCGAAAGACACAACACCGATCCTGAAGGGATCACCTATCCTGAAGGGAACACCGATCCTGAAGGGATCCATATTTTTGTAAAAAATAAATCAAAAGTTGTTTTGTCTCTCGCATGGCCTGAAGTGCCCGAAAGACACAACACCGATCCTGAAGGGATCACCGATCCTGAAGGGATTACCTATCCTGATGGGAACACCGATCCTGAAGGGATCATCGATCCTGAAGGGAACACCGATCCTGAAGGGATCCATATTTTTGTAAAAAATAAATCAAGTGTTGTTTTGTCTCTCGCATGGCCTGAAATGCCCGAAAGACACAACACCGATCCTGAAGCGATCAATATTTTTGTAAAAAATAAATCAAGTGTTGTTTTGTCTCTCGCATGGCCTGAAGTGCCCGAAAGACACAACACCGATCCTGAAGGGATCCATATTTTTGTAAAAAATAAATCACGTGTTGCTTTGTCTCTCGCATGGCCTGAAGTGCCCGAAAGACACAACATTAATCCTGAAAAGAGCAAAATTTCACAAGAAAATAAACCCAACTATGGTGATGCCTCTCCTATGGCCTGAAGTGCCCGAAAGACACAGTACTTTTGAATAAAATAATCTAAGTATTGAAAAAAGTCAACTGGACATGAACCATGATTTTTCACTAAAAAATGGGCCCCGATGGCCAAGGCTTACAAAATGCTTTACAAATAAAGAATCCTAAGTACCATTATCAGTGCCCCCTACATTTGAGCTCACAAGAACAATAGTCCCATCGGGAACAGAAGGATCAGAATCGGATTTGAGCCCCGGAAGAGGCTTGGTGTGGAATTCACTGAAGCGAATGTCATCGGGACCTATAACCGGATCATCATACGGCGAAGCAATGCCCAAAGACTCATCCAGTTCCCCCACTGTGGCGAAGTCCCTCTCCTCAATAGGTTTCTGGATGTCCTTGAAGCATGAGCTCCAGCCAAACCCGATCCTATACTGGGCGGTGTCGCAGAGGCGCTTATACATCTGATTGCCACCCCAATGGCACATCTCCACCATTGAACTCTCCACTGCCAGGAGATTCTCAGCTTCGGCTTTCTCCTCCAGAAGCTTCGCTTGAGGGCCCGTTGCTCGCTTGGCCTTCCTTTTAAGGACATGCGTCGGGATCCTCAGCATGATATTATGTCATTCTGTTGATAATGCCTGCAAATTAGAACCCGTCAGGTGATTACTACACATTCTCAGGGGTTGTCCCCAAACTTTAGATTTAAGGAGATCAAACCGGGATATAATGTAAGTTGGAGTTTTAAAGCGGTCGGGTGCTCCCAGAAACTCAAGCCCCCATCGCGCGAATCAAGGGCACCTAAGCCATGAATTCAAAATATTAATGATGGCATAACCGTCCTATTTAATGAACCTATCACGTCACCCCAACAGGGTGATGTATATATATATATTTCTTTCCTCCCACACTTTGTCTTCTCGGTAATGGGCTTGCCTGACTGAAAGCCCACAACCAATAAGAGGGCCTGTGTAAGTGTGTGAATTTCCAAGCACATAGAAGCCCATCAGGCATCAGGCCCATCGAGCTAACAACCCAACAAGGTTATCAGGCGTCAGGCCCATCGGGCTAACAACCCAGCAAAGTTATCAGGCATCAGGCCCATTTCAGCTTATCATTCTTTGTAAATAAAGATGATGATGTAATAACAATAAGATTGCCCTAATGGGCTCAAAGCCCATTAAGGGTATCTGTATAAAAGAGACAAAATCTAAATAAAAAGATTCATTCGTGTGTTGTGCAAATTTTGGCATCTACAACAGCCTTTATTGACCAATACACAAACTTTACGGCATTGACTTTGAACGGAAGGGGCTAAGTGTTACAACGGATGTGGTTTTAAGAGTAGTTTATGATATTATTGAAACGTAAGAGGTACCGCGTGCAATTAGGTTATAGTTCAGGGATAGTTTGTGTAATTTTCCTTGATGTTTGTTGTTTAAATATTTTATAATTCGAATGATTAAAGGATAAATTGATAAATTAATCAAATAAAATTACATTAACTTTATTTATTTTGAAATAAAATAAATATTGAATGTGGACTGCGGATGGAGTAAGTATTTAGAGTGACAGGGGTTAGAATTGATGTGATCCTTTTATCCACCTCCTCAAACCCATCCACAGGGACACACACGGCAATATGAATTTATATATCTATGTACCACTACTTTTTTATAATTTATGACGGGCTCTTTTGTAATTAAATATTATGGTAGAGTGTGACGTGCCATAATCCCTAATGCTTTTAAGACGTGCATAGGATTAGGATCTTCTGAATTCAATCTCTTTTGAAGAGTAAAAGTTAACAGGGTCTTCCCTCTAAATTATATCCGCTATATATATATTATTTAAAAAATATATTTTTAAATATATTCTGTAATGAATTCGTGATTGATTGCAACAAAGGTCATGTGCGAAAAACTAATGTAGTATATATATAGTGTGTATAAATTCTTGTGATTTTTAGACATTTTATTATTAAAAAATATGTGCGTTTTGCCCCATTGTGACATGAATTGTCTAAAATATCCTTTGAATAAGTTAAATTTTTTTATAAAAAAAGTTACAAAAACAAAAAAAAATAACATAAAATATATTTAAGAAAATAATCAATAAAATAATTACATTTTTTTTCAAAATAATTAAAATTATTTTAAAAACAAATAAAACAAATTTTAAAAAACTTTTATTTATATTTATATAACATTTGATTAAAAAATTAATCCAGTTTATTTTTTAAAACAATATATAATAAAATTACAAAAACAAAAATAAAAAAACTGAAAATATGTTTATAAAAAATATATTTAAGAAAATTATCAAAAAAAAAAAAAAGAATACAATTTTACTTTCAAAAATATTTAAAAAATTGAAAAAAAGTATATTTTTTAAGAACTTTTTTAATCATTTAATTTTTATTTATTATTAATTTAATATTTATTATTTTTATTAAGTTAGAAGGGATATTTTAGAAATTTCATATCGTTTTGGGGTAAGTTACAACATTTTTGAAACATAGTAAATTTATACACAGATTTTATAACTAAAGGGATTTTTCGCAAATAACCCTAATATTGATTATACTATTTAGCTTAAACACACATAAGTAATTATATCCTCCAATGGGAACAAAATTTAGTTGTGTTGTACGGTTGTACCTACTTTATTGTCTTAAATTTAAAACTTTTTACTATTCTAAATTTCTTGCTAATATTTTTACTCAACTACCCAAATCATTATTTAATCAATTAATTTTAAAATTACATCTAAATTTATGCAAATTTGAAGTGAAAAATATGTCATCAAACTAATACTACTGTTTGCATAATATATAATACTAAGATTAATGCATTAGGTGTAATTTAATAAAAAGGACATTGTGGCCATACATAACATTTATCAAAACTGAGACATTTTACGTCCTTACGTCCTGTGAAATTTTAATGAGTTTATAGCACACAAATTATATTTCAGGAGAGTTATGTGCAAATTTGTGTTCCATTCTATTTATTTTTATAGGTCTTGTTTGGCAGAGCTTTTACTTCTGACCTTTTTCAGAAGAAGAAAAGAAACATAAATCGTTTTGAGAAATTGATACCCCCTAACTTCTTCTAATCGCTCTTCCAAAACTCAAAAATTCTTTTAAATTTTTTGTCAAACACCGTTCAAAATAACTTTTCCCTCGAGCAAGCTAAAAACATCTTCTGAAAAGCCGATCCAAACAGGGCCATATACATATTGAAGAAAAGTATTTATTTAGAGTTCCCTGTACATAACTAAACTCCCCCCTTGGCCACTCACTTCTTGCTCTTTGTCTGCTCCGAAATTGCATGCCCTTCTTAATTCTCTGCCTCTCTCTCTTGCCAACTGCTGTTTCTGAGAATAGTTGTTATCATCCATCAATATTACTTGTAGGTTTTTACAGGATGTTCTGATCCTGCATACTATATATATATATATATATACATATATGCAATTATTGTCACTTCATGGATAAACAAACTTGGTAGAACAAAACAGAGTGAAAAAGGATCTTCTCATTGCAAATGCGCATATAAAAAATTAGAATCATTAATCTTTTTCAGTGCCTTCCCTCACACAATTATGCACCAGCACCTGCTTGTGGAAGGAAACTTAAAAAATCAATTGAATATAATGTTAAAAATTTCAATCTGTTGCTGCTGGTGGATGACAAAAAATTAGATGAATCATCCGATGATAACCCGATGGAGGACACCTTCAGGATGTTCATTCACCTGCTGGTAAAAAAAATTAATTCAGCTATTGACATTTCAAAATTACCATATTGAATTTAGTGGTGAAATGGTAAGTTCTTGAAATATGAAGACATCTTTATTCTTTACTTAATCTCATGGAATAAATAAAGATTGTTTACTATATTAACCTTCATAGCCTCTGCTAGCTGATGTTTCATGAAAAGACCGAATATGCGCTTAGATTTTACTTTTTCCCCCTTTCTTCCGGTCCAATATGTTTTCTCGAAGGTCTTCGTTTCCGTGCTGAAGTTACACAACATCTTCATCAACATCATCCTTCGCCTGCTAACTTGTCCATATAATTCGAAATCCGTTTCAGTCAGTTGCTGCATGAAACATGATGGACAATCTTGTCAGAGCAAACAATGACACCCATAAGACAAACCCCAAATATAATATGAGAACTAGCTTGAGACTGCCAAGAAATTAACTTATAATAACTTAGAACAATATAATTTTGGGCTTTACCAAAAAAAAATAAAAAAGTTTTCACTAAGCAAGAAAAAGGGCTGCCAGAAGCCAAGAGACTGTAAATAGCGTGTGGAAAATTCTTGCAGCTCACATAAATACTAGAATCAGTAAATTATTGATCGCCCAATAAATACAACATGGGCAGTTTAAAACCTAGGGCCAGCATAGAAGCATTAAAATAATACTACATCAGAATTTCGGGATGTAAAAGATGTTTTCATTATTAATGTGTAGATGCAAAACACATCCATCCTACGGATAAAAATATCAAATAGTTTTATGAATTGTGAAGCAGGTATTTTAAGATGTAATTTCTAACATTTTTCTCAATATCATACATATGATGTTGAGACAAATGTTGAAGTATAATACTAAAAAACAAAGGCTTTGTGGAACAATTGTGGTATGTGGAACCAAACTCGAAGTCCAGTAAAAGAAGATTGCCCTCCCAGTTTCAAGCAAAATCTTCTGAATATTCTATGTTGATCACAAAACAGAAAACCTCAACATGTGAATTTATGCAAAATTTTAATACCACTAAACCATTGCAGAACTACAATTTTATGATGCATTTCTAGCACGAACATAAAGATGATACATGCATTAGAAATATTTGCTGGGATGTATCCAGATTTTGAATTATGCACCTTTTGATTGTACATTGTAATCACCAAGTTGCTGGACAGAATACAACAAGAACAAAAATCAAACTGAAGCTAAAAGCGAAAAACAACACAAAAGGATCGAAAAGAACCTCACAACAGAAGCTACGCCCTATGGCATCAGAAAAGGAAATAAACTTTTCTCGGTAAGCGGCAGAGTTGTCATCACGTACCTGCAGAGTGCTTCAAGATAGTAACACCATCATGTTCATGTATCATAAATAGAAGAAAATAATAAGTAACTTGAAAAACTAATTATTTCAAACATAATCAATGATAAGAAGCGATTCCATTTACAAGATCAACAAGCTGCACTCTTGAGCAGACAAGACTACAAATGTATGCAGTGGTTCACTAAAATTAACTGTTCCTTCTTAAGATAACTTGGCAATAGAATCCAGTAGCATTGAAAATGATAATGAACAGGCCTTTGTACCAGAGATTATAGGCATCTCCATGAATAAGAAAGCTCAAGAAGTTATTCTAAACTAAAAAGATTACTATGTGCAGTAAAACCATTAATTCAAGTACACAAGGATATGATCACTATCACTCAGGCCAGAACTGAATTTTGATTGCCTATTTGGCAAATCCCCTCATATTAGAAGGCAAATACAGACATGCCAGGGAAACCGTCATGCTTAAAATATCAAATAGAAGTCAATTACATAGATCATTCAAGACAGAAGTCCTGAATAGCCTCGCTGGACAAGAGGTAGACTAACTTGAAAGGAAATAGAAACACCTACCAAATTCATTCAAAGTGGATATATATAATATATTATGTATCTGTAACTATAGTCTATCATAGCTGCCTATATATCCAGACAATCTCCCGTGATCTTGCACTTTCTCCAACCTTCCTCCTCAAATTGAAATAAATGGTATATAAGTAGACACAAACTAATTAAAACGCCAGACTACCTCATACTACACAACAATTCCTGAAATTAATCTTTCTCTAACACTCCCCCTCTCATGGAAAGTTCACAACCATGGTCAACTTTCCATGAGGTACCAATCCAAAGTAAGATGTCACAAGCAACTGTTGGCAGCCGTTAATTAGCAGCTCCTCCTTAGATGAGATGATGGAGAGTTAAAATAGCCATCAGATTGTTGCAGGCTTCTAGACAAATTATGAAAGAGGCTTCCCTGGAAAGAATTAGGTCATCAGCTATCTTCTTAAACATGTTGTACACAAAGAAAGCCCAGGGTGGTATAAATGGATAATGGACCACCTGATAAAATTGGTAGGTCATTAGAAAACCAAAGCAGGTCATCCACCAGATACCCCTCAACCTTATTAATGTTCTTCTTGAAATAAATAACATGATGATTATCGCATTTTATTAGTCAGCTTGTACATGCTGAAGCATTTTGATAACAAAACTCCCTCCCTAATGCTGGTCTCTTGGTTGACAATTAAGTTTTCATGTTAAAAATGGTCGACTATATTAACAATCTAAACATATTTAGAGAAAGGGACATTTGCCTTCTGTGTAAAAGATAGCTAGTCAGGAATGGCTACAGCCCCTTTTTAGAGGACAACTTAATTGTACAGACAATATGGCCTCTAATGATCAAGCCTTGCATTTGTAAAACATCCTCCCACATCAGTTAGCATGACACCAGAAAATAAAAGCAAGAGGTATATACAACAATGGGCAAAAGCTAGACACACGCAGCCAAAAGAAATTGTAAAATGGAAAAATCACTTGCAACCTCTAGAGTCTAGAGTCCGTTCTGGCTAATAGTCTTCTTACATTCACTTTATTCACCCAGCAAGTCAGCAAAGAATCGGATGGGGAGAGTACAACATCACACACATGACTGAGATGGTAATCTTCTGACCCTGCCTCTGAAAAATTCTAAGGCTTTTATGAGGTAAAAGTGTAAGCACCTATATTTCTTAGTAAATTCTGAATAACCTGGGGTTTGATTGGCCAGGTGAATTTAAATTCAAATTACGAATGTAAATATAAAAGTTGAAGAAACTTAAATCTTAAAGCAATAAAAAAATTATTATAAGTAGTTGATTAGCACGGAGGGTTCGATTTTTAAACTACCTCGGAATCTTTCTACTCATTCAAGCAAAAGAATGATGCAAAGCTTTACAATAAATGGTCTCGACTTGTAATTATTCACTCCAACATGAAGTAATACTTGCCCTTCAATGCAAAAGGTGTGACCTTAGTTTTCTCCGATAATTGCAGAAGTTAAGGGTGCGTTTGGATATGGGTGTTTCCGTTTTTGTTCTTGTTTTTTCCACTGTTTACGGGAACAAAAACGCGTTTGGGAGCCTTTGATGGTTTTTGTTTTCATGAACAGTAAAAAAACGTTTTCTCACCCTTAGTTCAAAATTTGAGAACACTAAAATGGTGTTTTTTTGTTTTCGGCACTGTTTGTTCTCAACTAAAAAAAAAATTAATTATTGTAGATTCCCTAACCTCCATCTTCAATCTCCAAACCCTAACCTCAAAAAAAAAAAAAAATTTTGTTCCCGAAAATTTTTTAGACAAAATTTTCAACCAAACATGTTTTTGTTTCCGAATTACCCTTAGGACAAGAATAAGAAAATTTTTTTTTCTCAAGAGATAAAAAACAAAAACACTAGTTTCCAAACGCACCCTAATTTGTTTTTTTTCAAATTGAGATCATTGCATCATAAATTTATTAGACCCATCTACAATAAGCACGGAGATTGTTCCATTATCTTTAATATACGTGATAGTTAATTTCTTACTTGTAAGAACTTCAATAAGATTCTCCACATAGAAAGAGGTATTGGTTGACTCGGTCACTATCACAGATAGAACATCAGCAAGTCCATGTTGTCTATCAAAGAAGGCACGTTACAGTTCATACTACTAATGTCATAAATAATTGTAAGTGAACAACATGAGTTACAGAAGTCAACTTTGAATCTCTTGCCTCTAAAGACCTTTGTCTTCCAAGGCTATGGGTCTTTTTACATTATATACATCATCACATAAGCATGTTTAAATTCATGGGTGAACAATAAATATCAAAGCAAACATTGTTTCTTTGAACTGGAATTTAGCAATTCCTGGAACCTTGAGAGGGTCAAAGTAAAACTTTTGTCAACCAAATTGTCTGCTCTTACTTATAATTAAAACAAATGCCGCTTACTAATCATAGTCTTCAACTTTCTTCCAAACTATAATTTTTTTTTTTGATAAGTAACATAAATATATCTTAGTTTGTATTTATACATATATATTAAAAAATTCTTGGGACTAATTCAATTATAAAGGTATGCTATTTAACTGTGCTCTGCATCGAGTTAAGAGGATGACATCCCAATCACCAAACCAACAAGAAAACCTAGGCAAATCTCAATGAATCAGCCTCAATTTCAAATATGTAAAACACCAAAAGATAATGTCGATGATTTCAACAAACAGAGGAGTGTACTTACCACTTGTACATTGTTTCCTGCTCCCAGCTGAAAGTGTTTCTTCCGATTCTTGAGGCATAATGATGGATGTACCATATCCAACTGCAGGGTCCACGAAGCCAAGGGCACTAGTGAAACAACACTTTCAATTAAACAGCCACTGTAATATCCATATTGGTCCTACACGGAACAGTTCTCCTCAAAGATGGCATATGCATCTTCAAGTCCTCTGATGCAGTTTGCATTATTTTAAAAGCTTCATTAGGCATCCCAGCCTTCAAAAGGCAAGTTCTTAAAGAAGTCACAGTAATTGCATCTGGGGCACAACCAACTGCCAACATCTTGTTGAAAATGCTTATTGCTTCAAGCATGCGCCCTTTCACACAATGACCGATGATGAGAATTGTATATGTCTTTTTATCGGGGTTGCATCTCTTCGCATCCATTTCTGCAACGATCACATTTGCCTCGTCTATATTACCAGCCTTACAAAACCCATCGATCACAGGGTTGTATATAAATGGCTGGGGAACAATATCACTTCTGGAGTTTAACTGCCTCAATAAATCACGGGCCTCATTTAGTCTATTTTCTTTGCACAAAGCATTGATAAGAATTGAAAAAGTATGCGCATTTGGATACAAGTTTCTAACATTCATTTCATCCCAAAGATTTAACCCTTGGTCCACTTGCCCGGACCGGCAATAACCTTCAACAAGAGATGTAAAGGTAACAACATCGGCAGTACAACCATGAAAACGCATCTTCTCATGCATATTCACTGCTGAAGCCATGTCACCTTTCTTGCTAAACCCATTAATAAGAGCATTAAAAGTGTACGAATTCGGTTTAATTCCATAACTAATCATCTCATCAAAGATATCTAAAGCCACCTTCATGTTACCCGACTTGGAATACCCTGATATCATAGTCGTGTAAGTTACAACATCCGGATGAAACCCATTTCCTGACTGGATTTCTCTCAATAATTCACGTGCTCTATCGACTTCACCAACTTTGCAACATCCATCAATAAGAATATTGTAGGTCTTCACATTAGGCAAACAACTGAATCTCTCCATGCCATTGAAAAACTCAAAAGCTTTGTCAACCTTTCTTGCTCTGCAAAGAGCTCCAATAACAATATTGAACGTTAAGGTATCTACGTTGCAGCTCCTTGAGCTCAAAATATGATCTCTAAAGAAACCTACTGCCTCATCCACCCGATTTCTCTTCACCAATAGACTCAGATAATTATTATACACATGAGACCTGACCTCTACATTCCCACTACAAAGAGCTTGAATCAGCAATTCTTTGGCAACATCAAACTCACCCATGTAGGCAAAGGAAGACACTAAGAAATCCGTAAAAGCACTATCCGGCGAATACCCATCAATCCTCATATACTCATAAACCAATTTAGCCAAATCATGAATACCCATCTGGCAAAAAGACCTCAACATAAAATTATACGTCTCAAAACTATGAATGAGCCTCAAATTGTTCTTGGTAAACTGAAAAAACCTGAAAGCTAAATGTGGGTCATTGATACAACTGCTTATGTATCTAATAACATTGAAAGCAATAGTGGGTGTCAAGTTCTTGGAGAAATAATTCGATACAAATATATCTAGAGACGGCGAAAATCGGATACAAACAGTACATACAACCTTGACAAACCAAATCTCAGATTGATTCAGAGGATAAGGAAGAGGAGGTAGAGAGGACCTTGTGGGTGTGTGGTTGTGGAAGAAGGCAATGCCGGCGTCAATCTTCGAGTCCCTTCGAAGGGTACAGAGAATGGAATCGGAGAATCGAGAAAAGTGCCTTCTTGAGTGGTTGGAGATCCAAAATAGCATTATTTCCAATCACAGCTCCTTAGTTTTGATTGTCAAATTCGATATACCATTTCAGTGGGCAATATATACAGTAGGGAAATGATAGGTTTAGGGTTTCGCATAGAGATTGAACTAGAGGGAAGCTCTGATGGGCTCTCCGACCAGATAGACGATATAGCGTGTGTATGTGTATGTGTATGTGTTTGTGTGCGCGTATATATGTGTGTGTGTTTAGGGCTAAATGGTTTCCGGCGAAAGGGGTGCTGAGGTTTTTGGAATGCAGAGCCAGGGTAGACCTGGGGTAAAATGAGAATATGAACAAATATATAACATTTTCTTATATATAATTTTTGAAATAATAGGGTAAATTAAATTTAACTCCTCCTTAAATCCTGAATATTTAAAAATATCATTTTATCAAACACACTTTATAGGTTCGAAGCTATTATTTGATAATGACAACGCTCTTAAAATATAAAGAAATTGTTTTGGCCTTATAAATATATTTATAGATCTCATCATCTAACGATTTTAGCCATATTTTTCTTTTACACTAAGTCATTAAATAATGAAGTTGGCAATTAAAATAAATTTAAATTTCATATTATCTTTTTATACATATATGAAAATAACATCATCATCGAATACAGTACTATTTTAAAAAATAAAAATTATAGTATTATTCTTTGAAATAAAAAATAAAATTTATTTTGAATTTTTAGATGAACAATAAAAAGTAAGTTAGGATTGTGATTGTTATTATGATTCTTATTTCAATTTTATATTACTTACATTTTGTCTTTTAAAATCAATTTTTATTTTTTTCTTATTTTTGTAAAAATAATTTTCTCGGTCGGAATTTGAATATTTTAACATTATTATATAAACATCAAGATAATACATTTTAATTACTCATACAAACTAGTAGTATTCAGTGATTGAATCAAATGAATTACATTTTATTTATATATATATTGAATGTTACTGAATTTAATAATGAAGTGTAACAAAAAAATTATTTATAATTTTTCACAAACAAAAGACAAAATGAAATTTCTTGGTCAAATCTCGGGTTTATACCAGTTTTCAATGCTATTTTACTCTATTTCAAAGCCATTTAACCATCTTGTAACAATTTTAAAAAAGACTTTTCAATGATACAAATATAACATAATATCTTACCATTTCTGAATATAATGCATATTATTGAGCATCAAATTAGTCAATTGTTAAAGTACCATATGTCATGTCTAAGTACTCAATTTGAATCTTTTGAAAGATATAAATAAAAAATAATATATGAACATTTTCTAGAGAGAATTTTAGGTTTGCAATTGTAGATATTTATAAAAATGATATAGTGCAAGAAAAAAAAATGAAAATCCTTTTGATAAGAAAGAAAATTGTGCATACTTGTTTTATTCTGTGCATATAAATGCATAATATATGAGAATTTGTAATGCTCTTAGACAATTTTATATAGAAACTTCAAACTAAGGAAAATATAGGTATTTCAATCTTTAATTTGACATAATGTCATTATTTTTCGAAAGTTAAAGATAAATATAGGGTTAATTTGATTTAGATTTTCTGAGGTTTGTCACAATCTCACTTAAACCCCCTCAATTTTCAATAATCCCAGCTAAACCCCCTGAATTAAACCCTTGCATAAACCATCTCCCCCGAATTGAATATAACCTAAAACCCTTCTCTCTCTCTCTCTCACACACACACACACACTTCAGTATATATCTCTCTCTCTCTCCACAGAGAGAGGAGGTGAGATGGCCGTGGACAAAAACAAGCTTGAAGAGGAAGCCTCTGTTCTTCGTTTTTACAAAATTGTCCTGAGTTGGGACTATCTACACCTCCTCAAGCAAGCAAACGTAATTAATTACTTTCTCCTCCGCCTCTCTACTGCACACAATCACTCAGCCCTGTACATGAATATATACATACATTGTATATATATCATATATGTATATATACATCACTTGATTCATTTGATATATACCCTTTTGTACCATTTTTATTTGAATTAGGGGAAAAACAAAAACACCGGGGACCAAAAAGATTTGGGTCTGAAGCAAGTGAAGGGCACATACAAAGATGTTGATGAATATCTTGCAACGTTTGAACCACTGCTATTTGAAGAAGTCAAATCTCAGATTATTCAAGGAAGAGACGAGGAAGATGGTATTTTCTTGATTTTTACACAATATATTTATATATAGTCATTTGGTCTGTATAATTATTTTCCACCGATATTTGAGAATTGAGGATGGACCCACATAACAAGTTGTCAATTAGTTCAAGTATTTATTGTTGGAAATTGACCCAGAATTTAATTTGCTTAATTATATGTTCAAACACACATATCAGTGACAATACACACATAATCTTATATCTGAATGAGGCCCAGGAGATTAGTTTTGTTTTCAATATTATTTCGAAGTCTTTTGCATAATTCGGGTTCAGAATGTTTCGAAGAAAGCTTTATTATTATCTCTAATGTATTAGATGATAATGATCACTGCAGAAACAGAATGGAAGACTTGGATGATGGTAGATTGCAACGAATCCAATGGATTTCAAATACCGAAGATGTTCCGCGATGGCAGTCATGGGGATTCAGTATCACAAAATGACCTGTTGCTGCTTTCAAAGCAGAAGGTTGATGGTTGAAATATCTTTGTTTTGTTCAGATTATTCTGTGTTTTTATTCTTGAGCATTCTTTCCAATACTATAGAATTTCTTAATATATGAATTGCTTAAAGTCATATATGTTATTAAAAGAATATTTATCCTTATGTTGCATTGTGGCTTTGATTTGAATGATAGTTAATCTAATATACAGAACCGTCTTCATCATTTTGCAGTTTGGAGAAGGTAACAAACTCCCAAGCATGTATGCTTTTGCATTGGCTGAGCATCGTCAGTCAGACTTTTTTACGCTTAGAATGCATTTAAGTGGAGAATCTGAGGAAGTGAATTATTGTCAGAGGCTGTCAAATATGCGTACTCTTGTTAAAGAAAAGGAGAAGCCCTGGTATATTACGAAGGTATTTTTCTTTTCCCTCTCTTAAACTCAGATTATAGAAATGAGCCGTTTTGTTGGACAAACTGTCTCATACGCTAGTCATTTGGTGGAAATCTTACATTTTCCGTGAAACATGGGAAATTTAATTTCCAACCAGGATTACTACTAATCTATACAATACAACTGATTTATGCAAATACTTCAAGTTTTAGTTGCAACTTGCAAATGACAAATTATTCCTGATGGAACAGTATAATTTCTTCTTCTTCTTCTTCTTCAGGATATTATCTTCTGAAAATAAATCAGGAGGGTATATAATTTTTTTTTCTTAAGTTCAACTTTATTTTAAGGTTTGAATGGTAAAATCTAATGTGCAAAATTTGGAATTAAATTTTCCTTCCTTTCAGTAACATTCCTTTTTGTTGTGACCAAACATTGAATGGTGCCATTCTGCTCCTTATTGAAACATTTGATTTCTACGTCATTACAAACTTCTGCTTGGAGCCTTAATTTATAGGAAAAAGAGAAATTAAATTTCCTATGCTATCATCTGAAGTGCCTTTCATGTGGCTGGTTAGTGTCAGCGTAGCAGGTGCATATATGGTTGATCGTTGCTGTTGTCATCTTTTTATAATCATATAAACGGGTAAATGTGGTTACACAAGAAGTAAAAGAGGGAAAAAAGAAGCTATAATAAGTAGGGCGGGTGGCCTTTATAAGGCTATAGATGTGTCAGGTGCATGCATTCACACAAATGTGGTGGTAGATATAACCCTTCTAAATTTCGGATAATAGAGGATGAACTATACATTTTATACACCTCACATGTGAATATAATCTTTCTACTTGTTTTTGAGTTTGCATCATAGCGGATTTTCATACCATATTTTAATTGTCAACTGAGAAATGATGGCCATAGTGTAAGAGATCTAGATAATGTTTCTGAGAATGAATACATGGGAATTTATGTAAAGAGCTGGGGATTTGAAATTATGTTTCTCCAGAGCCATTCATGTGGCATGGACAGTGATTAAACAGTTGTAGTAAATAGAATGCTATCAACCTTTCTTGGCACACATATTCTTAGCTTGTGAACAAATACAATATTCCCCCCTCTCCACTCTATTCAAGGAATGGTCGAGGTACCGCCTAAGTGAGTTGCCCACTTGAGCCAACCTTTTGGGGTTATGAAAATCGACTTTATGATCCTTGTAGCAGCAACTGTTGTGGAGGTTTTGGTAGTGGTGATTATTCATAGTCGCCCAAACACTGATTACTCTAGTTAGTAACTTTACCTCTTTGTTGCACAAGAACCATACAAATGAATTTCAAACATATTGTACAATGTATCGGAATATAATAATTGCAATATAATGTTCAGATTTGCAGCCTATCAACTATTGTTCGTGAATATGTTGCTCTACGGTCAATTAGCTCCCTCCCATTTAAGGATTTAATATTGATGGCTGCTGAAACCAATCAAAATTCTGAAGATCGGGCATGGACAATCTCTAGACCACTGGTGGAGTTCATTGAAAGCAATCACAATAAATCTCAACAGGAGGCAATACATGTGAGTTCATGCTGAACTTGTGGTTTCCTGTCCTGCTTGTTCTATTGTCAAATTAGCCACCTGTGACTACCTTATTCATAGTATTATAGTTGATTGCCTCAATTCTAATGCTATTTCTAAGTTGACATATTTGACATAATAGAGAAGTCCTTCTCACTTTGTATCTATTACCCATATATATTCGTTTTTAAAATTTTCTTATTAACTTTATTTATTTATTTTTGTATCTTCTACGAAGTTTGCCATTTATTTACTTGGTGGATGTTATTGTTTGATGCAGGCTGGCCTTTCACGTAAATCATTTGTCCTCATACAGGTTTGACTCATCTCTAAGTGCTGCTGATTGTTTTCATCTTAGATGCAAATACTTGCGATACTGTTGGAGTACCTTTTTCTTTATCTTTCTTTTTAGTTGTTGACAGAGGTACTATCGTGGTATCATAGGATACCACAACAGTATGATAAGTAAATTACAATAAGATATTGTTGTGTTATCTTATTAATAAGTAAGGTTTCCTGCATGGTAACAAGCGCAAATGAGGGTGCAGCCCATGATTATGGTACCTAAGACCACTAGCTTTGCCTCCTTCAATGAAAGGCACATTTAGCCGAAAAATCAACAAATGACTCCAAGGAGTCAAGTCTTCCATATAACCAAAAACTCAGACGCATCTAGCTCTGATCTCTTGATCTTGTCCACATTCTCACAAGAATGGCCATGTCAGCCACACGCCAAACAAGACAAAGAGGCGCCACTTCCCATGCTTGGTGATGGATCTTTCATAAGACAACCATCAGCCTGGCAATCAAGGAAATGTCTTATAGCTTAAGACAACAGCTCAAGCCCCCGCGGGCGTAGAGCAGTTGGCAAGGACGGACCATTTAAGGCTTGGACCAACCATATCCAAGTCCTAGAGCCTACTGCTGTGTATTGTGATTTAATGTTACATGACCTGAGGGGCCGGTTCGTGTGACACCCTCAAAGGAGGACCTCCTTGGGGTTTAGCCCTCAGGGAGGTCATCCTTCAGGGGTTAAACCTTTTATTTTTATTTTTTTAAGGCAACTGCTCAAAACAAAGTGAACACGAGAACCAAAATTTCCATGCCACATCTCAATCGAGTAAGAAGGTTGTTGTTTTGGAATTTTTACACATATGGCATAAACTGGGAATCTAGTTGCCTCTTCTTTCTCACTCACCTACTGTTAAGATTGCCTCCAAGACTGTCCAATAAAAAAATGAACTTTGGAGGGAAAATTTTAGTCTTCCAAATTCCTTTCCATGAAAAGGGAAGGCCTCTCACCGTCACAAATGACCATGCAAAATGATAACCTGAAGCACCCATTCTTATTAGGAATTTACCTTACTTATCCTTCCTCTCCCTGTGAACCAAGGCACTATACTGGATAACTAGAGAGAGTACCTATCAAATTGATCTTTTAGTCCTAAAAATGGTGGTAGGAATCGAGGCTCCAATACTATAGGACTCTTTGAGAATTTAATATAAATATATGAGCAAAAACTCTAAAGCAGTATGGAAGAAATAAAGTCTTCATGGGAGCATTCTTGCATGAACCAACATTCTGAATCCTCAATCCGGTTGTTACCGCCAAAAGTCTGCCACAAAGCCAATACTTGGAACTGGATGCACTTCTTCCTTCTGGCTGTCGATTGCCCAATAAATGGAGATCTAAGGGGGCATAGCAGTGAAAAATACCTTTTTCAGATCCTAACAAACAGACTCCTCTATAATAGCGAGCTCAATATCTGAGAAATAGTTAACATGTGGTCCCCCAACAGCTACAAGAAAACTTCAGATTTTCTTTTCTACCTTGCTTTCAGATGCCAGTGCTTGATATAAGATTTAAAATGCATGCCGCTGCAGATGTGAAAATGGTGTGACAGATGTGGAGTGTAAGTAGTGTTACGCAAGGGTATCTGCAACTCTAGTCGTGAGATTTTTTTTTTCACTCTTTTTTTGAAAACTCTAGAAGCTAATAAATATGGGTTTCTTATGTTGTTGTTTTTTTTGTTATGGTTTTTAATGAATATTTAAATTGTGACTCTTGTATGTGGTTAGGGTTATCGTGTGGAATCATAAATGTATAAACACATTCCTAAAGTTTTCTATGTTTTTTCTCACTAATAATATTTTATTTTGATATACTGATTTTTCGGAATAATTTACAAAACTATCGTTATGTACAATTGTCATTTGTTATAGGAACTACTAAAATATAACATTTGGACCATTGAAATTTAAGAAATCAGAAAAGTTTGATTATGAATTATGTACAAGAATATGAGTGGAAGTCATAGAAAAAGGAGTGCAAGTCACTTAACACTCGAAGAAATTTCAAAAATATGAAGAAAAAAAAAGTATATTCAGAGACCGAATGCAAACTCCACAAGTAATTTTGTAGATTTATGATAAAAGAAATGTATTATGCCTCCCATTCTGCAAAAAGTTTTGAAACCAACAGTGCACTACAGACACAAGGTCCTTGATCTAGATGCAGCCATCGTTATCCCTCCTAGATTCAGTCCTTGATGTCTCAAAAAGTCAAGGTTGTTAGAATCGGGATTCTAAGTAGGATCGTTGGAAGGTCCGTAGAATTGGAATCGTAGAATCGGAATACCTACAATATTATTTTTTTTAAAAAAAATTAATAATTAAATATTTAATTTAAAAGTCTAAATCATGTTCGATTTTTCAAAATTTTCCAATACATTGGGTCTTTAATTATTTTCTCATAAGTTTGGGCCATATATTGGAATATTGGACCAAATAGTAAGATTTTTTTGTCCTTTCATATGGAGGGCTTAACTGTCAAACCATTATTTCAGTGTAGTAGAATCGTGGTAAAATCGTACAAAATCGTATAGAATCGTGGCAGAATCGTAGAATCGTAAGATTTTACGAGATAGGATCGAGATTCTGACAACTATGCTAAAAGTGCATAAAATGCAGTTGCAGGTTTCGCATCCGAGCCTGACCTTTGGAACACACTGTTAACTCTAGCATTTAACCTGAAAGCAGCACATTGGTGATGTTTGTCACAATGAGATTTGGTTTTTTTCGCCCAAGTTGGAGGATCACTTTCTCAGCTGGGATCTGGAACAATTTAATTTGTTTAAAATTAACATGGATATGGAATTACGAATCTTAAGTTGACATGTTCTTTTTTATGCTCGTTATTTATTTTTTACTTGATGTAATTATTGACACTTTTAGTCACCACTGAGTGGTTGTAGAACAGTAGATAAGTGAAGTACAATCTGGAGTAGTTTTTTTAAAAAATATATAGCTTACTAGGAAGTACTGATTTCAAGTAGCTTGACCATATGAGGCCATAATTTGGGGTATTTACTTGGTCATGTGGAATTTAACTGCATACTTCATTTTAGGGGCCCCCAGGAACAGGAAAAACACAAACTATCCTTGGGCTCCTCAGCGCCATTTTGCATGCAACTCCTGCACGAATACAGTCCAAGTAAGTAGTTCTTGAATTATTTTTTTTCTGGTTCGGTTGTGGTTCCCTAAATTTTATAGTACTTAACTGTCAGCAGTGTATGAGGCCTTACTAGGGCAAAGAACCAACTACTGAAGGAGATGTTTTGTATTCACTTTGTTCACATATTTATCTGGTTCCCTCTTGCAGGGGCGAATCATGTGGAGTAAAACGTGGGCCTGAATTACCCATTCAGGACAAGTATGTATTAGTTACTAATTCATCTTTCTATCTTCAGTTATGCTTAGTTATGCAATATTATTTATGTTGTTGTTCTTTTACTCTTTTATCTCTATTCCAAGCCAGTGCACAGAATCTGTATAGATCGTGGTTGTTAAATCTCTATCAGTATCATAATATACTAATTGATTTGGATCTCAAAATATGTTGCAAGAATGGAACGTCTACAAGATTGCAGGAATTGTGGGATTACATGTTAACCCTAGAAATATTATCTTGTACGCCTTTTTGATGAGTTTTGGCTTGAGGCCCATGTTTTTAGACCTGTCAATGGATCGGATTCGGATCGGATTAGTTAAATCCAAATCCAATTTGAAAAAGTTAAGAAATCGGATTATCGGATTCGGATCCTAATCGGGTTATCGGATTCGGATCATAGTCGAATTATTGATAGGTCTATTGATAAGAATGACAAAAGCTCCCGATCCGCGATCCGAATCTGTTAATTCAACGAATTTTTATTTAGTTAATTCATATTCGAATTTCTCCATTATAGGATATTTGATCCGATTATCCAATTAAAAAAAATACAAAAATCAATAAATACTAAAACACTAAACTTATTCAGACTTTTAATAATTGTATTTACAATCAATCATTATTAATAAATAATAAAATAATTAACAACTAACATTTATATACATATACACATAAAAATATCATATATAAATATTATATATCGGATCGGGTTATTATCATATCAGATTGACATAAATCTAAATCCAATTTGTTAAGAAATCGGATTATCAGATTCGGATCCTAATCAGGTTATCGGATTTTATTTTCAATCCATATCCGGCTAATCGGATCGGATTCAGATCAAAATCCAATCCATTGACAGGTCTACATGTTTTGAAACACATGCTGAGATCCAATAAAAATCCTGAATAAAACACACATGCATTTTCTTGTCATTTTGACTCAGCAACGACTCTTCTAGTTTGCTTCAGAAAATCAATTACTTTAAGCACTAATTTAGGCAATCCGATTCTTTTCCCCTTTCTTTTGTTTTTCTTTTATTTGGTTATATTGATGTGATACGTAATATTGAGAGGGATAATGTTGTACTAAATATAGCCTCAAGGCATCAATTTCTAGCTCCCGTAGAATTTCGTTTGCTTCAAACAATTATTCTCTCATCTAGAGAGATTTAATGCAAAATATATATACAGAAAGCAGGTGCAGATTTATGTAGGGCCCAGTGTGGCATTGGGAACCATTGGGCATTTGTATTAGTATTATATACCTTTGGGTTTGATAAAAGGACAATACTTGCCTCGGGCTGTATAGACATAAACTTCCTTTATATTTATGTGGCCCAATTGTCAACATTTGTCTTCTAGTTTCACTTTATTTTTCTTTACATATCTCTTTTTAAATTTCAAAAATCAAGCAAATCCATGATTATGTGAAGATTTTTGAAACTTATGCAAAAAAAATTAGAATTGGGAACGCGTGTTAATTTTTATTGCGCGTTGAACAAAGTTCCTTCTTATACGCTCCGAGCAAGCAATGTCCATTGTAAAGAAATATTGGAAATTCCCCAATGAAATTGAAAATGCCTGCACTGAAAGTATGAAAATTCCTTGGTGGACAATTATTAGTATTCCTTAAAGCCAAGACTGCCTAACAAGAAATTACTTAGAGCTCCAGACAAGAGAATCCTTAAAGTCCAAAGTTGCCAAACAAGAATTACCATACGAAATACGACTCCAAAATGGAAACCTAGTTATTGATAGAATTTGCGACACTAATCCTAACACCAAGCATGTCTTGTTAGGTATACATACGGACAAACCCACTCACAAAAGGAAATGAAAAAAAAATAGCTGTTCTGATAAACTGAGTAAGCTAGGATGAGATGAGGTTAGAGGAAGGTTGAAGGTTCTGATGCTGGCATGGGAGAGACTCAAAGAACCACCTTAGCTATATATGACACAGGGAGGGGAAATGGGTGGAAAGGGAAGGATGGGAATATCTTATTCCTCCTTTTCTCATTTTCTAGAAGGACAAGGTATAACACAAATAACTATTTTAATCAAACAAATACTTCAATGTTCCAATCTTTGTATATCACTGGAAGTGGGTCCAACTGCTCTAATTTTTCTCAACAATGTATCTGCATTTTGTTCACTTTTGTGGTGGTCCAAGTGTTCATTGTTCTGTATGGTAATATCTAATTTTATCACTATGTATGTATTTTGTCTTTTGCAGATACAATCACTGGGAAAAAGCTTCTCCATGGCTAATTTCTATAAATCCCAGAGATGCAAAAATGCCTAAAAATGGTGATGATGGCTTTTTCCCAACCACTGGCAATGATTTGGTATGTTTCAGTTTTTGCCACATATAATGGATCTTCGAGATAAATATCTTCTAACTTCAAACTGCTATGGCAGAAACCAGAGGTGGTTAATTCCAGTCGCAAATATCGTGTCCGGGTTTTGGTATGTGCTCCATCAAACTCTGCACTTGATGAGATTGTCTTGCGCGTTCTAAACACAGGTTCGTTTCCCTACTGTGTGTAAATCATGCTTTATCTCCCAGTTGTTTTCATACAATGATCATCTTTATTTAGAGGTGTAAGAATACAAGTGAAAAATATGAAATATACATTTATCAAAGATTCCTAAGACCCATACCATAAATGATTCCTATCACACATTCTAGGAGTAAACCATTTTTATCAATGATATTCTCCAACACCCCCCTTAAGTTGCTATACCGAGATTTCACCGCAAGTGTCCAACTTAAAACTAAATAAAAAGTTGTTGAGAAACTGAGAAGAGTTGATCCGAGACGAGTTGATCTGAAATTCTGAAACGAGTTGATCTTCCCATGTGAAGCAAATTGATCAAGAGATCCGAAGATCCAAAACGAGGTAATCGTAATTCCCAACACCAAGTGGCGTAAAGTTCCGAGACGAGTAGAGTATATAGTACGGTTGCTCTGATACCATATTAAAAGATAAGGAGATAATTAAAAAGACAAATTCAACCTGAAGAACACAACTACATACATGGGCGAGTAGAGTATATAGTACGGTTGCTCTGATACCATATTAAAAGATAAGGAGATAATTAAAAAGACAAATTCAACATGAAGAACACAACTACATACATGGGCCACTACGGCCTACATAGCCTATTTCTATGCAGGTCTTACAGAAATATGATTAGGTTGTTTTGGGTAATATGTTCAACCAACCCCTTTTATCCATTGACATCTTAGACCCAAGAGTTGTTCAACGGATCCATTGATTGGAATCACGGGATGAGTAGATGTCACAGTTCAGGAATAGAGGTTGCTTTGATTCGGTATAGGAGCCACTGAAGGTATTAAAGAAACAAGAACAACAACTACTTATTCATCATCTAATGTGTTCCCGAAAATTAGAAAACTAACAAAGCCCAAAGCGCTACATCACTCTTATTATAGTCTCTGTTATTTATTTTATTTTTTTTCCATATAATGATCACCTCTATTTATAGGTGAACATATACAAGTCGTATATACAAAAAATATATTGATGGAAAATTCGTAAAATCAATACAATCTCACATTAAAAATTCTGTCAAAGAGTAAATCACTCTTGTGAATGATATTCTCCGACAAATGTAATTATGGTGATTTGTAGCATTCAATGGACTAGCAATCCCATCAAAAAGTTATTGGTCACGCTTACATGAAGCATTCTGATTGCTTTTGTTGTAATTTCCTTAAGTAGGCTATAAGCATAAAGAATGAGAAACGTGAGATTAGCAAGGTTGTTTACTGTGAAAAAGCTCATTTAAGCTTGAGAAGTTTAGAACCAGAACACTGACAGTATCGCTTTTACTGAATCTTTGGAAGTGGGATCATTTTGGTGAAAGCTTTGGGAGAAAACCTTAGAATTACCATGCTTTCTCGTTCTTCTCTTCTCAGATTTGAAGAGCTATGTTTACGGTTTGTCACTTGGGGAAGGAAATGATTATAAAAATGAATATACATATATATATATATATATATATATATATATATTTATGGATGGGCTTGTGTTTGATTCCATCGATGAGGGGGATAGGGATAGGATGGAGCTTTCGTTCTCGGAGGAGGAGGTGTTGAGAGCGTTGAAGATGTGTAGTGGGGTCAGAGCCCCTGGTCCTGATGGGTTTCCTATGCGCTTTCTTCTTGAGTGTTAGCCTACAGTTCGAGAGGAGGTGATGGCAACTTTTAGTGCTTTCTATGAGGATGGATGTTTTGTGAAGTCACTTAATGCTACTTCCATTTCTCTCTTCCCAAAATAAGGGGGGATGAAAGACATTAAGGATTTCAGACCGATTAGCTTGGTTGGGAGTGTGTACAAGTTGATTGCGAAGGTTCTTTCATCGAGGATGCGCGGTATACTGGATGGGGTTATTTCGGATTCTCAGAACGCCTTTATTGGGGGACGTCAGATTTTGGACTCGGCCATCATTGCTAGCGAGGTGGTGGACGCCAGGATTCAAAGTGGTATTCCGGGGGTTCTGGTGAAACTGGATGTGGAAAAGGCGTACGATCACGTGCATTGTGGCTTCCTTCTGTATATGTTGGAGAGACTGGGTTTTGGGGAGCGGTGGCGCAGATGGATTCAGTTTTGTATTTCTTCTGCTCGCTTCTCAGTGATTGTGAATGGATCCCCCTTCGGCTTTTTTGGGAGTTCTCGTGGGTTGAGGCAGGGGGGATCCTCTCTCCCCTCTCTTCTTCCTTGTGGTGATGGAGGTTTTTAGTCGGATGATGTCTCGAGCCACGTAGTTGGGTCTCTTTCTCGGTTTCAGGGTGGGTGATACTGCTACCCGGTTTGTGGATGTTTCACACTTGCTATTTACCAATGATGCTTTAGTGTTTTTGATGTCGATGATGCTTTAGTTTTTTGTGATGCCGCTGAGGAGGCAGGGGGATTCTCTCTCCCCTCTCATCTTCCATGTGGTGATGGAGGCTTTTAGTCGGATGATGTCTCGAGCCACGTAGTTGGGTCTCTTTCGCGGTTTCAGGGTGGGTGATACTACTACCCGGTTTTTGGATGTTTCGCACCTGCTATTTGCCGATGATGCTTTAGTATTTTGTGATGCCGATGAGGGGCAGTTGCGGTACCTACGGTGTATTTTGATCTGTTTTCAGGCCGTCTCCGGGTTGAATATTAATACCAGCAAGAGCTCTTTGTTTCCAGTGGGTGAGGTGGAGGATGTGCCGACTTTAGTTCAACTCTTGGTTGTAGGGTTGGTCTGCTCCCTTTGATTTACTTGGGTTTGCCATTGGGGCTTTCAGGGCAGAAACAAGTTTGCTGGGACTCGTTGATTGAGCGTATGGAGAGGCGTTTGGCGGGTTGGAAGCGGGAATATCTTTCCAAGGGGGGGAAGACTTACATTGGTTAAGAGCACGTTATCCAATCTTCCTACGTATGTGTTGTCACTTTATCGGATCCCTCGTGGTGTGGCACAGCGGATAGAGAGGATTCAACGGCAGTTTCTATAGGGTGGTTGTAGGGAGAGACAATATATCTCTCTGGTTCGGTGGGAGGCGATTTGTTGTCCCTTCCAGGAGGGGGGGTTGGGTATCCGTCGTCTGGTGCCTTTTAATAAGGTTTTTTTAGGTAAGTGGTTGTGGCGTTTCAGGGCCGAGACAGACCGTTTGTGGAGGAGGGTGATTGCATGTCGCTATGGCGAGACTAGAGGCGGTTACCGTACTGATGAGGTCAGGGGTCGTCGAGGGGTGGGGGTTTGGAAAGAAATCCGGCAGGGATGTGATTATTTCTCCCCTTTTACCAGTTTCAGGGTGGGGGATGGCCGCTATGTTGGTTTTTAGACGGATTGGTGGTGCGATGAGGGCTCTCTTACTTCTTATTTCCCTCAACTGTTTAGGATTGCTTGGGATCGTCATGCTTCAGTAGCCGACTGTTATCACCTTGATACCGGGACGTTAGTGTGGGATGTCAGTTTTGTGCGGTTCTTTCAGGATTGGGAGTTGGAGGAGGTTTCTGATCTGCTAGAGCTTCTGTATTCCCAGACTATTGGAGGTGGATTGAACTCCTTGCTTGGGCGGTCGACTCCTTCTCGGCGCTTTTCCGTCTCTTCGTACTTTGGTTGTCTTTCTCCCAGGGCGGATGTGTCTTTTCCTTGGAAGGCGATCTGGCGTTCGAAGGCCCCTCTCAAGGTTTCGTTCTTCACATGATCGGTGGTTTGGGGTCGGATTCTCACGTTGTACATCTTGAGTTGACGAGGTATGTTTTTGGCCAATCGGTGTTTCCTATGCAAACAGGATGGTGAATCCATCGATCACCTTCTTTTGCATTGTCCGATTGCCATTGACTATTGGTGCCTTCTTTTTGGTCTCTTTGGCGTTCAGTGGGTGATGCCGGCCTCGGTTCGTGATATGTTGACTTCCTGGAGGAGTGTGCCGATTGGTTCACATGCTCGGCCTTTTTGGAGGGTGGCTCCCTTATGTCTATGGTGGAGTTTATGGATGGAACGCAATAGGCGTTGCTTTGAGAATGTTGAGTCCCCTATGGGAGCGATCAAAGATTTTTTTATATCTTGTTTGTGTAGTTGGGTGGAAGGTCGCTATTGTAAATCTTTAGAGGATAAAATTGAGTTTTTAGGTTCTCTTGGCCCATAGGGGTCTTTTGTTGATGGGACGCACTCCCCTTTTGGGTGCCTTTCTTATATAAAATTCTTACTTATCAAAAAATATATATATATTTTTATTTTTATTTCCTTGTTTTCCAAGTTCTTGAGTTTTGGTCCACTTAAATCATTTTGAGGTTCTTGATCTACACTATAAACTTTGGTGATCTTTGTTTAGATTTTAGTTTTCAGTTTTACTTTTATGTGGGCATGCTTAATTAAGGAATACACACAGCATGATTCGCATCATTATCTGTTCGCATTTTGAAGAACTTCACAAATAAAAATGGACACTGCACAATAAGGGGTACCTTTATGCCAGGAAATTGTTTGTGAAAACTCAATTTCTTTCTGGTTATTCTCAGGTATTCGTGATGAAAATAATCGCGCATACAATCCTAAAATTGTGCGGATTGGTCTTAAGCCGCATCATTCCGTACACGGGGTCTCCATGGATTACCTTGTATGCTATATTTTATTGTCACCATCTTCTTCTTCCTGGTCGTCATCATTGTTCATTTCATTGAGTTAACCAAACATTTTGACATGGATGGCTACCCTTTGTAGGCAGAACAAAAGCTTGCAGGGATGGACTTTCAGACTGCCGATAAAGAGAAGCAGGGAGGTTCTGGAAGGAGGGATAGAGACATTATCCGTGCTTCAATTTTGGATGAGGCAGTGATTGTGAGCAATCTTCTCAGTGTTGAGATTTAAAATCAACATTTTATTGCTCTCCTTTTTTATATCTATGTTATTGGCAGGTCTTCTCCACCCTTAGCTTCAGTGGTTCAACTCTCTTCAATAAAGTAAAACGTGGATTTGATGTTGTTGTAATAGACGAAGCTGCTCAAGCTGTAGGTTCCTTTGCCTCTTTCTTTTGTTATAGGAGCTTCTCTCGTTACTTGTTTATGCCATTTGTTGATGCCGCCAAGATTATGGCTTTAATTACTAAGATTATAGGATACTTCACAACCACATTGTAGGGTTTTTTGCTGACTTCTACTTTGATGTGTGCTTCTATATATGGACTGTTGGGAGAACGGAAGCGCGAGAACACAAAAATCTAACGAAAGCCAACAAAACAATTAGACACACACACATAAGAGTTTATAATGGCTTCAGCCAAAACCAGTCTACATCCACGGATGAGAAGAGATGCCACTATGAATTTCGTAAATATATTAATACACTTGCATATTCAACCACCTAAATTGGTTTGTAAATGTGTCTGGTTGGTTTGGTCAAATCTACTGCTTCCCTGTTATTGTTGACTCAGCCACACACAAATTTGTTTTTGTTACTTAGATATGGATTTTTGGCTTTTTCGTTTTGGATGCGAAGATGAACGATATGCATGTGCTTACAGCATCGATTTGTTCTCATAAAAACTGCTGTAAATTTAATTATTTCATTCTTTGCTACTAGAAAATAGCATCCTTCATGTTGTTATAACATTCAGAATTTTGTAATTAACAGGTGGAGCCGGCAACACTCGTCCCATTGGCAAGTGGATGCAAGCAAGTGTTTCTGGTATATATTTGATGTTACTTTCCTGCAAGGGGTTTCCACACGACACCATGTTCATATATATGTGTGTGTGTGTGTGTATATATAAGGAGATTTTAATTTGTGTTATCCATTTAGTGCTTTAAAATTTAAGGAGTTTTAAAGCCAAATGGTATCTTGATCATGTGTCAAAACTACAGTATCGATAAATTGACAAACATGTCACAAGAATTTTACATCGGCTGATTTAATTATACACGAGCATTTTTTTCGTTGCTTTCAGTGAAATTCTCAAATTTAGATAATGGTGTCCAACTGGCAACAGTTGCCTCAAGTAGCTGTCAAAAAAGGATATGCTCTTGCAGTATTCTGATATTATGGACCTTTTCTAGAAAAGATTAAAAATGAAGAAATAGAGTGTGGCCGGTATGGAATTTGTTGACTGGATATATTGAACTTAATTTCTACTTAAATGTTGATGTGAAATTGATTTTCTCATTTTTAAATCGCGCAGATTTTTCTTAGGCTTTTCAGTTTTGGTTGAATTCGCTAATATTGTCCAGGTTTTAATTTTCTTGCTTGTAAGCTATGAATTTGGAAAGGCTGTGGCCAGATTATATTTAAACAATTTGAAGCTTCAGATTATTTTCCTATCGAGTTTAGAACCATGTCAATATAGCTAGTGTGAGTCAAGTAGCAGTGGCGGATTAACGTTATGTCCAGAGGGGGCAATTACCCCCACTGGAATTTGTTGTTATTCCTATTTTTTGTACAAATAGTCAATAATTATGAAAATGCCCTCACACCATAATTTCAGAATTCAAAACCCCCCTCATTTCTATGTCATTGGCCCAACATAATTTTCAAAATCCAGAATAAACCTAATGTCTTTTCTCTTCCGATGGGTCACACATCTGTTAAGAATCAAATTTCAGAAAAAGACTTATTTTGCTATTATTATTTTCATTTTCAAATTTCTATTTAAAATATTGTTAATGTTTTCCAATTTGGTCATTGTTGATGCATCCTAAATGCATAGCTATAACCTTGTCAACAAGATTACATAAAGATAAAAAGCGTTATATGTGAGACCAACGTGGATTGGCTTAAACTATTATTCTGTTTTTATTTATGAGATATCGCTCTTATCATGTTTGAGTACCTTCTCTGACAGTAGCATTTCTCATCCCGCTTCTGTAATTCAGAAAGTCAAATTTCTAACCAATTATCAGTTTGATTTCTAATGCCACTTGGGATACATGTCGCTCATCCTAATTGATGGCTTCTTTTTCTACATACTCTTTCTAGGTTGGTGATCCAGTTCAATTGCCAGCCACTGTAATTTCTCCTGTAGCTGAGAAATTCGGGTAAGAACTTGCTTCATTTTGTGCTGAACAAACATCATTTTTCCTCAGTTGATGCTCAACCCCTTCCCCCCACCAAGGAAATGTTTGCTCAGTCCAACTTTATACGTAATGCTTCCCGAGGCACTAGAGCCAAGTGCCTTAACCACTTGAGCCAACAACCCCATGGGATTGCTAAAAACACATTTTTTTATCTTCATGTATCTTAGACTGATAATGCCACTAAACCTCTGCCGTGGGGACCTATTTCACAGATATGGGATGAGCTTGTTCAAGAGATTCCAGATGGCTGGCTACCCAGTAAAGATGCTGAAGACCCAATATCGCATGCATCCGGAGGTTTGGTGTAGTTTTGTACAGTATTATTGTGGACACTGTCATTTTCATGATTACAGTTAGTCAGAGCAAGACTTTTTACAATGTATTTATTTCTAAGTTGTGTATTTTGTAATTCTAACTAACTATGTATCCATACAGATACGAAGCTTTCCCTCAAGGGAATTCTATGCGGAGGCACTCGAGGATGGGCCTGATGTTGAAAGCCAGACAAAGCGTGCTTGGCATAGATACCGCTGCTTTGGACCTTTTTGTTTCTTTGACATACATGAAGGGAAGGAGTCCCAGCCCTCTGGAAGTGGCTCTTGGGTAAACGAAGATGAGGTTGATTTTGTGCTACTCATGTATCATAAATTGGTGACTATGCATCCAGAGCTGAAGTCAAGTTCTCGACTTGCAATTATATCTCCATATAGACATCAAGTCAAGCTCTTCCGTGAGCGCTTTCTAAGTACTTTCAAGGTGGAGTCGGAGAAAATAGTGGATATTAATACTGTTGATGGGTTTCAGGTACAGTAGCTCCTTTTCCTTGTCAAAACTGCTCGCATACATCTTTTCTGGCTTTTCTACAAAATCAACTAAATTTGTATTCCATTTAGACGAGATGCCTGATATATTGATGAGGACATGTCTTTCTTAGTCATTGACTGATGGTGCATCTTTATTAGATGGTCTTTCCAGTTTGCTACTGAACACAGTAATGTGTTCTTTTTCTGTTCTTTCCTTTATTTTTCTCTCCAGATAGGTAGATAAGTAGATAGATCTGACATGGGCAGAGTCATTGCTTGGTGCAATTAAAAAAAAAAAAAAAAACCCTTGGACTGAGATGATTGAGATCACCTAGTTCAGTTTTGAGAGCAGCGACTTTCTATACAGATAGTGGCAAATGTTAGGATAATGCAAAACATGTTTTCTTTCTTACAGGGAAGAGAAAAAGATGTTGCAATCTTTTCATGTGTTAGAGCCAGCAAAGATAGAGGCATTGGTTTTGTGGCCGATTTTCGGCGAATGAATGTGGGGATAACCAGAGCGAGATCTTCTGTTCTGGTATGGTTTTATTCAAATTAAGATTATGTATCAACTACTAATGTTCGTGAAACTTACAAATCCTGTCATCCCACTAGGTGGTGGGTTCGGCATCAGCATTGAAGAAAGATGAGCATTGGAAAAACCTAGTGGAGAGTGCAGAGCGTAGACAATGTCTTTTCAAGGTGGATATTTACTTTACCAACGAAGTTATTTGACATGCCAAATCCTCCAATGAAATGAAATTTTAAATCATTTTACTTGGATTTCTCATTAAGTAGCAATAGATATGTCACAAAACCCAATGTTTTACTAATTTTCACTGATCCTCCATAAATGTCCAGACTTCTACAATTAACTAAACTGGGATTAGAAAATACAATATCATTTTGTTTGCATTATGTTCTACTCTGTATAACATATGCGTTGATATATACGCGTTTGGAGCCTGAATACTGGAACATCGGGCTGGATCTTGAATTTGCTGTAATTTAGCATGCATTTACTGATGAAGTTCTTGCTTCAGGTTTCCAAGCCATACACGGATTTTTTCAGTGAGAAGAACATGAAATCCATGGAGGTGAAGCAACAGGGCATAACAGAGGGCGTTGAAGCTGCTCCTGATAGAATGGAAATAGATGCCCCCGCGTTTGCAAATCCCGGTGATGCAGAGCAAGGGCTAGCAGATGACAATGACTTCGGAGATGCCGATGGGGAGGGGTTCGATGGGGGCTTCGACGAGGACTGAAGTCCCTCTGCAAATAATATCAGGCAAGCGGTCAGTTTAAAGTCCATTTAGCCTCTGCTTCATAGTGTGTAGTACATTGAGTTTAATTCTTGCCAAGTTTATTGAATTTGCAGGCGATTTTCGGTGATGACAACAACATTTTCTGGGCTTCCCTATGAGATTTGTTGCTTAAAGTCATTTTCTGAGTGGAAATTAATTAATTTTTCATTGTGTTCCACACAGAAGAAAAAAACTTGTGAAAAATGTCACCTGTTCTGATAGGATTATCCGAGCTGGTAATTTTTGTAATGTTACTAAATCCCAATTAATGTATACTGTTACTAGTAAAGATCAGCACATGCTTGCAACACAGGCTCTCCCTTACCATTCTTTTGTTGTTATTTCAAGATACATAAATATAGATTGGAGATTTGAGAGCAAATAATTGGGTTTCATAGAGAAATTGAGAGGCAAAAGATTCGGATTTGAGGGTAGTTCTTGGTATTTAAAAATAATAGTCATTTAGAGGAAGGTTATTTGCATATTAAAGTTTGATTTTATTATAAAAAATAGGGTAAATTATACTTTCACCCACTTGAGATATGACTTATTATAGTTTCACCCTCTATTTTTTTGGATAATTACAGTTTCACCCTTCTAGGTCATCAAAGTCTAATTCCAATGATTGAAAAAGTGAAATGACATATATACCCCTGAATATTTCTCAATTATGGTGTAAAAAAATGGATTTTTTGCCTGATTTGTCCGTAATTGTTCAATTAGTGTGTTCAAATTAGGGCAAAATAAAACAATAGTGTAATAGACTGGAATAAAATTGTTCATAATAATAAATCTGGAGGTATTTTAGACATTTCACATAGTATTGACCGGGTTTGATCACGTCGGAATTTCATTCCAGAGGGTATTTGTTACAACTTTTAAATTTGTGAGGGTGAAATTGTAATTATTCGAAGGATATGGGATGAAATTATAATAAGTCATATCTTGAGAGGGTGAAAGTATAATATACCTTAAAATATATGACCCCTTTTAAACTTAGATCATCTTGCATTTTATGACTTAGAGCTGGCAAAATAAGACATGACACGAAAATGACATTAATTAAAAGGGTTAGGGTTGACATAAAAGAATTGGAGCTGTATAAGGGTCGATCCGAACACGACACGAGAATATAAGGGTTGACCCGAACACGACACGTTTAACACGATTATATTTATTTTTATTTTTATTTTTATTTTCCCTTCCCTAATTGGTCATGGATTGAAATATATCAATAAACTATTATTGAATTGTGTCAAGTTCAATTTAATTTTGCTGATAATAGGTTAAATAGTTCGTTTCGTGTTAGATTGTGTTAAATTTAATTTAATATATTATAATAAATAGGTTAAATGAATATTAACCAGATCTTTTTCTACACGACACGATCTCAACCCACCAACACGAATGTTCAACATATTAGGACTTAGGGGTCTTGGAGTTCATTGTATATGATTCATACCCTTATGAGGTTATATTATTAGTATTACTACTACTACTACTTAGACCGTCAAGAATTAAGTCATTTTTTCGCATTGTTATTACTTCTGTGTTAAATAGGTACAACATTAGTTAATTCGGTACACACGTGATGTGATCGAAATTCAACTCAATACACATCCAGAACATAACCGTTCAGAATTACATAATATAGAACTCTCAAACCTAGAAAATAATAAAGTTAGAAATGAAAATTTTGATTTTATTATTATATATAAAATTAATATGTTAATAAATTGTTAGAATTATGAATGACCACAATCTTATAATTTATTTTCCTTGTGATTAAACGGTAATTCCACTTGGTTATTGCTTTATACACCACTAAGGCCAGCCAATTGGAACAAATTGAAACAATTAAGTCATCCCAGTTCAATGAGAGTTACTGTATTTATTATATTTTGATACCTCCAAGTAATTAAATTACCCTTCTTGCACTGTGATGCTCTCAAAATTGTAACGGTTAAAACGTAAACAATGCGAGTTACCATTACCTCGAGACCTTCAATAAATCAAACACCCTATTTCCACACCATCATTGCTTCTTCCAGGGAAGTACTGTGTTTGTCACCTTTGAGGAAGAATGTTCATGTCACAAAGGACATAACACAAGGAATCTCTTGAAACAGTAAAAAAGAGTATTGGAAATAGTGATTCATTACATACACTGATTGTGTACGTATATATATATATATATCTGCGGGCCGACGGCAGAAGCCTAGAGAGAGAAAGTGGGGGAAACCCTAGAGAAAAAGTCGAGTCAACCCAAAAAAGGAAAAATCCCATTTCAGCGGCAATGTATTATTATATCTTTTTCTGGTATGTGGTGTTCCAACGCGCTTTTTTGGTTCGTGGTACTCACTCTCCTGGGCTGTTTTGCAATGGCGAGTGGTTACCACGCGCGTCTGGAGCGAGTGGGCTGGAGCCGAGTGAAAAGCCCACTGATTTGGTGTGTTGGATTGGGGCACATATGCTTTGGTTTCTGATATGTTTCCTCTAGTTAGGACTTTTTACGGAACACATGCAGTTGTTTAATAAAGATGACACATTATTTGGCATTTTTATAATACATTTCACTTTTTATCAATAATTAAGTTGATTACATAATAAATATTAAAATATTTGTTTTTATTCAAACCATTACTTTTCCTATATAATATCCATAGTACAGATCCATAAAAATATAAATAGTAGAATTAAAACAAATATTTTAAGAGCTAGATTAATGTTTCAAATGATAAGAGGTAGTAAAAGCTGTTATTTATTCTCATATCTTTCTAAAAAATTTTACTAGCACAATAAATCATCATGATTTTTTTTTTTTTGAAATTTAGTATTGAATTAGACACTTAATACAAGTTTTGATAAATGATATCTTCGACATTTAATTTTCTTTTGTCTCAACTAATATTCAACCCAAATTGTAGTATCAAAAAACACACTTAATTAAATTAAATTAGCAATTATAACTTAAATCAAAATTAATTATAAAAAAATGAAAAATGTAATAGATGGGAATGTGTTTGGTCCAAATGATCAAAGGAAAAAAAAAAAAAAAATTGAAGAATTTGGAAGGAGCCAAATTTGACATGATGAGTTACTTTTATTATATATGCTTCGCAAATCGCAAATATATAAAATTAAAGAGAGCATAATAGATTTTTATTTTCACAAAGCTTTGTGAGTATCACATATAATCAAAGAAAAAATTAACAAAGAAAATTATGTAATAATTTAATTTATGAAAAAAAAAAATTTAATATTTTTTTAAAACATAATTACCAATTTAACCAAAAGCGAGAAGTCTATCATTTTTCCTCCACCTTTAAGTAAAATTATTTTTATTTTTATTTTTGTTAACTCTAGAATAGACATTAAAAATGATATCAATTGAACTTGAAAAAAATAGGGATGGCAAAAATACCCTTCAATCCAGTCCAGTCCCGCCCGTCTTGCGTCTAACCTTACATCATTCAGTCCCGCCCCATTTAATAATCGAGTTTGGAATACATATTGAAATAACAAAGTTAAATGAGAACGGAGATGGGAATGTCATCCTCAGACCCAAATTCTTCCATTTCCCGTCCCGCCCCTTGTCATCCTAAAAATAAAAAAAGAACCCATCATTTAAAATAAACTTTAGAATAAAAGAGAAAAATGAAAGCAAGTGATAATTATATTGGTTAAAGTCTATGAAACACAGATACGACACAAACACAGACACTGCGATACGACAAATTTTAAAAAATTAGGACACGACACGGCCCCGACACATTTAAAAAAATTCTAATTTTTTTACATATACATATTCTATTATATGAATACTTCATTTATTACTTAAATAATGAGAATCAAATAAACTTATAAATAAATAACTTAAATGAAATGTCTGACATGTTTAAAATTCTTCATTCTATTAGTATCCAAGGAATCAAATGTATCTTCCCCAACATCCATCATCTTAGTCTCTCTCGTTATATTGTGAAAATTTTATTAATTGAAGACAAAAATTGGAAAGTATAAATATCAAATCTTCAGTTTTTTGTAATGTTATCATGTTCCTCTTCAAATAGTATATAAATGAATATGTGCTCTAATTCCTTGCACAAGATGAGGAACATCAAAGATATTCAAGTATCTTCAAAATCAAAGATTGAATTAAAGTTGTTGAAATTTCATATGTAATCCATTAACTTATCTGCTCCATAAGACATCTATCTTTCATTGAATCAACCGATTCACCGCATGTTTGATATGCGGACACGCGCGTATTTTTTGAATATCTAATTTTTTTTAAAATCAATATGTTTTTAATATGTTAGACACATATTTTTTATATGTCCGACACGACTACGGCAATCCTAGACGAAATATTCATGCATCATAATTTAGAGTACAAGTGGGGACGCAAATCCACGAAAGGTACTCGCTTTGTTTTCCCATGGAGTGCCCCAATCAATTCATAAAACACACCACATTCCACTTTAGAACATGTTGGAACCAGACACACGCAAAGTAGTTAAAAACTGCAACTCGCTCCCTCATCTTCCGTGGTTAAAATTGACAAGTGTAATTGTAAAATTATCATTCAACGAATAGCCATACTCTTCTCTCTCTCTACCAGTTTCCACCTTCCCAAGTCCCCACTTTCTCTCTCTCTATACACTCACATATACATACATACATATATATATATATCTGTACATGAATCAGTCCACGAGACTCACGTTCTCACAGTAGGGAGCTGAAAGAGCTGTGAACACTTTCTTCGGTTCGATCCTAAACTGAATCCTGATTTTCGGCGACTGTGTGTTTGCGTGTGTGTGATTGTGTGAAAAAATTGGGAGAAATTCTGAGCAAGCCCTAGAAATTCGGCGGATGGCGTCGTCGAAGGTGATGGCGTCTACATCACAGACCAATCCGGATCTGCCACGCCAGTCTTCTATACACCCCCTCGCAGTCCCTGACCTCCAAACCGATCAGACCAAGGCCTTTGGGTCCATGAACATGGATGATTTGCTCAAGAACATGTATAACGATCCGGAGGTGTTTTCCGACACCGGTGGATTTTCCTGCGACGGAGGAGGTGGTGGTGGAGAGGCGTCGTTGTCGAGGCAGGGGAGTTTTACTCTGCCCAAGGGGGTGAACAAGACGGTGGACGAGGTGTGGAAGGAGATCGTGGCGGGAAATGGAGAGGGGCGGGAGGCGGAGATGACGCTGGAGGATTTTCTGACGAAGGCGGGGGCGGTGAGGGAGGAGGATGTGAGGATTCCGGTGATGCCGACGGCGGCGGCGGGGTTCGGTGTGGATGGGATGATGAATGCTGCTCAGTTCCAGGTTACCGCGCATATGCAATCGGGGCAGAATGGGCCGGGGGGGTTCGGTGTGGATCCGGTGGGGTTTGGAAACGGAATTGATGGGAGGATGGTTGGGGTTGTGGCTTCTGGTGGTGGTGGTGGTGGAGGTGGGAGGGGGAAGAGGAGGGCGGTGGAGGAGCCGCCTGTGGATAAGGCGACGCAGCAGAAACAGAGGAGGATGATTAAGAACAGAGAGTCAGCTGCTAGGTCGAGGGAACGAAAACAGGTTGATTTTTACTCTTGATTTTTGTTTACTTGGAGTAGAATTCCAATTATAAATCATTCCTACAAACATAATTTATATATATATATATATATATATTATGCATGTGTATGTATAATTTTAGGTTTTGAATCAGCTGATTTTTTGGTGTGCTCTTTGTTTTCAGGCCTACACTGTGGAATTAGAATCCCTGGTGACACAGTTGGAGGAGGAAAATGCACGGCTTTTGAGAGAAGAGGTATTTTTTTTTTTGGGTTATATTTTTGTAACTTGGTTTTGTTATTTGGGTATATATAAATTTACTGTATTTCTCAAACATTAGTTCAACTTCTTGAATGCCTTACATAGCTATCAAAGTTTTGCTGCAAGGGACATTTAGATCAGATTTAATGCAGTTTGTTCAACTAGAATTTTATGTGGAAAAATTATTAATTACTAAAAAAAACCACTACTTTTTTCTCTTGAGGGTTCTAATTAGACGAATTGCATCAAATCCAACTGTTTTTTTTACCCCAGCCTCCCCTCTTACTTGGCAGCTGGCACATATAATTCTGTCATGGCTTTATGAATAATAAATTATTTATGTATTTAAATTAATTTCAATCTGCGTATAGTCTCTGAAAAGGAAATGTTCCAAATGCAGGCTGAGCAAAACAGGGAGAGGCGCAAACAGGTATATATTTATTTCTAACTTGGTTGAACTTTTGCTGCTTCATTCTTCAGACCATAAATTTTCTAGTATAATATATTAAAAAAATGGCTAAAGAATAACAATTTTTGCTATTTATTCCCCCCGAATTGGTTAGTATACACGTCTATGCATGGATTTAATGTATGTGTTATTAAGCTGTAGCCAACTTCTTTACTGCCATTTCATTGATCTAACATCTGCAAGGGTTCTAATTGATCAGAATATTTGAAATAAAAATTTGATGCATTATGAACGGTGAAGTGTATATTATCTTGATGTGGCTCACACAAGATTTTCACGGTATGTGTATTTTGCTATTTTTGGACTAAACCTTGAGGTGACTTTAAGGGTGTATTCCTTGGTTAAAGAATTTAGGTTCTTCAGTGTATACTGTAAATACATATTACATGTGGTAAAGAGGATACCAGAAGAACATGGAATTATTAGATTGAAAGTTTGAGTGAGAAAGCTAAGAAACCTTTAGCGTTTGTTAATGGTATGAGAGGGTAATATATAACGAGAGAATTCTTGGAAGACTATATCATCTCTCTTAGTAAAAATAGAGGAGTTCATGAGTAAACCTAGAAAATCGTGGTTGTCATGCTCTTTTATGAATGAAAGATGCACCTTTTAGATACTCATGACTCTCATTTACCTATTTCCTTATGCACTTGCAATGCATATCTCATGCATATTGTACTATCCTTAGAGGTTTGTCTCACATCGGATCCAGATGGGAAGTGAAAGGAGTACTATTGGGCTGGGTGTTATCATCTCCCAACCGCTTAAGCTTTTGAGCTATGTTACATGGACTCTTATAAAGTAGGTGAAGTACCCGTATCCGACACATATTAGTCGGACATGGGTATGGACACTTGTCCGACACTTTTGGTAGGACATTTATCTAAATTCCGATCCAAATGGTTCCAAGATGCTATCTTATTACCTCAAATAAATAAAGTGTCTAGTTTGAACACTATATTTGATAAAATCATTGTTGTCCACTAAAGGATAAAATAAAATAACTATTTTGCCGTATCCATGTGTCATTCCATTAGATATTTAACACATCCGACACCAAGATACGTACCCGTGTCTAAGACTCCTAGCCGAGTCTAGGGCTGGCAACATTGGACACGACACGAAAACCTGACACGAACACGAACACGAACACGACACGACACAGTTTAAGGCCTTAAATGGGTCGACACGAGAATATAAGGGTCAACCCGAACACGACACGTTTGACACGATTACTGTTTATATTTATCTTTATTTTTATATTTTTCTCTTCTCTAATTGGTCATGAATTGAAATATATCAATAAAATAGTACTGGATCGTGTCAAAATCAATTTAATTTTGTTGATAATAGGTTAAATAATTTATTTCGTGTTGGATTATGCAAATTTAATTTAAAAATATTATAATAAATAGGCTAAATGAATTACATAATTTACATGGGTCGACCCGTGGGTCGACCCGAACACGACACGTATAGTAACGACACGATTTCGACTCGACACGATATCGACCCGACACGAACACGACCCGTTGACACGAATTGCCACCCCTAGCCGAGTCCATGTAATATAGCTTTTGAGTCGAATTGTGAAGCAGACCCTTTACAATTGGTATCAAAGCCACACCCAATCCTTGATGTGGTGTCACGTCAAGCGGCCTGTCTAGAGGAGTTCGGCTGTCTATCCTGATAGGCAAGGTGGTCTGAACGCGAAGAGGTGTTGTGTTTGGGTGGGGGAGAAATGTTATTAGTTTGTCTTACAGATCCCGATGAGAAGTGAAATGGATATAAATGGGTTGTGTGTTACCACCTCACAACTTAAGCTTTTGAGTCACACTGGCGAAACACCCTAACCGCTGCAGCTAAAACATATTCGGGAAGTATCCTGGACTTGTGTTTGAAATGCCTAAAAGATTTACATAGGATTGCTGTAGGTATAGAAAAAGGATTTATTAGTATGAGACATATGAAAAGTAATTCATATGTAAAATTTTAAACGCGAACCATTCTGAAGGTGAGGGGAGGCGATGTAGTCTTTGATAAGAGAAGGAAGTGCGGAAAAGGTAATCACTAAGGTTCATCCAGAGAGTTCATTGAACTAGTAGTACAACAACCATTTCAATGATCAAAGAAAACTATTTTTTCTTTTTCAAAAAAATCTGTTTGATAGCATACCTTCAATGAATTTGGAATTTCAACTCATGCAATACATATTCTGGTAAAGGGACTTTGACCTTATTATTTGGTGTCAGCCTATTAGTCCTCCAATTCATCTCTGCAGTACTTGGAAGCCTGAAACCAATTAAAGAAAGACTGCTCATTTATAGTTTGTTGTCTTAGTACACATCCATGTCAATATTTGCATTTCAATCAGGCTGAGTTATGAACATTATGTTTCTTAGCCCATCATCTATAGAAATTTACCTCCCCTTGGAATATACTGATCACCTACTCTACCAGATTCCTTCCTCCATATAGCCACTGTCTTGGTTTAATTTTATGAACAATATTATCTTTAGTTTGCCCCTCTTTGTGAATACTCAGTCTAGTTACTATAGTCTTTTGATATATAACATCTCTACTGACATTATCATGGGCTTTCTCCAAGTCTATAGAGGTTCTTCTTCTCCTTGTGTCCTTAGTAAGTAAATAACTTCGCTTGTTGACTCAAAAGTAAATTTAAATTGTTTTTCAAACTACTTTTTTGAGTTCCTGGTAGACCCATACTTTAGTGATAATCATTAATTTAATTCCTCAATAATTTGTGCAATCTTGATAAGTTGGTCAATTCTAATGGTGGGTATTAAAAAAAAATTATTGGTGGATCGGCAGGAATTTCCTTAGTTATCATCGGGTACTAAATTGATGATAAACCAAATAGGCCTGTGTCAATGTAATATATTCTAAAACACTTGTTATATTCATTTTATTTGATATTACAAAAATTCGGATATTATAAACTTTTTTTTTTGTGTGTGTGTGTCCCTAAGGTTAGGCCATATTCTTTTAGGCCAAAGCTTCCTATTTATTTCCCAATCCACTCCTCCTTAAAATAGCTCTTCCACATTTTCTTATGTTATGTTTTACCTAGATCGTAGATCCCCACTCTTGAGATCATCGTCAAAATATCCACTTATCCTCTCCCTTGGTAGTTTTCTATCATCTTTTATAGCTAAGTTGAATAGAGTTTACTGTGTCTTTTACATTCAACAATTCTGACAAAATGGGGTTAACCTCTCTAATCTGCAACTTCTTGGAAATAAATTATTGACAGACAGATGAAGATCATTGATTAGCGACTGATGTTCCAAATTTATAATTGCCAGAAATATTGATGCTGAATAGTGCAATATTTGAATTCTTTGGCATTTTTTGGAGTACACTCACAAATGGCCCTTACTTCAGCTTTGAGCAGGCTCTCTAGCTTTTATAGACCATATGCCCTTCTTGTGGGTTGCTTACTGGGTGCAGGTCCACTTGCACACATATGTTGGTGTTGCAAAGTGGGAAATACCAGCTTAGTGAAATCCCTCACATGAGATAGTTTATCAGGAGGGGCCATATATAACAGTTGAATGCTGGTTATGATTTTGACTTGCTTAGAACTGTAGATGAAATATGACTTGTTAATAGTATTTAGGAATCAGCAATGTATGTGGTGGACATCTTACCCTGTAGTCGTGACAATATGTGTAGCAGACTCGGCTGGGTTCTCTTTCAATTATTTTGGTATTAAAAATTGATAAATTTGAAGAAGAAATCCATTTGTGTATGTTTTGCTGTCTTAAAGGAACATCCCTTCTTGTATCTCCGAGTGGATATCATCTATATGTTTCTAGGGATCATCTGTTAGTTGTGTCATCCCTTTTATTGAGTTCTAACATCTAAATGCAGCATTTGTAGAAAACTTAATTATCTCAAGGACTAACATTAAGAAACTTGAAACTGAAACATCATCTAATATAAGCCTATTATGACGGATTGTTTCAGTTTGAGTGCTTTTATACATTTAGAAAATCAATTCATTTGAGGGCTATGTTAAATACAATTGAACTTTTTTACCCCAATGGATATTGTGATATGCTTCCAGAGGACAATAGTGTTTCCTGCTTAAAATGTAACTCTTGCCTATGACTTCAAAATCTCCAGTTCTGCTTTATTACTCTTTGCAGCACAGTATGGTTAAGATGGACTCTTATTTGCTATTTATAATTGGGCACAAAAATGCAATCAGATTTCTTATTTTGTGTTGCATATTACCTCAGAGGTTGTGGATATCCTCGTGTTCTTCATATAGAACATAATATGACACGAAATCAAAGAGCAACTTATTGTGTAATTATGAGTGGTAGTTCAGTATCCAGTAAACATTGGACAGTGCTATTGAACATGCAGCTTTGATTCATATTCGGGGAGCATTACCAATCTGTTCAATATTCTTTCTGGAATGACAATGACCTCTGCTGCTTCTGAACCAACTTGCACTTCCATTTCCTTATATGAAGTATTGCATATTTGATTTTTTTTTTTCAAATGGTTTCGCTTTTGGTATCTCTGCTATTGGGAGATAATTAGACAACTTGTTATGTTGTATTATATCATGTTTAAAGTTCCTGATATACTACTCCCTTTTGTTATGGTGGAAAGTAGGATTAACATGGAGTATTTCTATGCTATCAGATAGGGTTATATTTTTCATTGAACAGTATGAAAACTACAATAATGTTGAAGAAATTATGTAGCATGTGTTTCTGCTGGCGCCTTTCTTTGCATGTCTCAAGGCATCACGAAATTAACAAGTAATCCAACGATAACTGAAAAACACCAAACGCTACAAAGTGAACTATATCCGAATAGGGTCAATATTTCCTTACTGTCATTCTGCTGGAACAAAACTGATGCAATTGATAGGTCATTACAAATTTTAACTTGTATCTGTTTCATCCACATGCAGCTGATGGAGAACCTTGTTCCTGTTGTGGAGAAGAAAAGACCAAGGCGAGTTCTTCGAAGAGTGCAGTCCATGTGCTGGTAGGCTCTTCAATATTCATGCTCAATAAAGGTTAGGAATAAAGAAAAAAAAAACGGACAAAAGGGAATTCTCTGGTCTATCACTGAACAGAAAGCATGGAGCAAGAAGACATTCCTACTAATTTAAGGGTAAAAATATGATCGGACGTTCATCTGGCAGCTTACTTCTACTAAGGGCGGTTGGTGTTCATATGTAAAGAGAAGCCAAGTGCAGCCAAAGAACTGAAGATGGATATGCAACTTGTGGAAGTGTTGGTTAATTTGCATAGTTAGGTGTTATAGGAATAGAAAACCATCTAATTAATAGTTCAGTCCATCCTGTTATGTTGGAAGAATGAGTAGGAAAGCTTGACTAAATATACTTTATATCACATTATTATGTGAATACTGAAGAGAGTTGATGAATATGTAGCTATATATATTGAAATAAAAGAATGACATTGTGGGTGAAAAAGTGTTCAAGAATACAAAACACAAGAAAAATGGAGCAGAGGACTTCACTAATTGCCATTCAAGGATACCCCATAGTAACCAACAATAATCGTAACTGAAATAAATGAATTAGAAAGAGAAAGTGGAGAGAGCAAAGTGTGTAGTCTCATCATAATTAGAGAGTGGGTAGTGAGCATTAGTAGAGCTAAAATCCTCAAAATGAAATACCCCCAAAGTAGCTAAAGACCAAGAGATAGAGAAGAGAAGAACAAGTAGAGGAGAAGGGTAAGAGGTGATGAAGGAAAGCTAAGCTTCCATGGCCGAATGCCTCATGGAAGGAGAAGTGTTGCCGCCGTCAAAGAGTAACCTTCAAGAAGGGAAAAGAAATGAGGAAGTGTTGGATCCCCCCTCCTAGGCAATGCACTATTGCCTTCTATTTATAGGCGACTTTTCTCAATTGAAGTGGTCCCCAAGTCCTATCAATACTCAACATATCTCTAATAAGTGATGAGGGTCATAATGTGGGTCAATAAAGAGAGTTCCTTCCACATTAAGAATAATGGGTTAAATTTACATTATGGGTTTTTATTATGTCTAAACTACACCCCTAACCTCCATGCCACATGCTCTTTCCAATCTCTTCAAAATGTGAGTATGGTGTCGCGATGTCCATGTGTCACGGTTACGCAACATCTGTAGCCATAACCGGATCAGTCGTGCAACATATCACTCCCCAATAGACTTCGCAGTACACGCGTATATTGCTAGAGCTGTGCAGAAATGGTGGTAGACGCCCTTAAGAGACTGCTACGTCATCAGGACCTGTAGACCATGGAGGTACCACTCCTGTGTACGCTCTTCAGCTCCACAAATGCGCTACCACAAAAGGACCACCTTTAGAAGGCTTTTGAGTTGTCACGAGTAATCCGTCCCGATGTCGGACACATTGGGTCAACCCGTATACCAACTTCAGTGAGGCGGGTCCAAGGCTCTACCCAGTACCCTAAAGACCCCTTTACGAGTCGAGTGCACCCTAAAATAATACCTATGCCTACAGACATAAAAGTTCATATTATCTGGTGACACTTGATATCAGTTTTAAATACTGGCCTCAATGACTGGATAACTTAAAAACTATTTTGTCTTTGCAATGTTGTGATTAGTTTTTTCTAATAAAGTGATTGACAAAAACATTGTAAAACATGAAATAGAATTTGATTAATCTTGAATATGTTGAATGAGTGATATTTGGCTGTTGAGAAAGTTGGAGGAAAATTGAGTAGGTTTTACACCATTCAAGAGTGCTCTTAACAGTCATGCTGGTAAGCAGTGCATAACCATTTAGGGCAATATATGCATTGATCATGGTTTGGAAACTGTTTCCGGAAACAGCTTTTGTTGGAAAGAGGCCCTTTCAATGGTTTTCACAATTGATTGATGTAGAAAATTGATAAAAAGTCCTTAATACCCTTTTTTTTTCACCTATACGCCTCTACCAAGTACCAACGTTAATAAATTCGCCTTGATTGGTGTGGAAATACAAAATATTGCTTGCTTTGTATTTTTGAAAATAATTTTTATTTTTTAAAAATTAAAAATTAAAAAATTGTATAAAAATCTGCTTTGGTTCAATTTTTATAAAATAATTTTTGAAAAAATCAATTATAAAATTACATATTTTTAGAGAACTCATTTTTATTGTTCACTAAATATAATTTTATGTTCTCCCAATTCTCGATAACGGATATAAACCAAGCACACCATTAGTATTTCAAAAAAGATTAATGTTTGGTTACAAGGAATTAGAGCTTCAAAATTCCACTTGATTGGATTGGAGAAAATTAAATTCAACTTATATCCTTTCAAAAAATAAGTCAAAGAAACCGACAGAAACATTTAAACCAATTAGATGAACAAATAATAGGGGACAATTGACAACAAAGTCTTAACAAGAAGGTTTGACTTTTACAATTGTGTTGACCCTGTCATTGAACCACACCACAGTTGTCATCAGTAGTACTACAACATAAATGACTTTCAACAGCCAACTCCTATGATAGTGATGCTCAAAGGGGAGAGATTCAACAACAAATTGCAAAGAAGAAATGGCATTCTCATTGCTCTCTTTCTTCTTGTTTTTTTTTTGGGTACCATCCTACTGTATTTTCTACTTTATTCACAAGCCAATTTGGTATCGAAGCTGCTCAAGCAGATTGCGAAAGCCTGAAATGCAGATAGAGGATATCGATAATCCATCGTGAACATGTCTTTTCCGACCTTCCCAAACTGCAGTATGATTTTGTCGTGCTCAGGTTGGGCCGGCTGAGACGGTGGTGGTCCACCGGTGGATGGTGGTGGCTGTGTGGAAGCGATCAACTGAAAGTTCTTGACAGATGCAACAGTTACCCGCCCTCGAAAATTCAGGCACCAACACTGTAACTGTTCATGCCATCTTGGGGACTTGTTTTTGAGGACCAAGGGTCTCGCCTTGCCATCCTCGTCCTCATTGATCGAACCAGCAATTTCAGAAAACCGCGAGCTGCTGAACTCGACTGAGTGATCAAGGGACTTGGAAAAGGAAATGCTCCGAAAAGAGTCCTCAAGGGAACGGGGAAGAAGCTCGGGTTGGCCAGGCACCACGCCACCTGCATCAAGGGCTGAAGCTGGGATTGAGTGCATGATGCAGTTCATCCTTCGTGGGCCTCGTGTCCCAAGGACATTTAGCTCGTATGTGATTTGGGCGATGTTGTAGCTGCCTGTAGGGACTTTTGGGGAGACCTTTTTGGAATAGAATCTCCTGCTTGACCGCCCTGGTGGTGGGATATGGGCACAAGTATACGGAGGTTGTGTGTCGAATATTATAAATTTTGTCCCAAGAAAATTTGATCTGAAACAGGTAAATGAAGTTTATCAGTAAGAAAACTAGCATAAATTGAAAATAAATATCCTTTGCAGCCCAGAGAGAGAGAGAGCAGATAAAGTATGGAACAAATAATTAATACAAGCACAATCAATAGGAGAGTTGAACATAAACGGATTTACATGCACAAATTTTGGAATCCCAAATGACAAACCGCAAGTTTACTTCCTTAATGAGGAATGGATTTGTTTCGGCCTTGCATGCAGGGCCCAGAATGGACTAATAGGTAAATTTAAGTGATCTTTAATTTTCTTTAACACAAGGAATGATTGTATTTTTTACTAATTAATGAACACCGAACTCAAACATCACTGGATAATGATTTTAAGAACGGAATAAATCAAAAAAATCCTACCATATATACATGCAAGGATTATGATAATAAAATACAAATCAGAAAAAAAAAGATCAAAAGTATCAATAAAGATAGCCTATATAACATATCATTTACAATATATACAAATAAAAGTAAATAGGAAATCTAAAAAATTACTAAAGGGAAAGAAAAAAAAAGGAAAAATTAAATATAATTATGATTCTTTACCTACATGACATACATCCTCATTTATGAGATATATATATATAATTATATAAAAAAAAAAATTACTATTGACCACAAACTTAAGTGACAAGGTGTGAGAGCGCAACAGAAGCTTATATTGAGAGCATGAAGGTATAAAGGCGATTAATGTAAAAGTCGAAGTTATATATTAATATAATCTATAATGCTATTTTAACAAGTACTAAGGTATGCTTTAGTGGAAAGAGTGTTGAGATGAGATCACGGGAGGCAAGGTGCCTTGGTTCGAATCTGAGCAGCCAATTACATAGTTTCTCAATTGACGATTTAGAGGCTGGGAGCCCTAACAGACATCGGGCCATACCGGTCCAAAACAGCTGTTTTTAATGTTGTTGTGAAGGTAACCCCGGTGTACCGGTATTGGAACACCCTGTTGGGAACTGGCTGGTTTGGAGGACCATGCTAGTAATACTAATAACCTGATAAAAAGTTCTTGCTTTTGTTCAAAGCAGTCAATCCTGTTGACAAATTAAGAGTTTACTGCTGAGTCATCCTATCATAACACAGTCCTCTTACAGTGTCAATTGTTGTATCATGATAAACCTTCATGATTCTTTATTTACTTTCTAGACTTTTTTGGGGGTAAAATTTCTCATGAAGCAAGGAAAGAGATCTGTGAACTTAAGGTAGTTTGCAATAACAATACCAGAGAAGTAAAGTACATAAAAGGAAAGAATGGAAAAACATAGCATAAGTAATCAGTTTCTAATGTAGAATAATCACTTTCTAAAGTAGAAGCTCGAGGATTTAAGTTCCTTAGGGGCTAAGTGGGTTTGTGTCTCTCAATTAGGAGGAAAAAAAAGAAATGAAATATTGAATCTTTTTTGTTCAATTTGATTACCTCAGCTTTCCAATATAGGTGCTGCTTGATCTTGAAATATTATCAGCATCCATTGAGATAACATACTCTGTACAAGTAGTTCGCCGAGTTCGTTTTGCAGAAAGAAGAAATTTACCATTTTCAACTAGCAAAGCTGCATATTAGAACACAATATAATAGGTAGAATTCAGTAGGCCGAGGGACAAATTTCAAATAGTAAAAAATGTTCTATTATATATTTACAAACTACTACCAAAGCAAAAAGACCAGTTAAATTACCAACCCCACTGGACAGCTCATGGCACACAAGATGAATGACAATTAATTCGAGGAAAGAAGAATTTATATATAGTACCATTTATCAGAGCTCTTGGGTAAATAGAAGGAAAATAACATTTCGAACAGCTGTGAAAGTTATTTTTTTTTTTTAAGGATCTTATAAACACTGAAACAGCTTATTGAATAGAGGGTCTGTAAATGCATTCCTTTCCTACCCTTTACCAATCAGATTTTAGTAGATGCAACAAGTGGTAATGACAGAGTTGTTCAACTTAAACAAATTTAGACATCCATAGCCATAAAAACTTTCATCTACAAGGCTTAGCTGGAACAAAAGGAACAACAAATTAAGCAATGTCCTATTGGCCTTTATAAATCTGTAGGACAAAAGTTGGGATAATTAAGTTTATTTCAACATCATTTCTTGAACATCCTCATTAAAGAATGCCACTATACAGTAGCCTATGCCACATCCAGATTCCTTACAAGAACCTGATAAGTGACAATTCTGCAGGTGTACATTACACATCACTATACCACTGAAAACAAATTATTGGAAACAAAGAACAACATGCTATTTATTTCTTTACGAAGTTGATCAAAGCAAAGACAACGAAAAGGAGTAAAATGAACCAATATCTTTATGGAAAAAGCATATATAGCAGTTTTCGCCAAACCAACACTTCAACTAGATGCTTACCAGGGCTAAGGCACAGGAAAAGATGGTATGTTAAATTAGATTTATCTCTTTTAATGAAGCATTGAATAGTTCCATCACGAGGTCCAGGCTGAAAAGTCAAACATGAACAAAAAATTATTATGTTCTTACCGCTGAATGCTATTAAAATATAATTCCCATATAGGGGAAATTGGGTTTTCCGATAGTAAATGATGTCGGAATAGATAACAATATCTCATAAGATTTATCAAATGAGCACAGAAAAAAAAAAGAAAAAAGAAAAAAAAGAAAAGATGGTATTCATTATACCTGTTTCAGCGAAACCGGAAAAGTAAGCTTCCCACAGAACTCTGGATTTCTAACGATTTCTTTGCACATACTTCTCCATGACCTACATACAGCAGCGCATGCAACAACATGCTTCCGCGCAGGCCATGTACTCTCACTCTCCTCCAACCTTTTGATCACATCAAAAAGAAGCTCTGGTGGGAGGTTTGCCCAACGACTGTTCTGAATTACCAAAGGCTGGTCATGCAAATCGTGAAATGACCCATGAGATTTCCCCCTGTGATGGCCTGGCAGCCTAACGTCAAAACTCCGCCTGGATAAGCTCCCAAAACCATCCCTGACGTCACGAACTATGCTGCGGAATGACATTTAAACTCTCAAACTGATAGATGGCAAATAAGATGCCAGAACAGTGCACGGACTCTCCCTCTCCCTTGTCCTCCTTCTTTGTGTAATAAATTACATTCACTTTTAATATGAAAGCAGCTACAAATAAATAGAGGTCAGAAGGTAAATTAGTTTTGTACCAAAAGAAGAGTGAATAAATACATGAATGAAAAGAGTAAAAGGAACCACCAAGTGCTACAGCCTACTGTTACTTTTCCACCTTCCAAACAAGAAGGTCGAGGGTTCAAGTCTCCAGGGATAAAGAGGGTGGGTGAGTTTCAACAAGAAAAAAAATAAAAAAATGAAAAAGAAAAGAGAGAAAAAGGCACCAAGAAAAAAGAAAAAAGCAAAGTTAAGAAAAGAAAAAGAGATGGGTAAGAAAGGAAAGCTTCACATGTGCCTGAAAAGCTGGCCTAAATCACCAAAGTGTTGTTAGAAAGAACTTTTTAGGTTCTTAGACCTCACATAACCAGAGCCTACTGGTTCTTAAAATATGATTTCTTGAAGAATATCTTAGAACCCAAGGCTAAGACAATGTCATCATGAGATATAGGAAATAGAATGCCCTTATAAAATACTAGAGGAAACTCCAACACAAGACTCAACAACACTATAATGTTAATAATAGCTTCCATATGAATACTTCTACATATTGGGCAAGAACTTTTACCCTTTTAGCTCAGCTAAAATGAAAAAGAAACCCCATCCCCTTTTGTAAAAGCTTTCTTACCTAGAATCCAAAGAAAATTTAGCAGAGAATGATTTGCACCCACAATCAAAAAATCCCAAATCTAGATAATCGTAAATACATACAACAAGAAGAAAAAAAATCATATACATCCCACAAATTGAGTAGGAATTAATTTAGAATCGTCTCAAGTCCACAAAACAAGCTAAATAAGGAATCATCAGCACCATCATTGTAGCTTAAACTGTGAATATACCAGCTTGATTTAGCAAAATCATCTATATATATATATATATATATATAAGCATAAATTGATGTATAAGATACCAACAAAATTGATCCTTTATCACAAAATAAAGCACTTTTTCGGGGGAAATTAATCACAGAATTAAAGCTTAGAAGACTAACCTGTTGAATTTCAAACGCTATAAGCTTATGAAAGCTCCATGGCTTCTTCAAAGTTCTGCAAGAACCATGTAAACCGCACAATTTCTTTAAAACAACAAAACAATCGAAGCTCAGAAATCAGAGAACCCTATAAGTTGAGCCAATTTTCTCGCTCTTAAACTGGGGAAAACCAAAACTTCAATTAAATATAGATATATACATTTACATATATATATACAGTGAGAAACCCCAAGAAAACTCAAAGTAAAAGGCTAACATTTTCTACAATGTAGCAAAAGAAATCCAACACCCAACAAAACCCTAATGATTTGAAGGGTAAATCAAGATTTAACTGCAACTAAGATGTCTGTATATATATGTATATATTGAAGGTTAGTGAAGTGAGATCTGAGATCTATACCTTAGATATGAAAAAAAAAAATTAGAAGAGAAGTGAGTGTGTATATATATATATATATATATAGTCAGAGAAAAATTGTAGATCTTTTACAACCCAGAAAAAAAAGCATGTCAGACATGTATCACTCTCTTTCTCTCTCAAAGTGGGCTCTCTCTCTATATCTCTCTCATCCGGACTCCAAGAGAAAATTTCAATCTAGTTCAACAAACCAGAGAAAGAAGAAAAAGGCAACATATTAATATTTAATTCTAGAACATCATAACATATTCCCTATATTTATATAATAAGATATATGTGTATATATATATATATGTAATTATGTATGTATGTGACTGTGTGTGTGTTAGTTATACTTGGACCTACATCACCAAACCTGGCCACATTGCAACTACCAAAATCGCGTTTTGACTTTTCCGGCCAAGTTAGGGGTTTTATCATGCACCACAACATAGACCATATACTATAGTATACATAATAATAAAATACATTGCAATGTTTATTTTTACTAAGATATAAATAATTTTATTACTCTATAATTGAGTTCCAGGGCAACCCGTATTATCTCCATTTTCTCTAAAATTGAATAAGTTTCAGTGATAGATTTAATGGTTTGGATTGATCGACCCCTTAAATCTTAGTTTAGTGGAAAAAAAAAATGGAAATAAATTTTTTTTTTAATTATAGTGGTGACAAATTTTTTTCATCTGAGGGAAAAATGCTTAAATGAAAATTGAAACTCAAATTTATTACAATTTGATTATACATTTGAATAGGTTGGACATTTTTGTGGAATAAATTATTGCTTTCGAATTAAAATGGGAGATTTTGGTGTTTCATTTTTTAATTGAGTAAGTATGTTTTTAAATTTAGTGGTATAAATTCTTGTTGATTAATAAATTAATAATATGTTTGGCAAATGGTAAATGCATTGTCTCATTTCCTCTTTTGGTTTAACCATTTTTCGGAAACGCGAAATTAAATATTGGGGGAGCTTTTCAACTAATAAAAGAAGATGTACATGTTTCAACTAATTTTTAGTACTTTCCAGAGACTCAAAAATAATAATAAATTAAAACCTCAAAATAATAATAATAAAATGTTACTATACTAAAAAGGATCATTGTGTAAAATAATATTATATATAAATAAATTAAAAGCGGACAGACTCACTAGAAAAAGTCAAATATATGCTACCTTGCTTCTATTTGTCATGCAAAAAAAAATTGTATTAGAAGTGATGTTCTATTCTAAAGTAACTACAAAATAATATTTTATTATCATAATTATTAAAAAAATTAGTTAAGAAGTAGGTCGTCATGTTATGGTGACAAATGGCACCGTGGAAATTAATACACGTATATGTGAATTTAAAATGGAGGTAAATGCGTATTCTTATTCAAGGGAGACATTTTCAATTATTGAAGAGTTAACAGTAGGCATTTTCATGTAATTCCTGGTCAAATTGGGATTTTTTAGGTACTACCAGACTCTGACGGCCTGACTTATTTGAGCCCAACTCACAAATTCCAAACACTCTGGTCCATTGTTGACCCAATTACATCTAGGGTTGCACAAAATAACCGGCGGTGGTTCGGTTTCAAATATCGTTACTTTTTTTTTATTTTTATCTCTTTGAAATTGAACCGAACTAATTTTTAATAATATATATATATACTACACAAAGGAACCAGACCAATTTTTTCTTATACTATATATACCTCTTCTCTGCCCTAGCTATGCCTCTCTCACGGTTTTCCCTTGTCTTCTTTAGATTTTTATTTATGTTTTACGCAAAAGTAATAAGATATTTGAATATGCTTGAGATTTTATGTATAGATTTTTATTTATGTGTTAGTTTGGCTATTTTTTCCTTGTTAATCTGCTTATTTGGTTGACGTATTTCAACAATCAAAATTGTCTATATTTTTTTATGTAATCTTGATTATTGAATAATTATTTGGTATTTTTTGCAATTTTGTATGTATGTGTAAGTTTTTTTCGGTAATTTAATACCTAATGCATATATATTTTAAACCAACAGTCCTGAGATTGATTATTTTATTATGATTTTGTCTAATTTAATTATATATTTTATTTTTATTTTTTAAAAGGAATAATAAAAACTGAACCAAAATTTTCGATTTGATTCTTGCCTTTTCGATTCGATTCCGGCCGAAACCGGAACGGAACCTTCTAATTACAACTCTATATATATATATATTCACAAACAAATTGTCACATCAGACTCATATAGGCATTGCCACGTCCATTTATTTCAATATAGTTTGTGAAAATGGTGAGGACTTACTTTTTGTAACTTGCTCTGACTGACTTAGTTAAATATAGTATAATTTGCACTAACATCCTCTGAGGTTAAGTTTAATTTCACTTTTATGCCGGTCAATGTAATTTTCATCCCAACACCTCTTGAGGTTTGATTTTCCTTGCAATGACACCCCCTAGGTCAATAAAATGACCAAAATACCCTTGATAAAATTCAAAAATATTATATATAATGTGAAATGACCTTTATGCCCCAACCCCAAATATATAAAATTTTGAAAAACATATATATATATTCGAAAAAATGTATAAAATTCGAAAACAAATATTTAAAATTTGAAAAATATATATAAAATTAGAAATATATATATATAATTCAAAATATATATATTTTCTAAAACAAAATTCAAAAAATTATATAATTTCGAAAAACATATATAAATTTAAATATATATATAATTCAAAAATATATATAAAATTTGAAATATATATATATAATTTGAAAAATATATAAATTCGAATATATATATATTTCAAAAATATATATAAAATTCAAAATATATATTTTTTCAAAAACAAAATTCAAAAAATTATATAATTTTGAAAAACATATATAAATTTCGAAAAATATATATAAAATTCAAAAAAATATATAAAATTTGAAATATATATATAATTCGAAAATATATAATAAAATTTGAAAAATATATAAATTCGAATATATATGTATATTTTTGAATTTGTTTTTAATTTTATATATATTTTTTGAAATTTTACCCAACAACTCGGCTTGTCATAGATGAATTGTCCACGAATTTTTTGAGATTACCCATTTTATATATATAAATTCGAAATATATATATAATTAAAAATATATATATATAATTCAAATATATATATAAATTTTGAATTGTTTTTATAAAATTCGGATAAATTATATAAATTTTGAAAACATCATATAAATTTCGGAACAAATATATATATTTTGGGAAAATATATATAAAAGAAGACAACTAATTGATGTTGGTGCTAAGTAGTTTGATTCACTTCATTAGAAAAGATATGACATTTTAACAATATATATATATATATTTTTCTAAAATTATATAATTTTTTGAAATTTGTTTTTGAAAATATATATTTTTTGAATTATATATATATATATATATTCGAATTATATATATATATATATTTCAAATTTTATATATATTTTTTAATTTTATATATATTTTTTGAAATTTGTATATGTTTTTCGGAATTATATAATTTTTTGAATTTTGTTTTTGAATATATATATATTTTGAATTTTATATATTTTTTTAAAATATATATATATATTTGAATTTAAATATTTTTCAAATTATATATATTTTCAAATTATATATATATTTCAAATTTTATATATGTTTTTGAATTTTATATATAGTTTTTGAAATTTATATATATTTTTCGAAATTTATATTTTTTTTTCTAATTTTATATATTTTTTTCAAAATTTAAATATTTGTTTTCGAATTTTATACATTTTTTTGAATTTTATATATTTTATCGAATTTATATATATATTTTTTGAAATTTTATATATTTGGGGCTGGGGCATAAAAGTCATTTCACATTACATATAATATTTTTGAATTTTATCAAGGGTATTTTGGTCATTTTATTGGCCCAGGGGGTGTCATTGCAAGGAAAACCAAACCTCAGAGGGCGTTGGGACGAAAATTGCGTTGACCGACACAAAGGTAAAATTGACCTTAACCTCAGGGGGTGTTAGTGCAAATTGCCCTTAAATATATATATAAGACAATACTTCGCTCCTATATCATGAGGACAAAGTTCTTCCTTCCTATTTGTAAGAATATTTGTAGTATTGTTTATTATTGGCATGTTCTAGATAATAATTATGTTGAGTGAATTATGAGGTCGGGTAAGTTTAGGAAAATTAAAGTAGTCAAGAAAGATATCAACAAGTTTCGTCAAACTAAAATCAAGATTACAGTATCGAAGAATACAAGAGAAATGAAAAAGAAGAAAGTTTGAGCAAAAATGGTCTTCCGGAGGGCAAAAACGATATTGTTCGGAGCCAAAACTTTAGGAAACATCCCAACAGAGTCGAGGGGGTTCAAATGGAAGAAAAGTTGGGAAAAGTAGTTTTCATGAATTTTCCTACGCTTGAGCTACGCTTACAGTAGCTAAAAGTGGCTAGAAACGTCAAAAATTACGCTCAATCTACGTTTATGATTTTTGGCCTACGACTAAGTTACGCTTGAGCGTAGCAACCCCTACGCTATGCGTAGGTAGAAGCATGGTTGTCTACAAATACAAGTTCTGATCCGTTTCAATTTTTATCAACTTGGGTTACACTCTAATATATCCTAACACGTGTATAAAATATATTTACATCAAAATTTGACAGATTTACTCCAAATTACAAGATGATTACACAAGGAAGGAATCCTAGTCCAAAAAAGATAAAAAATTACTCAATATATGATTCATCTCTCTATAAATAAGAGAGTCATTACAGAATTTTGGTGTGGCTTTTATGAGATATCTGTAATACTTTCATAGATCAGATCCGTCTGTAGAGAAAAAAATGAAGAGATCGCTTGATCATTCTATATCAAGGGTTTCTCTAGTTTTTGACGGGTATTCAATTGTGCTTCAACATTTGACATCTTTATGTACAATTGAATGATCCAGTTGTTGTAAAACCATCACACCACCTTGTGCAACGTGGTTGCATCGATCCGTTGAAAAGTAGAGCCGTTGGAGTACGGAGATCAGAGCAAGAAGCTTCGTGGAAAATTGATTTGTTGATAAACGGAGTTGTCAGAATACGGAGATCGGAACAAGAGTTTCGTGAAGTACGAATGGATCTAAACTTTCAGACGTCGGGTGAAGAATGACAAATCACAGTGGTTATAAGTCATGTTTTCATAGAGTCTGTACAAATTATCTGATTCATAGTGCATCGATACTCGAGTGTATCCGTGATTTTTTCCTTGGAACGTTTCCTAGGTTTTTTCACATAAAAATCTCTGTGTCGTCTCATGATTTATTTTCTCCACTTTTATTCATCATTGCTTGATTAATCTGATTGGAGAATTAGGGTTTCGTGACTGATTAAAATTGAATTTCCGCTAGATAATTTTAATTGATCATAAAATTGATAAAAAAAAAAAAAAAAACCTATTCACCCCCTTTCTAGGATATTTTTCTTAGTCGCTTAGGTAATTTCACTGTTGATGTGGTCCAATACGGTTTAGATATATGGGCGAAATCTTTTAAAAAGGGAATTGGCACGAACTGCGCTTTTTATGGTATTTATATTAATTTTTTATTTAAATTTTTTTTATCACATATCCAAATTATATTGAATCATATTAGGGAAAAGGACAAACTGATTCAAGAAAGACTCGGATAGGTATTGTCATATCCATTTATTTCAATATAGTATGTGAAAATGATGAGGACTTACTTTTTGTAACTTTGCTCTGACTTACTAAGTTACTATTCTTTACCAATTCTATTTTTAATAAGATACAGTACTATTTTATTATATGGAGATAGAAAAAGCAATGCATGATTACATTGAGTGGAATTATAAGTATTTATGCAATCTTTTTTTCTTTGCAGAGAAGCTTTAATGATGCAGAATCAAAATAAATCAATTGGGGAAATATGATGAAAGAAAAATAGATAGAATTTGAACAAATATATACTGATTATAAAGAAATACTCACCCAAAATGTTAGCACTTTTAATTGTAGTGAGAATGTAAAGCAAACGAGTTCAGCATATTGCTCTAATTTTTATTTTTGTTTTAATTTTAATTTTTTTTAACCATTTATGTGAATAATTTTAACGCAATCTTTACGGTTTTATATATAGCCTAAACATGATTATTTTGGCAATAAGGATGGAAAAACCATACCAATTGCGCTAACAATGACGGGTTGATGGGGTGTGACATAATTTATCCAATAAAAATAAATAAAAAATAAGCTGGTGAATACATATTAATATTAACATTTTCAATAAGACTCTACTAAAGTATAAGTTCATTGACTTAGCCTAAACATAATTTTCCTGATTAATATCATGTGTTCAATTTGGATATCATCATATATCCAGAGTCCAATATTAAAATGATTTTAGAATTTTGGAAATACTCATTGTTTTATATATCTTTTGTTATACCCGTGGTAAAAGTTTAAGCTTTTAAAATAATTGAAAAGCCTAGGCTCTCAAATGTCACCCTTAACGTAGACCCATTTGTGCCCAAGCTGGCTCAACTCAGTCCTTCAGGGACGCAAGTGCATCCCTCCCGCGACCATTTTTAATCTTTTTCATCCCAGTTCAATTCGTTTCTTGTTCCAACACCCCGCCATGACGCGTATGGTCCAGACTACGTACACTCACAGACATGTTTTCCACTCAATCTTACTCCGCAACACTCGTCCGCGAGCGTTGCCAACTCGACGGACCTTCTAAAATTTAGATCAATCGTATCCAAGTTCTAGAGCATAAATATTGTTGGAAAATGTTTGAATGGAAAACGGATCTGGGTCGGGTTTTTAGACACGCGGGTTACCATATTAGTTGTGATTATGTTTTGACAGTTGGACAGTTGACGTGTTTCTTCCAAGGGTTGCCTTAACTGTTTAGGAAGTCATTCGTTCTCTATAAAGAACTTAGGCATGTTTTTCAAAATCATTAGGATATACCTAAAATCTCCCGATTCATCTCTTTCTGCATATATCACATATTAGTATATATTAGGGTTATAGGGTTCGAGTACAAACACATATTTGAGTTCGCTGGTCTCTGGAAAATTGGAGTGCTACTTCTCCATAAACAAAATCCGTTTTATCTTGGGAGACAATTGTTCATACACCTTGAGCACCGGAGATGGAGCATGTAATACCCCGTATTTAAATAATAATTGTTTTATTTCCTTATTTATTTTGGATGGCATAGTGGGTATTTAAATTATTGAGTAAGGATACTCTAGTCATTTTAAGACTACTAGGTAATTTTCGTTATTATGGAATCTGATAATGGTATATTAGTCTTTATGATGAGTGACAGGTTGGTTATTATGACAAATCTAGAGGTATTATGGTCATTTGTCGTAACCTAGTTTCCCCTATATAAGCATAAGGATTCAACTTATTCCCTCAAATACAATTTCAGACTTCTCTTTTCTTCTTCCTTTCCTTCTTCACTCACTTATATACATATATATATAGAGAGAGAGGGCAATTACTTGGTACGGATCTGGTTGGTGGTGTAGTAAACTCCAAATCCGTGGTGTAGTAATCTCTCCAAATCAGGCAAGACATATGTTCTACTCTTCTTCTTTGTACTAAAATTCGTAACATTTGTTCTGTGCTCCTATAAAATGTTATATATTAATTTTGTATATGTATACTTATGAGTATTAACATGTTCATATATGTATTGATATGTGGTTATATGAGCATATATGTGTAGATCCGTAGTTATATGTATTGATATGTAATTATATAAGCATGTATGTGTAGATCTGTAGTTATATGTAATTATATGAGCATGTATGTGTAGATCCGTAGCTATATGTCTATATGAATAGATCCGTAGTTGTATGAGAATGTATGTATGGATCGGTAGTTATATGGTTATATGTATAGATCAATAGTTATATGAGCATGTATGTATAGATCCGTAGTTATGTGAATACATATGTATATATCTGTTATAATATGTTTGTATTTATGTATATATATGATATATAAATTATGTTATACATATATGAATAGATCCGAGAGTATATGTATGGATCATATGTATATGTACAGATTTGTGATACATACAACTACTCATGTATAGAGCGGTTATTGTAGGTTTTGATTCATGACTACATATGATAGTATATTCTGTTTATACGTATATACCTTTATTTGTAGTTATATGTACGGATCTGTTTTATCATGTTCATATCCATGAATATATACGATGTTTATTGTATTTTGTGTAGATAGACATGTATGGATTTATGTTTAAATGTATAGATCTGTGAGCATACATATATGTCATGTTATTATAATTTATGTTGAAGTGTATATGATTTGAACTACATATAGAAATATTTTAGGTTTCAATGTTGACAAGGAATTTAATCATTGTTATGAGAGAAACACTACTTATATTGTGTAATTGTTTTTCTCTATTTTCTTTATTTATTGATTTAGATGTTATTATGTTTTCCCATGAATTATACTAAAATACGTAGATTCGATCGTATAAATGAACAATTTTGATCGTATAAATATACTGTATTTTCTGGCACTGGGAAATGATCGCGCCGCCCCCTCTGGACCCCCAGACTCGACTTTATAAATTGTTATACGTTCCCGAGTAAAGAATGGAAATGAATTAATAATTTTGTAAAATCATAAGATTTAATTAAAATGACTATGGTCGGGAGATTTAAAAGGAACCACAAGGAGGCTGACTAATAAACGCAATATCACTAGTACGGTAGTACCACGGGACATAGATGAGTTATCGGGTACGTGGTTATGGTTTGACATGGAGATTATGAGAATTGGACTTATGGAAGGAATTTATGGTATTTGTTTTATATCTTCACGGTGGTATCCTAGTAAATATAAATGAAAGTTATGAAATTAATTATATTTTTACGGTGATATTCTAGTGAATATAAAGTATAGTAAGGTATATTAATATTTATTAATATTTTCGGGATAGGTGTCACTGGGAAAGGGGATATTTTTAGTACTCTATTTAGGATCATGTAGAGATGTACTTGCTCGTGGGTTTAGGAATGACAATGGGGCGGGTCGGGGCAGGTATCATATTCCCTATCCTTGAACCCGGTTTAATTTCCCCGCCCTGTCCCCGATTATTTTTTTTATTTTTCACCTCGCCCCGCCCCGTGACCCGATTATCCTTGCCCCGCCCCCCGCCCCACGACCCTATTAGCTTTCTACCTGCAAGGGAAGGAAATCAAAGATCTAAGAATGTTGCAAATACACCAGAAAAAAAATAAAAAATAAAAATCGGAAAGTGGCATGCACTACTTCAAAATTTGCAAAATCCTAAGTTTGAAATTCAAGATACAGACTTTGAATTGCCAAAACCAATTTTCGAAATGCCAAAATTCCTAATTTTCAAAATGTCCAAAATTCCCAATTTCTGAATTCCAAAGTACAAACTTAGAACTGCATGAATCCTAAATTTTGAAATCTAAAAAACCAAAATTAGATCTGCTAAACCAATTTTCGAAATGTCTCAAAATCACAAAATTCACAGAATGAATGCAGGAGCAAGGGAAATAAAAGCTGAATTGAAAGTGGAATTGACAAGGGTTAGGAATGGAGCTTACAAAATATTTTAGGGCATCGTTGAAGAGAATGGTCCTTGAGGTCGCTTGTGATTGGAGTCGCTGAACCGTATTGATCGACCACGGAGGGAATGGGTGGTCGTTGTAGAGACTAGAGGAGCAACTACCTGGTTGGAGATCGGCGACTCGACGCAAAAAGGTCAGAGTAGTGGTGGAGGTTGGCGACTCGTCAAACACAAAGTTGGTCGCGAGATGTTCAGGTCGGTGGTGGAATAGCTCGGTTGAGACAAGATGGGGTGATGAGGATGAGCAGCGGCAATCGTGCGCGAAGCCTCTTCGTTGGAGTGCGCAAAGGATGGGCGGCGGCGTGACAAGCCTGGTGCGCAGAGACATAGCACTAATTTGAAGACTAGGGTTTGGGATAAGATATATATATATATATATATATATATATATATATATATATATATATATATATATATATATATATATATGGGCTATGTTTGTAATATGTCAAATATATACGGTTAGTTTAATAAATAACCAATTAAGCGAGGCGGGTCAGTTATTCGGGGCAGGGTGGGGGTGACCCATACCCGCCCCGTTTATAATCGGGTAATTTTTTTTACCCCATACCCGCCCCGATTAGTTTAACGGGGCAGGATAAACAGGGCGGGGCGGGGCGGGTCCCCGTTGGGGCGGGTTTTTTTGCCATCCTTACGTGGGTTTGACCCACCTTTGTTGATATTTCAGGTCCTCGGCAATTTCATCCGCAGGGTTGAGGATTTGTCTCTTCTGTCTTCTCTGTCTAGCAGTTTCCTTACACTACAGGGTAAGAATTCAGTCTTATTGTAGTTAATGTATTTTTTGTGTGATCAAGGGTTCATGTTATAGAATTCCCAAGTTGTATTAATTTGAAAACTTAAGTTATTCCGATGATGTATTAGGTGTGGGATCTTTTATGTATAAGTGTTATCATCGACTCTTATTATCCTATTTCTATTTTATGTCTTATCATCTGTGCTTATTTTTGTCAACTGAAAATGTTCCTAGTTTCTGTGTATGGGCCTGACCAACCTATGCATGGAAATTTGGGGGTGTCACAGAACAAATTTGCCTTAAGGAAACTGTGGTTGCATAGGACTTTGATTCATTTTCTGTTTCAATTTCTCACTTCTAGATCGTATTGTAAGTTTTACCTTTTTCGTATCAGTTTCCTTCTATATATCGTATATGCATGTTTTTGCCTATATATATATATACATGTTTGGTTTCACAAAACCCCCCTATACTATTCAATTTAATTAATTAACCACCACTGTGTCCACTTTGCCCCCTATACTATTCGATTTCACCACTATGCCCCATCCCCTCACATTTTGAGTCATAATACCTAAACTACTCTCAATAGTATATGGGGATTTAGTGAAATCAAGCCTTTAAAAAATTATTTTTCGAAAATCAATTATATTTTTCGTAAAAAATATAAATTTCAAAAATATATATATATTTCGGAATTTTTTTTTTCGAAAACAATATATATATTGGAAAATGCTACATATTTCGGAATATATATATATATATATATATATATATATATATAATTCGTCAAAAATATATATTTTTATGAATTGTTTTAAAAAAATATGAAAAATAATTTTTTTGTGAAAAATATACATTATTTTCCAAAATATAAAAAATATATATTATTTTCGGAAAAAATAATATATATTTCTTGCAAAAAAAATTATTTTTCGAAAAAAAATTCATTTTTTGGAAAATAATATATATTTTTCAGAAAAAATTCATATTTTGGAAAATAATATATATTTTTCTCAAAAAAATTATTTTTCGGAAAAAATCCTATTTTGGAACATAATATATAATTTTCCCCCAAAAAAAAATTTTTCGGAAAAAATTCATATTTTTTGAAAACAATTCGAAAAATATATATATTTGACGAATTATATATATATTCAAAAATATATATCATTTTTCAATATATATATATATATTTCCTAATATATATATATTTCTCGAAATATATATATTTTCCAAAATATTTATTATTTTCAAAAAATATTTTTTTCCCAAAATAGATATATTTTTTTGAAATTTATAATTTTTACGAAAAATATTATTAATTTTTGAAAAATAATTTTTTTAAAGACTTGATATCACTAAACCCCCTATACTATTGAGGGTAGTTTGGATATTATAATTCAAAATGTGAAGGGAGGAGGCATAGTGATAAAATTGAATAGTATATGAGGCAAATTGGACACAATAAAAGTTAGTTGATTGAATTAAATAGTATAGGAGAGTTTTGTAAAATTAACCCTATATATATACATGCGTTTGCTTTTGTATATTAAATGTTTAGTATATATATATGTTTCAAATATACACTCAGTTTTTTTTCGATTAGCGTGTATATATATATACATATAATATAAATACATTGTTGTTTCACGAAATTTTTTATATATATATTAATAGTATTAGACAACAATATTTTGCTTATTTTTTGTTTGTTGTTGTTTCTGCTACTGTTATTATAAGTATATATATATTGTTTTTCATTATATATATATAGATATTGTTTTTGTACGTATATATATATATATACTCGAGAATCCGGTATAGAATCAAATGTCTAACATCTTAAGCCAACATGGACTCTATTGCATAAATGATTTTACGTGAGATTATTATATATGTTTTACTGAGAGATAATACTGATGTTTGATAATAAGACAATATTGCATATATAAATTTAAATATGTCTTAATGGATATGTATCAATAATCCTTCGTTTTGCATGACATACATGTTTACTGTATAACGTTTACATCTATGTTTGGATATGTACGGTGTTTTCGGAGTATTGATATGGAATTATTTTCTCTAGTTAAATGAATCTCTTCCTATAAGTAAATGACTTCATGTGTTTCAGTGTCTTACTTTAATCACACTAATAGGTGTATTTATGTCAACACTGTTAGTTGTTTAAACGGGTGGAATGGCACATTTGTATGTAATTGTTATAGGTATACATGTCTATACACCATAAGATTGGTATGTTAATTTGTGATAATCTTTTCGTTAAGACTACAAAATTCCACATAAATATGTAAGCATATATATATATATATATATTTGTATGTGTATGATATATGTTTATTTGTATGGGTTTGTTTTCTATACGGTGACATTCCCATATCCAATTATTCTATATTCTGTGATTGGATAATAGTACGTGGAAATTTAAAGTTGGGTTAAGTATTGCATTGGATATTATATGATGCAGGAGGATCAGCGCAAGGATAGCAGAAAATTGTGATCTGCTGTTTTCCTTTTCAAATTTTTATTTTTAGTTAATTTTTGCTATTTAGGGTAATTTTCTATTTGTCAATTAGGAATTGATTCTGAACCTGATTTGGGCCAGATTTTTGGTAATCTTTTGATTTCTTTCCTTGTTTCGTTTTGGTAAGACTTTTAGGTTTTGCTATTTTTGGTAAAATCCCATTAGGGGTCGATTTTCAGCTATTTAAACCCGGCATGTGGGTTGTTTTAAATTAGTTTTGAATATTAAGAATTTTATTAAATTTCAGAGTGTTCTCTGAATTTTGGATCGAATAATTTCTCCCTTTTCTTTCTTGCAAATTACCCGTTGCGCTAGCCTGCAGAATAATCTCTATTCTGTCCGGCGTCAATTGGTATCAGAGCTCAGCATCTTCCTGAGGCGGTTTATTTTCATCAGTTTTCAATGGCTGGTGGTCGTGGTCGTGGTGGTCGTCGTGGGCAGGTTCCGATTGAGGAAGTCCCGCACCGTGATCGTAACGTTCAGGATGTTATGATTGAGGATTTGCAGAAGCAAGTGGCAGAGTTAATCCAGCGCCTGGCGGCGCAGGAAATCGGTAATCATGATGTGGAAGATTCTGATACCGACAATTCCACCTTCGAAAATCCGTATCCACCGTTATGGCCAATATTTTCGGAAGATTCTGATTCCGAAGATGATTGGTTGAAAACCGATACTTTCGTTGGAGAGCCAGTGTATGACACAGAAGGAGATGATGATGTGTTGTATGGGGACGGCCATGAAACTCTGATCATTCCTAAGAGCCTCCTGACTCCCAGAAGCGATTCCAAAGATGATTGGTTGAGAACCAATGTTTTCCATACAACCTGCACCATGGCCGACAAAGTCTGCAAGATGATTATTGACAGTGGCAGTTGCGAGAACGTAGTATCTAAAGACGTTGTCCGAAAGAAGGGTTCTCCCTCGTCAGTCTCTATGATGTCTCCTTCTGCATTTAATCAGCCGATGTCTCCGTCGTCTAATGGCCAACATCTTCGAGGCATCCATGAGCAAGTGAAACTGGTCATTCACGAGAGTAATGCAAAGTACAAAACTCGAGCGGACAGTCATCATCGTCAGGTACTTTTTGATGTTGGTGATTTTGTTTGGGTTGTATTAACTCGTGATCGTTTCCCTGTTGGCGAGTATAATAAGCTTAAGGAGCAGAATATTGGACCTTGTGAGATATTGCAGAAGATTAATGACAACGCATACAGGTTGTGTCTCCCTAGTCACTTGAAAACATCTGATATCTTTAATGTGAAACACCTGAGTCCTTGTTTTGCGGATTCTGCTGATGTTGCTGTGAACTCGAGGACGAGTTCTTTCCAACCCGGGGTGACTGATGCAGGAGGATCAGCGCAAGGATGACAGAAAATTGTGATCTGCTGTTTTCCTTTTCAAATCTTTATTTTTAGTTAATTTTTGCTATTTAGGGTAATTTTCTATTTGTCAATTAGGAATTGATTCTGAACCCGATTTGGGCCAGATTTTTGGTAATCTTTTGATTTCTTTCCTTGTTTCGTTTTGGTAAGACTTTTAGGTTTTGCTATTTTTGGTAAAATCCTTGATTTTCAGCTATTTAAACCCGGCTTGTGGGTTGTTTTAAATTAGTTTTGAATATTAAGAATTTTATTAAATTTCAGAGTGTTCTCTGAATTTTGGGTCGAATAATTTCTCCCTTTTCTTTCTTGCAAATTACCCGTTGCGGTAGCCTGCAGAATAATCTCTATTCTGTCCGGCGTCATTATAGCACAACCAATAATTGTGTTTAAGTGAAACACTACTACTGATTAGTGGTTTATATGTTATAATTGCAACTAAACGCACTACACTGTGATTAATTAAAATGATACTGATATTCAATGTGTGTTTACGTAATTAAGTGCATTGGCTACATATTATTGTTTATTGATGATACGTTGCATGTAATTAATTGCATCGGTCAAATGAATGGTCACCACTGTAACAACACATGAATAACTTTTATGGGTCGTTACTGGTATGATATTGATAAGGAACAACGGTTAATCATATCAATTCACTAAAACCAATATTTGCACGTAACAATTCACATAATTCATTTTGGCTTTCAATATCTGCCTAAGAAATTTTATATACGGAATGATAAGAATTAAACATACACATTTCGGGTGTGAGGTTTAAAGAAAAAATATGCATTTATTTCAATTCTTCTATTTTGTTGTAATTCATAGATTTGTTCTGTGCCTTATTTTTGATATGCCAATTATTAAGGATTAATTTAATGTCTCCTAATATATTTTATTTGAAATTATATGTGTTTATTGAGATTATATACATAATCAGGCATTTGTCTCTTGTTATAAACTATTGCATATTATGTATTCCATTTTGATTTATTTGGAGAGTTGAATCACTAAATGATCCTAATTATTAATGTGAGACTTGTATGAAATCAAAATTGACAAGAACATTCTTTCAAAACGTTGAAAGATGTATCGATCCTCAAGAATTAATTCACAGTGATATTTGTGACTTAAATTTTTTTGCAAACTAGAAGAGGTAAAAAAATATTTCATTACTTTTATAGATGTTTGCACAAGATACTGTTATGTATATTTTCTAAGAAGCAAAGATGAGGCAATTGATGTTTTCAAACATTATAAAAATGAAGTTGAGAATCAACTTAACAGAAAGATAATAGCTTTAAGAAGCGATAGGGGTGGTGAATATGAATCTCCTTTTGAGGAATTCTGCAAAGAACATGGTATTATTCACCAAACGTTTACCCCTTATTCACCACAATCGAATGGTGTAGCTGTAGATACAATATTTGCACAACACAAAAAAGGATCTCTTCTCATTACTTTTCATTGAATTATATACATTTTTCCAATGGGCCTTTGGCCCATTAGGGCAACACCTTCAACTTTACACAATATATTCCTTTACACGTCAGCTATATAGGTCCTATATCATGACATTGCCTTGAGCTTATGGGCCTTCGAGTTCCTTCAAAAATGCTCTTCGGGTCGGGGCAAGATACTTCTCGGACCACGGGGCTGATGTATCGGTCGGGTTATGACGTGGGCACAATGGTCGGGTCACAATCTCGGACCATTCCTGGATCGCTCCGGTCGGGACGGGCTTTTTCATGGGCCGGGAAAACTCACATGTACACAGGCCCTCTTTTAGCTTATGGGCCTGCATCCAATGGGCCCATTAGGTGAAAGAATCTCAAGGCCCATCAAAAAGTCCTCGGGGTTGATGCGCGGGATGCGTGGCGGATGATGAGGGGACGCGTGTCGGACGATGCGGGACGCCTTTAATGCTGCAGCTGCCGCCATCATTGCAATTTGATCTTGTGGCTGAGATGGCATAGATTTGTGTGAGATGGGCCGGGTCATATCGATCCGATACTCTGACCCGGGTGACCGAAACGTCATACCTATCTATATATAACCCACATACATCACACTTGCACTGCTTTTGGATTACTTCTCATTATTTTCTCTGCCATACTCAAGCATTATCTGCAACTCAAATCCATTCTCACCTACAGAATCTCCATATTGTCTCATCAATTTCTGCAAACATCAGCGATCTTAATTGACTTTTACACCGTGTGAAGTGTTTTGGACCGTGCTGCAAAGCGTTTGACCGGACGCATCCTTCTCTGTTTCTTGGTACAGTTGCCGGTTTCTGCAAACCACCTAGCCGGAGGAAAAACTCAAGGAGAGACTGCCGGAATCATCTTTGTCTTTTTGTAAGTTGTTCTTCTCAATTTTCTATCCTTTCGTCAAATATGTCGGGGAGTGATGATACCAGGTCGGTTAGCGATCTGCAAGTGACAGATACTGACCTAACTGTTACTGATCCTGATGTCTCGGAGAGCACCCCGTCCGTAGAGATTACTCGGGTCATTAGGTCTAGTCCCCCGGAAGTCACTCAGGAAGAAGGGGATCGGGCAGTAGAGGATGATGTCGAGGCGGGTCAGGATGCCGAGGAGGAGGAGAACTTCTGCACTGACCCTCTCCCAGCCAAATATAGGAAAGACGCTCAACTTAGGAGCCTCAGGATCCCTGAAGGGGTTGAGGTTAGGCACTACCCTCGGGACAAAGATTTCAGGATCGGGGAAGGTCTGAAAGATGGGGAGATACTGCTTTCCTCATTTCACCTGGCTATATTAAAGTTTCCCATTCACCCTTTCTTCCTCCTGACTTTGGCTACTTTGGGACTAGCCCCCCTTCAAGTCGGTCCCAACTTTTATAGGATCCTGGCCATGATCCTGTTCATTAATAAGGAACTGAATCTAGACTTAGGTTTGGCCGAGCTTCTGCTTTCCTACAAACTTCAAGAACAGAAGGATAATAGGGGTCGGTACAACCTGACTTCCTACGTCAAGAGGAAGTTGTGTGATAACGTCCCGACATCCAACAAGGGGTGGAAAGAGAGGATGATAATAGTGAGTGGTCAGTGGCGACATCCCGATGCTATGAACATCCCTGTATACCATGTATTCCAGCCCACTCGACTTCCTGAATTTAAGAGTTTTCATACCCGAGCCTCATGCCACTGCGAAATGTGCAATGATAAGTTGGGTAAGCAAGTGATGGATTTCCTGAAGGCTCCTCGGGAGAAGAGGGGTGTCGGGTATATAAGGGCTCGATTTGAGCTGTTGCGTGCTAAAGTGTGGAGTCAGGATTTAATGGATAGCCAGAATTGCCTGACTGGATCTGTATTGCAGGAGTTTGCATCGGGAGAATTATCCTCAAGGATTGCCTCGGGTTCTGCTGCGACTACGTCAGGGTCAAGGAGATTGAAGTCCAAGTCATCAGGAACCAAGAAGCTCAAGAGAAAAATGTCTGGGGATCAACGGAAAAGGAAGGTGGTTAACCTGCCCCAACTTTCGATCAAGAGGGCTAGAAGGGTTGATACTGGCTATACATCCTTCATATGTGGGGTAAATATCCCTCCAGTCTTTGAAAATCCCGATATACCGCCAGTTAGCGAGAATCCAGCAAGCCATCAATCGGCAGGACCCATCGGAGGGCCCATTGGCACGCTCCCCCCTCCTATTCCGGCAGAGAGTCATCCCGTCACACCCCCGCCTCCCCCTACTGATGGCCCACAAATTGGTGCATCGGATGCGGCCGAGGTCGGGGATGGTCGTGCCCTGGTCCCGAGCTCGGGAGGTACGAGTCTGAGTCCTCCTCGGGCGGATCCTCCTCGGGCAGATCATTCAGTCAGACCCAGTTCTAGCAGAAGCGTTGCACTGGGTGTTCCTTCCTCAGTATCGGATGCCCGAGACCTAGGCTCGGATGATGAGGAACATGATCGATCCCGTCCATCCAAGCTGAGTACTGCCATTTCTAAAAATGTCAGGAAACAGGACAATAGAGAGATCGAGAAAGCTGCTGAGAGTGGGAGAGAAGTTCCCCATGGCCCTCGCTTCAGGCTGGAGACTCGAAAGGGTCATCCATATGTGGGGGTGGCGGACAAGACGATCGACAACCCTGAAGCTCTGCGAGAGATGGCCCTGGGGGTGTGGACCCCGGCTGATAGGTTGGCCATGGGTCGGTACGACAGGTTGGACCTGGCTCTAGACGGGCCTGAGCTTGCAATGAAGGTAATAATTTCTCTACCCTCGTGTATTGGCTTCTATTTCATCCCTGATCTTTTGTGCTAACATCCCTGCTTTCAGATGCTTCACGCTACACAGGCGTATAATTGCAAGCTTGAGGAAGATGCCCGAGTCATTAACGCCCTAAATCGGGATGTTCAGGTCCACAAAGCTGGGTGTGTCAAGGCCTTGGAACAGCTCAAAAAGGCCAACGAGAAGATTCAGTCCTTGACATACCGGGCCGTCGCAGCAGAGGAAGGGCTCGCATCTGCCAAGGCGGCGACCCTAGAGCTTGCAGCTGCCAAGGCAACGATTTCCGACCTTGAGGGTAAGGCTCGGGAGGCTGAAGAGATGGCTAACCGAGAAGTCCAGGCTCGGGAAGTCCTAACTCTTCAAGTGCAGGCACCGACCGAAGAAATTGAGAAGTTAAAGACTTCGGGGCAGCAGCTGCTTGAGGAGAAGGTCGAGGTTGAGAATGCACTAGGTGTGGAGAGATCTCGGGTAGAAATGTGTCACAAGGGAGGCAACCAGATGATCGCTCGTTTTGTGCTCACCAGCAAGTATCGTTACGAGCAGGGCTGGCGGGAATGCATAACTGAGCTTCAAAAGCCTGAGGGTGACCGATACATCCCGACCATAGAAGACCTCGATCTCAGCATAGGAGTGGGACCTCCGTATGTTGATCCCGAGGCGGAACCTGAGGACCTGGCGTTTGGCGAGTTCCTTCAGGGTCCCTTGCCCGCTCCGCCTTGTCCTTGTGGCCTGGATGAGCCCCAAGCACAATCCCTCGAGAACCAAGCCTCAGGTGGCAATGAGGATCCTCCGGTGGAAGAATAGGGCTTTTCCCTTAGATTTTTGCTTTTTATTTTGTTTGCAACAACTGTGTCAAAGCTTTGTTGTATCAGCCTTGGCCACTGGGGCCCCTTTTAATATAAGTGAATTCACCCATTCAATCCTTGCCGGGAATATGCATGATCCGACGTTTTATTAATAAAAATTGGGATTTTGAATTGTAGCTTGGTAGGACTACTGATGCCATAGGACCATAAGTCTGTGAGATCTCTCGGGCGCTTTGGGCCCATGGAGAGGATTCAACATTAAGGTTTTGAGATAAAACATGACCTCTGGTGGGTCTGTGAAGATCTTCTCGGGCGCTTTGGGCCCATGGAGAGATTCTACATTTGGGTTTTCAGATAAAACCCGACCACTGGTGGGTCTGTGAAGATCTCTCGGGCGCTTTGGGCCCACGGAGAGGATTCAACACTTAGGTTTTGAGATAAAACCCGACCACTGGTGGGTCTGTGAAGATCTCTCGGGAGCTTTGGGCCCATGGAGAGGATTCAACACTTAGGTTTTGAGATAAAACCCGACCACTGGTGGGTCTGTGAAGATCTCTCGGGCGCTTTGGGCCCAGGGAGAGGATTCAACACTTAGGTTTTGAGATAAAACCCGACCTCTGGTGGGTCTGTGAAGATCTCTCGGGCGCTTTGGGCCCATGGAGAGGATTCAACACTTAGGTTTTGAGATAAAACACGACCACTGGTGGGTCTGTGAAGATCTCTCGGGCGCTTTGGGCCCATGGAGAGGATTCAACACTTAGGTTTTGAGATGAAACCCGACCTCTGGTGGGTCTGTGAAGATCTCTCGGGCGCTTTGGGCCCATGGAGAGGATTCAACACTTAGGTTTTGAGATAAAACCCGACCACTGGTGGGTCTGTGAAGATCTCTCGGGCGCTTTGGGCCCATGGAGAGGATTCAACACTTAGGTTTTGAGATGAAACCCGACCTCTGGTGGGTCTGTGAAGATCTCTCGGGCGCTTTGGGCCCATGGAGAGGATTCAACACTTAGGTTTTGAGATGAAACCCGACCTCTGGTGGGTCTGTGAAGATCTCTCGGGCGCTTTGGGCCCATGAAGAGGATTCAACACTTAGGTTTTTAAATTTATATAATCAAGGAGACGCTTTAGGTAGGCTTAGATATGATCGGGAAGAAATTGAACTTCTATTTTTATCTTTCGGGCTCCAGTGGCCTTTCTTTACAGTAATCGAAATAGAGCATCCCTAGGGATAATACCTCTTGAGTCGGGATGCATTCTGTGTGTTAGGCTCCCTTCGATTATCAAAATTTCTTAGTAGTCGGTAAACCCCGCGCCCAACTACCTCAGTGACGGTGTAGGGTCCCTCCCATGGCTCTTGGAGTTTGCCCACATGTCCAATTTTCCGCCTGACGACCATGTCTCCAACTTGGAATCCCCTCCTTTTTACTCTTTTATTGAAGTGATTCCTGACCCGTTGTTGGTAAGCTGCTAGCCTTATCCCGGCAATTTCTCTTTTTTCTTCCAGTAGGTCGAGCTCGTGTGACAAGCATTGATTATTTGTTTTCTCATCCCAGGCCAGTGATCTCAGCGTCGGGACGGCATACTCCGTGGGGATTACGGCTTCTGCCCCATATGCCATGGCAAAAGGTGTTTCACCGGTCGGTTGTCGGGGAGTGGTTCTATACGACCATAGTACCTCTGGCAACTTGTCCAACCATGCTCCTTTGGCCTTCTCGAGTTTCTTTGCCAGAGTGCTGAAGATGGAACGATTGGTCCTTTCTGTCTGTCCATTGGCTTGCGGGTATCCTACAAAGGAGGTGTTTTGATTTATTCCGTGCTGGGCCAGGAACGACCTGACCGGTTCACAGTCTAGGTTGGTGCCGTTGTCCATCATGATAGTCCGAGGTACCCCGAACCTGCAGATGATGTGACTCCATATGAACTTGACTACATGGCTCCCCTTTATTGATGGATAAGCCTCTACCTCAACCCATTTGGTGAAATAGTCGGTGGCGAGGAGTACATGGGTATTCTTCCTGATGGCTTTTGGAAGTGGTCCGACTATATCCATTCCCCATCAGGCAAAAGGGTGCGGGACGATTGTCGGGTTCAAGAATTCCGGGGGCTGCAGTATGGCATCACCGTGCATCTGACAGGCTTTGCACCTGCGCACATATTCCTCCGAATCTCGGGATAGGTAGGGCCAAAAATAACCCTGGGACAGGATTTTATGGGCAAGAGACCGGGCACCCGAATGATTTCCACAAGCTCCAGCATGTATCTCTTGCATTACTGTCTCTGCCTCGGAAGGAGTTACGCACCGTAGATACGGACCCGAGAAAGATTTTCTGTAGAGCTGGTCCTGGATGATCGAGTACCGGGCTGACTTCATTCTAATTTTCCTTGCCTCTGCCTTATCAGTCGGTAGAGCCCCGAGATTTAGATAGTTGATTATAGGATCCATCTAGCTTGGTTCTCGGGGAACTAGACATATCAATTCAGCGGGCTTTATGATGCTCGGTGCAGTGATGAAGTCGGTCAGTACTACCCGAGTCATGTCTTCACCAGCTGCGGATGCCTGATTCGCCAAGTGATCGGCCGAGGTGTTTTCTTCCCGAGGGATTTGGCTGAATGTTAACTTTTGAAAACTTTCTGATTCCTTGAGCACCAGCGCTCTGTAAGATTCCATTTTCGGATCCCTTGTCTCGTATTCACCGGTTATTTGCCTGACAATTAGCTGGGAGTCACTGTACACGGATAGGGATTGAATTTGAAGGCTCTTGGCTAATCTCAATCCTGATATAACTGCCTCGTACTCTGCCTCATTGTTGGTGGCTGAGAATTGTAATTGTGCCGAGGCTTGTAACTTGGTCCCGTTGGGAGTATGTATTTCAAGCCCGACACCTGCTCCATTGGCGCACACTGAACCGTCCACGAATAACTTCCACGTTACCAACTCATCGGGCTGATCGATCTCCTCGGTTTCCCCTTCCAAGAGGAAGTCGGCCACGGCCTGTCCTTTGATCGAGACTCTGGGTACGTAAGTTATGTCATAAATTCCCAGTTCAATGGCCCATTTGGAAACTCTTCCGGAAAGATCGGGCTTTGCCATAAGTACACGAATGGGAGTGGTAGTGGGGACAATGATATGATGAGCTTCGAAGTAATGCCTGAGACGTCGTTTGGCATTGATCAGGGATAAGACCAACTTTTCCTGCTTGCTGTACCGTGTCTCGGGATCGGTTAGTGCCTTACTGGTGTAGAAGATGGGCATCTGGAGGTTCCTGTCCTCTCTGATGAGCACGACGCTAGTTGAAACTGATGATACTGCCAGATACAAGAGCAGGACATCATCGGGCTCGGGTGTTGCAAGAATGGGAGGCTTGAGCATGTATTCCTTCAATCGGGACAAGGCTCTAGTTTGCTCAGGTCCCCACACTTCTCCCTTCCTTGCCTTGATCGCCTGGAAGATGGGTCGGCAACGGTCGGTCAGCCTTGCAATGAATCGGCTTAATGCCACGACCCTTCCGGTCAAGATTTGAACTTGTTTGTGTGTGGATGGCTCTTTGGTTTCGAGCAGAGCCTTTACTTGGGTCGGACTGGCTTGAATGCCCGACCGATCAACTATGTGTCCCAGAAATTGTCCCGAGGACACCCCGAATGAGCATTTTGCTGGATTGAGCTTCATCCCGTGTTTCCCCAGGGTATCAAACACCTTACGGAGATGCCCCAAGTGATCAGTCTTATTTTTTCTCTTGACAACCGTGTCGTCAATGTAAGCCTCGACTACTGTGCCCATCATCCCTTTAAATATCCTGTTCACCAGTCTTTGAAAGGTGGCTCCTGCATTTTTTAGTCCGAAAGGCATAACTCTAAAGCAATAGGTACCTGTTTCCGTAATGAATGAGGTTTTTTCCTCATCCCCTGGGTCCATCGGGATTTGGTTGTAACCCGAGTAGGCATCCAGGAAGGTTAACCTCTCGTAGCCTGCAGTAGCATCGACCATTTGGTCTATTTTGGGCAGGGGGAAACTGTCCTTCGGGCAAGCTTTGTTTAAGTCGGTGAAGTCGACGCAGACTCGCCATTTCCCGTTCTTTTTCTGCACAACAACCACATTGGACAGCCACTCGGGATAATGGACCTCTCTGATGAATCCGGCTTCCAGCAACTTTGACACCTCGTCGGCTATGATTTGGTTCCTTTGGCCCCCCATTCGCCTTTGTTTTTGTCGAACGGGTCGAATATTTGGATCGACATGTAATGTGTGTCGGACTATGGAGGGGTCGATGCCGGGCATATCAGTATGCTCCCACGCGAAGACGTCATGATTGTCCTGTAGGAATGTTGTCAGTTCATTCAATTCACAAGTGGTGAGGCTTGTACCTGCGTAGGTGACCTTGTCGGGCATTACAGACACCGGCTGCAGAGGCTCTGCCACGATCGGGGGACCCGACTCCCCGTCCTGTAGTTGCTATTTGGACTCCAGGTCATGATCGTCCTCTCGGGATCTCTTTCTATCGGGATTGTCCTTCATTTCTTTGATGGTGATGGCGTAGCATTGCTTGGCCGCCACTTGATCCCCTCTGATGTCAATTATGCCGTACCCATTTGGGCCAACGCACCTCATCATTTGGTGGAGAGTTGACGGTACCCCCTGCATTCTGTGTATCCATCCCCTTCCCATAAGAAGATTGTACGATGGTTTCACGTCCACCACCACGAAAGTTTCGGACAAAGTTCTGTGGGCCGCCGTCACAGGTAGCCTGACCTCCCCGAGAGGCTCGACTTGTTTTCCGTCGAACCCGGCAATTGGGTTTCGGGAAGTCGCGATGTCACTCGGGTTGATTTCCAATTTATCAAAAGCCCATTTGGTCATGATGTTGGCGCTGCTTCCCGGGTCAACCATGACCCTCTTCACAAAACATCCCGAGACCATCAGAGTGATGACTAGCGGGTCCTCGTGCGGGACCTGGATGTGCCGCAGGTCCTCCTGGGAGAAGAGTATCTGAGATTGCCCCGTTCGGTGGTGGATCTCGGTTATCCCAGATATCCTGGCGATCTGATGTGCTCTTCTCATTTATGTGCGTCTCGATCCTTCGCTGCTTTGTGGATCGGGACCCCCATGGATCGTATTGATGATCCTGACCGGGTGAGCAGGACCCTGATTCCGTTGGTTATATTGTGCTGGTGGGTTGGCCCTAGGACCATCCCTCTGGATATAATCCTTCAGTTCCCCTCGGGCTATCATTCCTTCCACCTGGCGTCTTAGGTTTCGGCAATCGTTGGTCGTGTGGCCAAAATCACCATGAAGGGCGCAATGCTTGGATCTATCCCTTTGGTCAAGGGGTTGCCTGATTGGGGGAGGAGTTTAGAAGATTCCTCGAGCTTTGTTCTCCTGGAAAAGCTTGGCAAGCGTCACTTTTAATGGAGTAATCTTCTCTTCAATCTTTGCACGTCTATCGGGTTGAGGGGGAAACTGAGATGAAGAGTGGCTCGGGGGATTCGAGCGTTTACGATTCATATCATGTCGGGATTTGTCTGACGTTTTATCCTTTGATTTCACTTCCACACTGACCAGTGCTGCTCTCCTCTGTCGGGTTGCTTCTTCTTCTTCGATTCTCAAGTGGCCTTGCGCCCTGGAATTGAGTTCTCCTATTCCCGAGGGAGGTCGCTTCACAAGTGATTGGTGAAACTTGGTCCCCGGGATGAGAGCCATCCTGAAGGCCTCCATGGCAGAGTGTTGGTCGCAGTTGTCAATGGAGGATGTCGACATGATCGACATCCTTGAGGGATTCGCCCTTTTCCTGAGTCATGGTGAAGAGGCTCGAGATGGTCTTCTTCTGCCTCTTGTTCCCGAAATATTGCGCCACAAAGAGATCGGATAATTGCTGCCAGCTGCCAATGGATCTCGGCCGTTGCTTTCTGAACCAGAGGAGCGGTGCATCGATAAGACTGGTCGGGAAAACTTTGCATAGCAGGGCTTCGTTCTCGGCGTACATCGTCATCTTCTGGTGGATCTGGTAGATATGCTCCTCGGGATCCTTCGTTCCGTCGTAAGGAGTGAATCTGGGCATGACGAACTTCCTTGGGAAGGGTTCCTGGGTGATCTCCACACTGAAGGGCGACTGAACCGAGTCGGCAGAGGCTCTGAGGGCCTGGTCATCGGTGGATCTGGCTCTCAGATCATTCATGACTTTCTTCTGAAATTCTGCCATCATCTCCTGGAGCTTCTGCGACGTCAAAGGTTCGTCGATAACTGGAGTATCGCCGGTAGTCGGGGCCTTGCCTGGCCGGTGAGATGTTTCACCATGCTCTTCTCGTGTTTGGGCATCACCTTGGGTCTGTGATTGATCGGGAACTATCTGTGGGATAGTTGCCTGATTCAATCTCGCGAGGAGTTCCTCACTCCTCCTTTCCGCCGCCAGGCTCCTTGCCTCGGCGGCCTGGCTGCGTTTCTCCGCCTCCGCCAGCCGCTGCAGGAGATTTTCAATCGATGGTGGGGCGCTTGGTTGTCCGGTGCCGGGAATCAGTGCTTCGGAATGGGATCTGGTTACCGGCATCGTTATATCTGGACAATGAGGATGGTATGAAAGGTGTATCTGGGTTTCACTCAGCTTTTTTGGAGGTAGGAAGATGGTCGGTGATCTGACCTAGATTCCCACAGACGGCGCCATTGTGTAGATACAATATTTGCACAACACAAAAAAGGATCTCTTCTCATTACTTTTCATTGAATTATATACATTTTTCCAATGGGCCTTTGGCCCATTAGGGCAACACCTTCAACTTTACACAATATATTCCTTTACACGTCAGCTATGTAGGTCCTATATCATGACATTGCCTTGAGCTTATGGGCCTTCGAGTTCCTTCAAAAATGCTCTTCGGGTCGGGGCAAGATACTTCTCGGACCACGGGGCTGATGTATCGGTCGGGTTATGACGTGGGCACAATGGTCGGGTCACAATCTCGGACCATTCCTGGATCGCTCCGGTCGGGACGGGCTTTTTCATGGGCCGGAAAAACTCACATGTACAGTAGCTAAACGCAAAAACCGAACATTAAAAGAAATGATGAATGCTATGTTTCTAAGTTTGGGTGTACCATAAAATTTATGGGGGGAAGCTATACTTTCTGCTAATTACATTCTTAATAAAGTGCCTCATAAGGAAACCAATAAAATCCCGTATGAATTATGGAAATGTCATAAGCCTTCCTATAAATACTTAAAAGTATGGGGGTGCTTAACAAAAATGGAAGTTCTTAAACCTAAAAAGGTAAAGATAGGATAAAAAATCATTGATGTGTATTCATTGGTTATGCTCATAAAAGTAGTGCATATCGATTTCTTGTTAATATATTTGAGATTCCTGATGTGCATCAAGGAATGCTTCATCTGTTGGAGAATTTGTGTGGGGTGCTACGACTAATGATAGTCAAGTTAATATAGACAAAAGGTTTATAGAAAATGAACTTAGACATAACAAAAAGGGCAAGAACCTCAACATCATTTGAGCCAGATTTCATTACTAATCTGTTGGAGAATGATCTTCAAACTTTTGAGGAGGCCATATTTTCTCTTGAAGTATTATATGGAAATAAACTGTCAATGGTGAATTTGAATTCCAAAATTCACACATGAGAGTAATATGTTTAAGTCTCATGAAAAATATTACCCAATAAATTCGATAATATTTTATTCTGTGGGGGTAATGTGTAATTTATTAGTCACAAATAAAGTTACCAGTATGAATTCATATTGAAATTATAAGCGAGAAGCCTAAGTGATTGGTAACTGAACAGTTGATATTGAGTCTTAGCATGAGTAGTGCACAACTTATGAAGTTGATGCAAAGTTAACATAATATTTATTCTATACATTGCGAAGTTGGCAAAATAAATTATTGGCTGAAATTACGAGGAAATATAATGTTGTTGTAATATCTCATTATTTTATTTATTTAAATTGGATATATTTAATTTAATTAATTAGTTAATTATAAGTTATTTAATTGTGTTTATTAGCCAATGGGCTATTATATTTTTGGGCCTATTAGAATAATTAAATATATATATATATATATATATATATATTTTATTTATATAATAAAAAGAAAACCTAAAACAATATTACGTTTTCTATCAGTTGAGGGAGGGTAGGAAGAGCCGCGTGGAAGAGGAAAAGAAACATACAAGTAGAATGTTTTTTTCTTCTCCTTTGCACCTATAATCTTTATAATCTTATCTTTGTGTCTTCTTTCTATATGATTTTATGTATACGAATAATTATATATTACACTTGGCTTATTTGTGCTATAATTCTTGTATAAATTTGTAGCTAAAATTATATATATATATATATATATATATTTATGTATGATAGTTGTCGTGACTGGGTCTGTTAATTAAAGGAGTATCATGCTATTTAATGTTGTATATAGTGGATTTTTCGTGTATTTATATATATAGACCGGAGGGTGTGAGTGATGATGCGTGCACATCCATCTGGTACGCAAAACTAGGATATGAGTTGGGACCCTTCTGGACACCTAGTACACCTAACATAGGTGGGTAGAGAATTGAAGAAAGGCTTTTCTTTTACAAAAACATGATTTGTGGATTTTAATGATATATTATATTTATTAGTTGAATAATCAATTATATGTTTAGCTTTTTAGTTTTGAGGCACGTAGTGACAAGTTGTCCCATGGTTGACCATATATATATATATATGTACATACATGTTTTATATCTATTGGTGATTGAATAATGTATTAGCTTTATTCTTATTTATCCATAGATATGTCAGTACACTTGAAAATTGATATATCTTTGTAATCCATACACGTTCAAGTCAGTAATTTGGAGGAATTAAATTAGCATAGTTACAGGCTCAGTGTGTATAAGCATAGTTGTGTAGTGTTAGAATTCGTAAATTATTTTAGGATAATTAAAGTTTTGGCAATACTGAATTTATTGATTTATATTTTATTTTGAAGCAAGTAGGTAAATAAATTATGCCATTTGGTTATGTCGATGTTGGGATTAAACTTGTTATATTCTCCTGCACTAAAATAAATAAATTATTATTTATAAATTATTATTTATTTTATTTGTTTTATTGAGGAATGGAGGAAATCACGATAAGCTGACTATTAAGTCAGTCTCATCTGTACCATAGTCAACTAGTCACGACAGTGATAGGTGGTCGGGTACGTGGTTATGGTTAGGCATGATTAAGTTGCCTATTGACATATGATTTAATTTTGGTTGCACTTTATTTGTTTTGTCTTATGACTTGTGATTTAATTTTGGTTGCACTTATTTGCTTTACCTTATAACTTGTGATTTAATTATGGTTGTGTTTGATCAGTTTTGCCTATTTGTTTATTTTTTTATTTTTATTTTTTGGATGATATTTATTTAGGAGTGATATTTAAAGTTATAGAAATTATATTTTTTACTCTTATACTTTGGTTGGGTAAATGATGGGATTATGGGTACTCTGTTTGGGATCATGTAGAGTCTACTTTGTTCGTGGGTCTGACCCATAATTATTAACATTTCAGGTCATCGGCAGTTCCAACCACAGGATTGAGGGTTCATCTCGTTTCTTCTTGAGTTATTTAGCTTTCCGTCTTATTTCAGTGTAAGGACTCAATTCATAAATAGTTTTAGACTCTTGTTTTCATTTATGATTAGGGTTTCATAGATATAGATTCCCGAGTTGTATTCTTGGGGGATTTGAATTTCTTAATTTATTTATTCAAGAAAATTTAAACTTTTGAGACTCTATTAATTCTTTATTATGTCTTTTGATTTTGTGTTTGTTTATTATTGAGTGTTGATGCGCCTTAGTTTTTGGTATAGGCCTGACCAACCTATGCATGAAAATTAGGGGGTCACAGTTGTGGTCACAATTGATGCCATCTCATTCTTTGCATTTTGCTAGTAATATTATATGAAAAAATTGACAATGGTGTCAAATGGGCTCAAAATAAATGAATGTGACAAATGTACTTATGTCAAGAGAGTTCATATGTGATATGTCTTTGCTTTTGTAAATGCAGTTGTGTCTTGGAAATCCTCAAAGTAAACATGTATTGCTTGATCGACAATGAAATCTGAGGTTATTGCTTCAAATAAAGCTGGAGAAGAAACATAATGATTTCATAATTTTCTAGAGGATATTCTAAACTGGACGAAACCGGTGTTAGTTATATGTATACATTGTGATAACCAATTAATCTACAATTGGAAAAACACAAAATCACATATATAATGGTAACAATTGCTCTCAAATGGTATAATATCCATTGACTATGTGAGGTCAAAGGATAATATTGCGGATCCGCTAACTAAAGGTTTTATGAGAGAGCAAGTGGAAAGATCATCGAGAGGAATGGGCTTGAAGCCTCTGGGTTAAAAGACACCACAATGGCAACCCAACCTAGTTGACTAGAGATCTCAAGATCTAGGTTCAAAGGGACAACCGAATTGTGTGTGGCTTAGTAAAAACACTGTGAAGATTATTAACTCATTCCCATTCCTATGATAAGATAGTACATGTTTTAGTGTAAGCTACGCTTTTAATGATTTCTATGACCTGGATATATCCAAGTGATGATGTATAAATATTCCTAATAAAATCACCTATGTGAGTAGAAGGGGGCGCTTCTAAGAGAATTTTTTAAGGCGAAATTCTCTGACAAATACTTATGAAACCAAGTGATGTCCAAGGCCAAAATGAACACAAACGTGAGAACCAATTGTGTTTGAAGAAGAACAATGTGAATTTTATTGTCTTGATTTACACAAACAACTGACAGTTCAAGGCATCATGTCCACTGATTAGCCAGTAAATCCGATAGTCTTTCACAAGGGAAAATTTAAGGCCACTAGGCTATTTATCCTGATATAGTTACTTTTCATTTGTACTCGAACTAGTATCTGCATATTCATTTGCATACTGAAAAGCTAATTTTCATTCATGTGGGGGATTGTTAGAAAATGTTTGAATGAAAAACTGATTTGGGTTGGGTTTTTAGACTTGCGGGTTACCAGATTAGTTATGACTGTCCTAAAATGTGCTTTGATAGTTGGACAGTTGAAGTGTTTCTTCCAAGGGTTGCCTTGACAGTTTAGGCAGCCATTAATTCTCTAAAAATAACCCACACATGCTTTTCAAAATCATTAGGATATACCTAAAATCTTCCGGTTCATCTCTTTCTTCTTCTCTCTGCATATATCATATATTAGTATATATTAGGGTTATAGGGTTCGAGTACAAACACATATTTGAGTTCGCTGATATCTGGAAGATTGGAGTGCTACTTCTCCAGAGACGAAATCCGTTATATCTTGGGAGACAATTGCTCATACACTTTGAGCACTAGAGAGGGAACAAATTTGCCTTAAGAAAACTGTGGTTGCACAAGGCTTAGATTCATTTTCTGACTTCTAGATCGTACTGTAAGTTTTACCTTTTTCGTATCAGTTTCCTTCTATACATCATATATGCATGTCTCTGCCTATATATATATATATATATATATATGTTTCAAATATACACTTAGTTCTTCTTCTGTTAGTGTATATATATACATATAATATAAATACACTGTTGTTTCACGAAATTATATATATATATATATATATATACGTTAATAGTATTAGACAACAATCTTTTCGTACAAATTTGAATCTTAGTTGATGTGTACCTTAATACGAGTTGTGAGATTGATTTGTGTAACACCCTCAAAATGACGATCTCCTTGGGTTTAAGTTTCAGAGAGATCGTACTTGGGGTTTGACCCTATTATGTTACACCATTTGTAAAAGTTTAAACCTTTAAAATAGTTGGGAAGTCCTTGTTCAAATTTTACCCTTAACATACATAGGGGGTGTTGTAGTATACTATAAATACTTAAATTATATCATTTCTAAGAGGTTAATTTTTTAGAGATATTTACTTAACTTACACCCTTTTTAAAATCTTAAATTTTTAGAATATGTAAAATATAATTTTTTTGATCCTAGCAGAAAAAAGAGAAAAGATGTATTAGGGACGGTTTTTAAAAAAGATAGATTAAGTATTGATGAAGACAACATATATTGGAAGACAGAATCAAATTCTTTGAACAATATATTCAACAACAACCAGAGATCCTGAGTACAGTTACTATTTGTCTTTTTTTATGTCAAATCATTTTCACTAGCTAATTTAAAAACCAACATACAATGGAGCTATAAGCTGGGCTCCTAGCTAGTGTTTGCAACATTATCAACTTTCATAACCTCCCATTTGATCAGAGCTCATTTCTCATCATTCTCTCCTTCAATTATTGGCCTCTTTGATGGTCTCCACCTCCTTCGATGGCGCGACTACTTCGGTTTTGGTGTCGGACATGGGGACTCTAGCAACCGGAAACTCAGCACTGTTTAATTCTTCAGATTTTTTAACAACGGGTGACTCCGGTGACTCTCTTGCAATGGGGATCAAGTGGGTTTTTACTTGGACTGGTGACTCAGGCGACTCTTCTGCAATGGGAGCCGAGGGCTCGGTCTTTGCTTCTTCTGCATTTTTTACCGTCTCTGATGGAGCAATGGCTTCTGTGGGGGTGGGAGTGTCGGCTTCCGATGGAGTCTCTGCAATGGGGACTTCCTTGGTCTTTGATTCTTCTGTTATCTCTGATGGAATGGTTTCTGTTTGAAGGGTGGTCTCAGATTCTGGTCCCTCTTTCACTTCTTTGCTCTGGCGAAAAAATGAAAGACATTGTGGTTAAGTAATAGTGTACCCCAGCGAGGGAACTAGAAAATTCAGGTGAGCAGGGTATAATTACAATATTAAAATTTTAGTGGGGCTTTTAAGATAATTTTTCGAAAAATTCAGTACAATAGGATTCATAGTACGATAAAAGGATCCAACTTCGATCTACATACTGGAGAGATTATCACATATTCGGTGTTTATTGGTTTCGGCAATCACTTGCACAAATATGTTAGACTAGAAACATGTACCAGGATGATAAAAGCTCATGGATGAGACTACACAAATAACAATAAAATATATACACATAGTGACTAATTCAGATATCCAACTTAGTGGGTGTTAAAAAAAATTATAGTGGATTTTTGGGATATAAATGATATATATTTATTTTAGTGGGGCTTAAAATAATTTTTCAGTGGGAGCTTAATTATAAAAAAATCTAAATTTTGTGATATCTAAGGTAAATTTCTTTTAATAGGACTAAATACTAAATATTCAAAATTTTAAAATAAAAAATATATAAAAAAACTTTCAATGACCCCCACTAGTCCTTAAATTGATTCGTCCCTTTATACACACACTACAATATAGATAAATACACGTACATTACGAAAATTAGTCTATGAACGTATATGTACATACTAGATGCTTATTTTTGGTGTTTTAATGCCTAAATATATATGCTATGTGTGATTTGTGTATATATTTTGAGAAAACCTTTCATGTACATTTGAAAACATATATATACCTCGCCGAGCAAAGCCTCAAGAGATTGGCGCTTATCATTCTCATCAACATTCTCTTTATCATCACCCTCTGGCTTCACCTTCTCTTCCTCCACCTCAGGTTTTGGCTCCGGTGCTGGCGCCTTATACCCGGCTTCCGCTAGCATGGACTTGGGCACACTCGCACAGGCTCCCATTTCTTAACCCTCAAATTAGTTAACAACACTTCTCTTTGATTTTTTTTTCTTTCTCTCTCTCTCTCTCTATGCAGTGAGAGAAAGATGGAAGAAAATTTTAGAAGAAAAGAGAATGATTGTGAGACCCCTTGTGGTGTGAATGTATGTTTATATAATAAGTGCATGACTTTGGTTCTGGAGTTCCGAAATTTAATCTCTGGCTAGGAAAAATTAAAGGGTGGCCATGGTTGGCAAAACGTCTATTTTTTTCACTATGTTGGACATAATTAACTTTTGGATTAAAATCAGAAAATTTTGCAGGTAAAAGTAACAATCACAGCCTGTAAATCTTTTTCTAAATTTACCGTTTTATATGGATAGAGATGTAGGAACCAAATCTATATTAGGAAGAAGACACTGTCAATTTTATTACTATTATTTTTCAAAACCGCCTCCTCCCCATTTTCCATTTTTGTTTTTGTTTTGGTTCCTTTATCTTCCAAAATTCCTAATTCAACTAAAAATATGGACATAACATAAATTGAAATCACCGTGAAGAAATTTATGTCAAAAAATGATTGGTGCATATGTCAAAAAATGATTCATATACTACATATCTAATACATTTGTTCGGAGCCAAAATAAAAATAAAAATACATTTGTTAGGTCACAAATGTGATATCTGTTGTGCGGATAACTAATTCTAATGCAAACACACACACAATTGACACAAGATATTATAGTGCTTCCCCAAAAAAACACATGCAAACACACACACAATTGACACAAGATATTATAGTGGTTCCCCAAAAAAACACGGGTACGTCCACTTTGAGAGTTGTTTCAATAATTTCGGTTGAAAACAAATGGTGTTCTAGAGGAGGATACGAAACCGGTATCAACTCGACTCAACCGTACACACTCTCACTCACAGAAACTCACAAGGTTTCTTTTCACTCGTGTATCACTCACTCACAGATATATCTATCTTGTATATCACAGTGTATATATACTCTCTGTTTTTCTACACTCATTTTACCTCAACTACTACAGGCCATATATATATAGGCTGTGAAAGAGAAAACTCAAAGCAAAGATGATAACATTCTTTGTGCTGGCAAAGGAGTAAACAAACTTGTTCACTTCTTCAATTCACGTCATTGCATGCATCATGCATGAGAGTGATGGCTTCAAGTTGGTGATGTTGAAGGTTTATATTGAGAGCTTGCCCACAGTTTAGAGAGAGGTGGCATGCAGCAGTGAATGGTTTTTGCATGCCTTGCATGTATGGAATGTAACTGACAATTCTCCCCTTTCCATACCAATCGGAGGAGAACGTTTCCCGCTGCGCTTCAGTTGATGTCCATCCGGGCTATGTCTCTGCATAGCTCCAACTTATCTCGAGTAACAACTTTAGTCAACATATCAGCAGGGTTCTTGTCTGTATGGATCTTAACAATCTTCAGTAATTGTTGTTCCATTACTTCGCGTATCCAATGATAGCGAATGTCGATATGCTTTGTACGGGAATGGTACATTGAATTCTTGCTCAAGTTCAGAGCACTCTGACTATCACAATGTACTTTGTATTCCTTCTGAATAATACCCAGTTCTTGGAGAAATCGCTTCACCCACAACATTTCCTTTCCAGCTTCCGCTGCAACAATGTATTCTGCTTCTGTTGTAGATAAGGCAACACACTTCTGCAATTTGGATTGCCATGACACGGCTCCCCCTGCAAAAGTAAATAGAAATCCCGATATAGATTTCCTGTTGTCAATGTCGCCGGCCATATCTGAATCTGTATAGCCTTCCAAGATTGGTTCTGCTCCCCCATAGCACAAGCATAGTTTTGATGTACTCTTCAGGTACCTCAGAATCCACTTGACTGCTTCCCAATGGTCTTTGCCTGGATTCGAGAGAAATCTGCTCACAACGCCTACAGCGTGAGCTATATCCGATCTGGTGCAGACCATTGCATACATCAAGCTTCCAACCACTGAAGAGTAAGGAATTGATTCCATCTCTTCCTTTTCTTTCGTAGAAGAATAACACGATCTCTTGCTCAGGTTGAAGTGATTAACGAGCGGAGTACTGACTGGCTTGGCATTTCCCATGTTGAATTTTGTAATCACCTGTTCAACGTACTTCTCTTGTGACAACCACAGTTTCTTGGCTTTCCTGTCACGAACAATCTTCATGCCCAAAATTTGCTGAGATGGGCCTAGGTCCTTCATATCAAAGGACTTGGACAGATCTTGCTTCAGCTTGCTAATCATATTAGCATCCTGTCCAACTATCAACATGTCGTCAACATACAACAATAGAATAACGAAATTACCATCCGGGAATTTCTGAATGTAGACGCATTGATCTGCAGAAGTCTTCTTATATCCATGACCCACCATGAATGAGTCGAACTTGATGTACCATTGCCTCGGAGCTTGCTTGAGGCCATAGAGACTCTTCTTCAGTTTGCAAACCATATGCTCTTTCCCTGTAACATGAAAACCTTCTGCCTGGTCCATGTAAATTTCCTCCTGTAGATCTCCATGGAGGAATGTTGTCTTGACGTCCATTTGTTCAAGCTCAAGATTCAGACTAGCTGTCAATCCGAGTATCACTCGAATTGAGGTCATTTTCACAACTGGTGAAAAAATATCGTCAAAGTCAATGCCTTTCTTATGTTGGAATCCTTTGACGACCAATCGGGCTTTGTGCTTTATCGCCTTTCCGTTGAAGTCTTTCTTTAGCTTGAACACCCATATGTTCTTCAATGCTTTCTTGCCTTTCGGAAGTCTCACCAAATCATAAGTTTGGTTCTTCTGCAAGAAATTCATCTCTTCTTGCATAACTTCTACCCATTTACCTTTGTCTATATGGGTAGTTACTTCCTGAAAGCATTCTGGCTCTCTTTCATCAGTAAGCAAAATGTAGTCTGACTCCGGATATCTCGTCAATGGAATCAGAGGTCGGCCTCTTTCAGATCTCCTTGTCTGAGGCTCTGGAGGAGCTACTTCTGGTTCTGTAGCTTCTGGTGGAGGGGTTAGTGGCTCCCCCTACTCAACACCTTCAGGTTCCTCCTCTGCTTCTGGAATTGCATCCTGCAGTTCTTCATTTTCAGGGATGAACTGTACTGGTACAGGATCTGGGATGATATTTGTAACACTGGAACTCGCACCACTGGACTTTGTGGTTTCTTCAGTGTCTTTGTATGTCTGGTTCTCTTGGAACACAACATCCCTGTTTCTGATGACTTTCTTCGCTTCTGGATCCCATAGTCTGTATCTGAATTCTTCGTCTCCATATCCGATGAAGATGCATGGAGTTGATTTCAGATCGAGCTTATGTCTTTGCTCCTTGGATACATGTGCAAATGCCTTGCACCCAAATACTCTCAGATGAGAATATGAGGGATCTCTTCCAGTCCATACCTTTTCCGGTACTTCGAACTGGAGTGGTACAGATGGTGATATGTTGATCAGGTAAACGGCGGCTCTAACGACTTCACCCCAGAATGGCTTTGACAATTTAGCCATACTGATCATGCTTCTGGCTCTGTCCATAATGGTCCGATTCATTCTTTCGGCTACACCATTATGTTGCGGGGTACGTGGGACCGTCTTCTCATGTCGGATACCGCGTTCAACGCAGTATACTCGGAACTCATTGGAAGTGTACTCGCCTCTATTGTCTGATCGGAGGCACTTCAGCTTCTTTCCAGTTTCCCGCTCAACCATGGCGTGGAATGCTTTGAAGTAATCGAGTACCTAGTCTTTTGTTTTCAGAAAATATACCCACACCTTTCGTGAAACATCATCAATGAAGGTGAGAAAATATTTGCTACCACCTAAAGAATCAACTTCTAAAGGACCACACACATCAGTGTGAATCAAACTCAACAACTGATCTTTTGTTGGCAGTTGAGTTGAAAGAGACTCTATGTTGCTTTCCAAATAAATAGTGATCACAAGGGTTTAATTGAATACCTTTTGATACTGTGATTAGCTTCTTCCGAGCTAATGTAAGCAACATTTTCTCTCCCATGTGACCGAGTCTTTTGTGCCACAAATTTGGTGAAGTTGCATCTTCAACTGCATTGAAACTGTCTGAAATCACCTTCACATGGGTAGTGTATAAAGTGTCGTGTATCTTTCCTCGGGCAACAATCATGGCTCCTTTTGTCAGCTTCCAGATGCCATTGCTGAAGTAGTTGCCATAGCCTTCCCGGTCTAAAGTTGTACCTGAAATAAGATTGAGACGCAGATCTGGCACATGTCTCATATCTTTTAAGACCATACTGCAGCCAATACAGGTCATGATCTAGATATCGCCGATACCCACGATCTTCGAGAAACTTGTATTTCCCATTCTCATTGTACCAAAGTCTCCTGCTTTGTACGTGGTGAAGAAATCACTGTGGGGAGTGGCGTGATAAGATGCTGCTGTGTCAATCACCCACTCGGCTTCATTGCTTCTAGCGTGAATGCATACCTCTTCATCGACTGAGCATATAGTGATATCTCCTGCAACAGTGACCGGTGTGTTGCCATCTTCATTCTGTGGGTGATGGCTGCTTTGACCTTGCTCCCTTTGGAGTTTGCGGCAATTCTTTTTCAAATGTCCCGCAATACCACAATGATAACAAACATAGTTATTCTTTTGTGGATTTTTGTCGTTGCTGGGTCGGTCGCGGTTTTGGGACCTTCCTCTACTTCTGCCTCTGCTTTTGCCTATACCATTTCCGTAAGATCGTCCGTGACTTTCGGTGACAAACGCATGTGTTTGATTCATGCCGGTTTCCTTTCTTCGGGCTTCTTCACTGAATATGGCATCCTTGACTATCGCCATAGAGAGTTTGGGGGCTGAGTTACCGAGGGAAACCACCAGTGTCTCCCAATTGGGAGGTAAGAAACTGAGCAAAAGTAGTGCCTGACTTTCATCGCCAATATCTAACTCTACAGATGCAAACTGGTTCACCAGGCTCTGAAACTCACTAGTGTGTTCGGTTGCAGAAGCTCCGTTCTTCAGCTTCAAATTGACTAGTTGCATCATAAGAAGCGCTTTGTTTCGAGCTGTCTTGGCTTGATACATATCCTCGAGCTTCTTCCAGAGCTCGTAGGTGTTGGTCTCTTGAGCAACATGGTGAAATACACTGTGGTCAATCCACTGTCTGATTTAGCCAATCCTCTTTCTGTGCATCTTGGTCTAATCTCTTACCGTGATTGACAGTGGTTTTTCGCCTTCGTTTTCTAACGGGTCTGCCAAATCCTTGCAATTTAGCAGATCCTCCATACGAGGTTTCCATATGGAGTAGTTCGACGCCGATAATTTAATCATGGCATCGGATCTTGAATCTTCCATCGAACCAAATCAAATTTAGGCTCTCCTTGGCTTGTTTGATATGCTCGGAGTAGAATCACGCAAAACAGAGTGTATCATTGCGTCCGGAATAGTCGAAAACCTTAAGATTGCCTCTGACTGCGCTCAAATCCGAGTTAGGATGAGTCCAGAACAGTCAAAACAATGGAGAAGGGCAAATCTGAGGGGCCAAATTATAATTTTTGCAAAGCTGGTGATGACATGGCAGTGACACGTGGCAAATAACGTGGCACAAGTCACTGAGTGACACTTGTCCACGCTGACGTCATTACTAACGTGACGCGCGTGGGTTCACGCGCGTTGCAGGATGGCGGCGTGTGAAGCGCGTGGGCCTCACGCGCGCTGGTGGTTGATGACGCATGAGGCGTGTGACACCGTGAACTTCCACGCACGGAGCTTCAGGCGGCGCGTGACGGCGCGTGCGGTGGCGTGTGAGGCTGTTCTCGACGGGGTTAGCTTCCTCCGGAGATGGGTCAGCCGGATATATAGGTGGTGTGATGATTTGCGTAGAATTGAGCTTCAAAATAGAGGATAAAAAATCGACTCTGTTGTTCGAAAAACAGCTCTGATATCACTTTGTTGTGCAGATAACCAATTCTAATGCAAACACACACACAATTGACACAAGATATTATAGTGGTTCCCCAAAAAACACGGGTACGTTCACTTTGAGAGTTGTTTCAATAATTTCGGTTGAAAACAAATGGTGTTCGGGAGGCGGATACGAAACCGGTATCAACTCGACTCAACCGTACACACTCTCACTCACAGAAACTCACAAGGTTTCTTTTCACTCGTGTATCACTCACTCACAGATATATCTATCTTGTATATCACAGTGTATATATACTCTCTGTTTTTCTACACTCATTTTACCTCAACTACTACAGGCCATATATATATAGGCTGTGAAAGAGAAAACTCAAAACAAAGATGATAACATTCTTTGTGCTGGCAGAGGAGTAAACAAACTTGCTCACTTCTTCAATTCACGTCATTGCATGCATCATGCATGAGAGTGATGGCTTCAAGTTGGTGATGTTGAAGGTTTATATTGAGAGCTTGCCCACAGTTTAGAGAGAGGTGGCATGCAGCAATGAATGGTTTTTGCATGCCTTGCATGTATGGAATGTAACTGACAATTCTCCCCCTTCCATACCAATCGGAGGAGAACGTTTCCTGCTGCGCTTCAGTTGATGTCCATCCGGGCTATGTCTCTGCATAGTTCCTGCTTATCTCGAGTAACAACTTTAGTCAACATATCAGCAGGGTTCTTGTCTGTATGGATCTTAACAATCTTCAGTAATTGTTGTTCCATTACTTCGCGTATCCAATGATAGCGAATGTCGATATGTTTTGTACGGGAATGGTACATTGAATTCTTGCTCAAGTTCAGAGCACTCTAACTATCACAATGTACTTTGTATTCCTTCTGAATAATACCCAGTTCTTGGAGAAATCGCTTCACCCACAACATTTCATTTCCAGCGTACAATACACCAAAATAACATTTAAAATAACCAAAGTACAATACACCAAAATAACATTTGGCAGAAACATATATTTTTTAAAATTTATATTTGTTTTTTCAAAAAATATATTTTTTGAATTTTATATAAAATTTGAATTTTGGTTTTAGTTGAGCGTAACAAAGCATTATTAATCTTTTGGTCACTTTGGGTATGCATTGACTGACTGCCTCTATCTAGTTATTTGATCTCCAATATCAAAAGTGTAGGAGGTGAATTGATTTAATAACATATCACTATTTGATTTTATCAATTAATGAGGTTTTTGGAAGAAAAAAAATTATAAATTCTATGTTTGTAAAAAAATTAATTTTATATGTTTTTTTTAATTATATATATATATTTACGATTTATATATATTTTTTCGAATTTTATATGTTTGTTTTGAATTTTATATGTTTTTCAAATTTTATATTTATTTTCGAATTTTATATATTTTTTTGAAATTTATATTTATTTTCGAATTATAAATATTTGTTTCGAATTATATATATATTTCAAATTATATATATATATTTCAAATTTTATAATATTTTTTGAATTTTATATATATTTTTGAATTTTATAAAAAAAATTCGAATTTTATATTTGTTTTCGAATTTTATAATTTTTTTCAAAATTTAATATATATATTTTTGAATTTTATATATATTTTTGGAATTTAATATAGACAAAAGGGGGCAATTTGCAATCCTTAGAAAGGTGATGATAGTGAAATGGTGGTAAAAAAAGTATAGGGGAATATTTTGCAATCCTTAAAAAAGTATAGGCAGTTTTATGCACTTTTGCTTTTATTTTATTTTTTTGGATTGATAAGAAAACTCAATTTTTTTTTATGTCGACTTGAATACTCACTCTTCAACTTTGCAAGTGTTGAAATCGACTAATATTTTTTGATATGTTTAATTTTTATCTTATGGGCATAACTCATAATATGCCCATAAAAGAGGAGAAGATTTTGAAAATGGCATTCCGAATAAATTTGTTGCCATGATTGATGACCTAATATACTATATATATTAGTGCTTGTTTGGTAGAGGGTGTGGAGTTGGTTTTTGGTTTTGGTTTTGGTTTGGTTGGAGTTGGGTTGGAGTTGGAGTAGTTGGAGTTGGTGTGGTTTTATTTTGGTTCCAAACCATGTTTGGTGCAGATGGTTTTGGTGTGAGAAAAAGTGATGCTGAAAAACCAAACCATGTTTGGTAAAGTTGGTATGGGTTGAAATTCTGAATATTAATATATTAATAAATATTAATATATATTAGTTTTATTTATTAATAAATATTAATATATTAATATTAATATTTTTTAATATATTAATATATTTAATTTTTCGAAATATTTAATTTTTCATAAATATTAATATTAATATATTAATATTATAATATATTAATATATTTAATTTTTCGAAATATTTAATTTTTCATAAATATTAATATTAATATATTAAAATATATTAATATTATAATATTAAAAAATATTAATATTAATATTATATATTAATATTAATATTTTTTAATATATTAATATATTTAATTTTTCATAAATATTAATATTAATATATTAAAATATATTAATATTAATATTTTTAATATATTAATATTATAATATATTAATATATTTAATTTTTCGAAATATTTATTTTTCATAAATATTTAATTTTTCAGAATATTTAATTTTTCGAAATTTATTAATATCAAAAATAAATTTGCTATAGTGTTGGTACCAAAACCAAAACCATGAACCATAAAAAATGATGGTTCCAAATTTTGGCTCATTCCTTCACAAAAGTTGCACCATGAAATTGCTACAGTGTTTACTCCAAATTTCCACTCCATTTGCCAAACATGAATTTGGTGCCATTTTTTGAAACCAAACCCAAAACCAAGGCTCCACTCCATTAGCCAAACAAGCACTTAGTATATATTTTTGTTGCCTTAAAAAAAAAGATGGTATATACCATCTAGACCCTCTGAATTTTGCCTATATTCCACACATATTCTCTCTTTTTTCAAATATTCAACTTAGATCTCCTGAACTTTGGTATATTTATCCACGAGATTCCTTTAGTTAGTTGACCGTCAGTTGCCCAATGAAATTTGCTGACATCATCCAAAAAAATATGTTATTTAAACATTTTTGCTGTATGTCTTGCCAAATGTATGTGTATACTTAAAAAAGGATAGTCTAGTCTTTTCACCTTGCACTGCTAGGAAAACAGTTGGCCGTCCTTAGAGGGGGTTTAAGTGGAAGATTTGAAAAACGAGTGGGTCTATACAAAATATATGCAAAGTTCAGGGGTCTAAGTGGTATTTAATCCCAAAAAAAGGGCATGACAAAGTGGTATCCTACGCACCGGGGTGTAGTTGAGTTAAACCGCGAGTTGACTCGTCCTGGAATCAAGTATTTTATGCAACTCTGTTCATTTGTGGTCATAGACCTATTGTAGCTTCAACCTGCGGCTGAAACCCCAAAGGTACCGTCAATACTCTCTTCTCTCTTCTATTTCAATCCTTCATTAATTCTATTTATTTATCAAAAAATATTTCACCTTACAGTTGCTAAATCCATCTTTCCCTTTTTCCATTCTCTGGATCTGTAAATTAGGGTTGTATATATATATACACACACACACACACACATACATATCTTTATGAATACAGTGTGCTTTGACTGTTTGATTATGGATTTGAATCTGGGATTCATAAGTCCATTTATTTCATTCTCAATTGTATAGGTTTTATTTAAAGGTTTCAACTTTTTTTGTTTTTGATGTGGGTGTGTTTTGTTTTTGTTCAATCTGAATAGTGGAAGGCATAGCACTTGTATGACAAATTGGGTTGTATGCAGGTGACTCCAAAACAAGCTCAGTTGCACTTAGCTGCTTGTGTTCTCCCTCCTTTTGCTATGTGGGTACTTTTCATTTATTGACTTACTTCATTGTCATTTTAAATTGATCTTAATGTAGTATAGGCTTGTTTGGATTAGTTTTTTTCAAAACATTTTTGTTTTTCTAGAGACCCAATTAAGGGCATGCCGGTCACTATATTCGAAAATAGTTTGCTGTGAAATAATTAAATGAATAACTAAATCCAAATTACATTCATTTGTAGTTTTCAGTTTTCAGATAATCGCGGTCAGTTTTTGGAGAATTATATACTGGACAGACTGAATAGGGGCTGCTGGCTTTACTTTTTTGGAACTCATATAATTGAAAACTGTTTTCAAAGAACTATAAAAGAAAGTTCGCAAACAGGTCTTCTTATAATTGGGTTCTTATACAAAATTCATAGAAAACTGAACCAAGAGGAATTTTGTACAGTTTTCTGATCCAAGATTACTATTTTCTATAATCATGAATGACCCCCCGTTGGATTATTCCTGCATGGGATCCCCATTTCTGACTTTGGTTGGAATGAAGAACACAATAATGTGGATTTGGCAAACTAGCTTCGGTCTTCACCTCTCCAGTTGGGTGAATGAGTTCACTCTTACTAAAGCTGAATACATTCTTTAAATATATATTGCATTCAAACATAGCAACAAACAAAGAAGTGACACATTGCTTCTCTCCAATCTCCAAAACACAGTTGTCTCATGTACTAATATAGCATGTGGGTTGCACATTATGGAACCTTTAACCACCCTAATCTAAAACCTTCAACATACTATAACCCCAACACTGGCTCTCATCACGTAATACAATGAATTGGAAACATGATCTCTTTCTATTTTTTTCCATGGAACTACAAAGAAACTTGGCATTCTCTAAAACAAAGAACTTAATAGTCAAATTGTCAGTTTGAATCCACCTTCAGGTGGACTCACATCCCTATCAGTCATACCATTGATATACTTTGTAGTGCATAAGCGGATAACTGAATAATGGTGCTTATCATTTTATATTTCCTTATTATGTTGAGTTGGTAGAGTACTGAAAGCTATGTCAGCGATCTACTTTTTTTCTTTTTTTTTTTCTTTTGTTAATTTAGGGCTGATGAGGAACCTGTTGATCCAAAGAAGTATCTTGAAGAGTCTTGCAAGCCGAAGTGTGTGAGACCTTTACTTGACTATAAGGTTCGTTTCACTAAACTACTAGATAGAATTATATTGCATTTCCAACGATTTCAACTATATATTCCTGATCACAGTAGTTGAAGGAAGTTGTCAAGAAATTTTGTTTGTTTTCCATCATCTTTTGTGATGGAATCAATGGTTGTTTAAGCATCTTGTGGGAATAGGAGTTCCTATAGTTAATTGTGTCTCAGATAAGAGTTTTAACTTTAAAGATTCAGGTTGGGGTGCAATAGACGGGTATAATCGTATGTACGACTGAGGTCGTTAATTGGAATCCTAGAATGCCCTGAATAGTTTATAAAAATGTCAAAGAATATGAAGTATGTTGTTCGTGTCCGGTTAAATCTCATAGGAGCTTCAGAATATATAAACTATTGTGAATTGGTTTTGTGTCCATGGGATTAAAAATTTTGTTGCTTCGATTATGAGGTATGTTGCATCAATATTAAGTTTGGTTGAATCATTATTATGGATGTATATTGGCCAAGCTGAGTTTGGGCTGTTCAATCACAGCTTAGTGGAATTTTAATATGGGCCTGAGCATGGGCCTGGCTTGAACTTAACTACCTGATTAAGCCTGACACTCATTTAATAATAGAGCTTGTTGAAACAAGCCAACATCTTTTTCTGTTTCCGGTAAGGTAAATATTATAAACTGGAGAAGAATGGCAAACATGCCACAGAGGCAACCATCAGGCTTCGAGCCATATGAATACTCAGCCAGGAGGCCGACAACATTCAGAAAAGATTAACAAAAGAACACCAAGCCCATAAGAATCACCAAGGGATGGGGGCATCTATCAATCCGGGGGTGTGGTTTAGTGTGGGATAAAGGAGCTGGAATCGTCCAAGAGGTGATAATATCTCTGGCAAGTTTGCTACCCTTCATCTCGAGGCCATGAAGTAGCATCAACATAGAGATGATAGCATAAATGAGAGAATCTGGAGCAGAGGGAATTTTTTGTAATAGATTGATTCCTGTCTCTTCAAATAGAATAAATGCAGCTTGCGGGCACAATTATATGAACTGATCGGGATGGACTTCTCCTGTTGAGAGAGCCCCAAGAGATTGAAGTTCTATTCCAAGTTTGTTGATCAACAGAGATTGAAGTTAATCTTCATCTTTGTCTGTGTAATAGTTCATTTTTTTTCTCTCTCTCTCTTTTTTTTTTTTTTTTTAACATTGATGGTTGTGGCTCCCGATTTTTGGTTTGGCCCAGTCACATTGTGACCCGTATTTTGTTGCTGGATCTTCACAGTCGATATAGGCACATGGGTCGAAAATGTAAATCATTGCGTTCTTTGTGTGTTGTACTTTTCTCAAGTAATTCGTGATTTGTCTTAATTCGCTTATTGTTGGAACAGTAACAATTCTAGCGTGCCATTTTCATGGTCAGCTTGATTCAGTTGTCCTCCAAGATTATCGACCTGTTGTTTTCACGATCTCCACTTCTCTCCAACTCCAGATCTGCATCTCACATATAAGTTAATGATGCCTAATTTTCTGCAGGCATGCATTGCAAGAATCCAAGATGATGAAACTGGAAGCAAACACTGCACTGGACAATATTTTGATTATTGGTCTTGCGTTGACAAATGTGTAAGCTTTCTTTCTTTTCTTCTCTCAACTGTTTTTGCAAATTTATTCTACATATTTTCTTGAATTTATTTCTGAAACCATGATACTGGACACAGGTTGCACCCAAGTTATTCACAACACTGAAGTAATGGTCAGAAATCTGTATCATCATATGCTCTTCTGTTTTTCAATCAGACAGTCATCCATTCTTCTCCTTCCTTGTATGGTACTCCTGCTTCATGAAGATTTTCAAATCTTCAGACTTTTAAGTCAATAAAAGTGGATTTCTGGATGCGTTTAAATTTGTTTACTTTGGTCATCCATTAGTGTTATGTTACTTTGTTTCAATATCAGTTTGCTTTATTAGCCTTTGTTTTGTTTTTGTTTTTAAAGTTGATTGGAGGAAGAAATTAGAATTTATTGTTGTTCTTGATTAAATCTTCTTTTGCTAGTCTTTTTGACAATATTTTCAATTCTTTTTTCTTACTTGGTTCATGGTAAATGTAAAAAGAATGAAAAACACCTTTTATTTATTTATTAATTCTATTCCGAAGTCAAAATGGTTTTTTTTTTTTTCCTTTCTTGGCGATATATTCAGAACGATTACATACTGAAAAATGAAATATGTTTTCAAAATTATTTTCATTCTTAGATTAATCTTCCCACAAGAGGACTAAAGAAGTAAAGAGTGCAACTTCTGAATTTGGAACTTGCCTATAATGAAAATTCGGATTTAAGAAAGAATAAAATCAAATAACTTCATTTTCTAACTTGTATTATTCTAAAATAAGAATCATAAATTAATGTAGAATTTTATTATTGTCTTAACAAATATATAATAAAAAAATTAGATTATTTAATGTGTTCACGCTTGTGCCATGCTTCTTAACCAGTACAAGTTCCAACCAAACATGAGCCCATTAATATATATACTTCACTTGCGTGCTCTTGCAATGTGGAGCAATTAATATACACTTTTATATTTCTAATTAACATGCAAATTTGTAAAAAAAAAATAAACTCATATTATACGAAAAAAACAAAATATAATATTGGTGAAAAATAACCTAAAGTCGTATATCCTTCCAATAGTTTGTAAAATTATTTGAAAAAATAAAAATAAAGAATATGAAGAATGAGGGATTCTGGAGTTGACTCAGTTTATAAAATCATTGAAAAAATAAAAAATAAAAAATAAAAAATAAAAAATAAGAATAAAGAGGGTTTTGGAACAGGAAATCGATCTCAATGTGAAGATTGAATTCCAATGTAACTTCGACCAGGTGAAAAGGCTGCATTTATAGGCGACGGTGACCGGAAATCGGTGACGGCGTTGGCCGGAGACGGCGACAATAGCATAGGCGACGGTGACCGGAGGAGAGAGGCGCCAAGCTTTTAAAGGTTTATATCTAGGGTTTTAACTTTGTAGTGGCGTATAATGTATGTGTCGGGTCAAAACAAACGAAACCGAATTGCATTCGGGCTGAGAAATCCCAGACCAGCCCGACTAGTGCAGTAAATGAACCCGAGCCCGAATATATCCGGCGGAGTTCGGGTTGGGCTGGTTCAACCGGCCCAAATTGCCTCCTAGTCCAAGCACACTCCTCTTTCTCTCCACCAAATTTCTAGAGAGAGAAAGTGCAAAGTAAATTTTCTAGAGAGAGAAAGTGCAAAGTCCAAGCCATTCTCCATGTAACTAATTTCTTACGCACAATTGTTCATGTTTAGATATATAAAAGCATTTTATGCACAATTGTGTTCAGAGAATGATTTATATTTTAATATTGATCTGTTTTTTTTTAATGAAAAGGTAATTTTCGCAGGAAAATAGTAAAACGGGTCGGGTTGTGATTTCTTTTTGAAAACGGGTCCGAACAGTCTAATGTTTTGTTTTGAAAACGGGTAAGATTATTCTGAAAGAGTCGGATCCTTATAAAACGGGTCAATCCATGCCAACTTCCTTCTTTAGCTCCTGATTTCATAGAATAGCATATGTTTTAGTGTAGAGTTAGTTGCATGTTTGAATTTGACTGACTAAATTTAATTTGGCTCATTCAAGCGTATTTTAATCTTTTTATTTACTATCCCTTTTAATGTAAAAGATGAATTCAGCTAATTAAGAGTGGCTTTTATGAGATTTAAAAAATACTCCAGTTGTAATAAAATGGGCTGTTTGTCAAAAAATTGTAAATAAAAAAATTGTACTAAAAATTTGCTTGTTTCAATTTTTTGAAAATTGTTTTAAAAAAACTTGGTTATAAAAAGACTTGTTTCAGATAATTGTATTTTATTGTTATCTAAAAACAGTTTAGGGCCTGTTTGATTTGTATTTCTGAGAATATTTTTATGTTTTCTGAAAATTGTAAAAAAGTCTGTTTGATTTAATTTTCTAAAAATTCAGTTACAAAAATAGTTGTTTTCAGATAATTCATTTTTATTATTCTCAGAAAACTGTTATCCGTTATCATAATTCTCAAGAACAATTTTCAGAGATGCAAACCAAGCATACCCTTATGTTTTCTGAATTTCCGGAAACTATTGTTTAAGTTACAAATCTAGCAGCCCTTACCTTCCAATCAACTATTTTTTCATGCACAAGCACTTACAATCCTGTATCCATTATTGGTGTCTCACCAAAACCTGTCTCTACTTCCTTCTTCACACACAAATACAATGTGTGTTTGTCCATAGACATTCATCACAATGACTTATCGTGGGCAAGAGCCATTTTAGCGAAGCTGAATTGCTCTTTTAGATAAATTCTGATAAGAGAATTGATCTTTTCCTATGTCAATTTTTCGTAACTGTGTACACCATGTTTTGAACACCATCAGCAATGAGGATGCAAAGCGTGGTACATTTTTATTCACTTGCATTTCCAGCTATTATATGAAAAAAGTGAGTATATATATCACTTTACAAGATTGTAACTAGTATATAATCTTGGCAGTAGTTCATGGAAACTTAATATCATTCTCACCCTTAATAGAAGCTCTACAAAACACATGGTAGGTTCTCTTTTCTTCATTGCGATTTGTGAGTATAATATATAAACATGCAAAAAAGCATTAGTTTGTGGTTTTCATGTTGATGTTCTTCGTGTTCGGTGTACTAGTACTCTATGTAACTGTGTTTTTCTTCAAGAGTGTGTCCTCTTGTTTGGCTTCTAGCCTTTTTCATTACCTGCTAATCCGTTTTAAAAACAGCTTTAGTATGTACTTGTGGTTCAATTATACTCTACCCAATTGTTTCATTAATTGGAGATAGAATAAAATAATAGACCTGAAACATATTTTCTTCTTCTAAATAAATTTACATTATACAGAAAATATATGTATACAATCACCACCAACGCCCCCCCCAAAAAAATGAATTCTTAAATCTACAGGGACAACCAAATCTTCTTTGATTATTAATGGATGCCTCCATAATTTTCTGGGAAACCTTTCATTTACTTTTCATAAACTTTAGGAAACTCTGTGCAGTTGTTGATGGAACTTGAAGATTTCATAGTAGCGAACACTACCTATCATTATCATCCTCGTTTTCTCATTCAGTCATTTCCTGCAAGCTATAAAGTCCTCTTTCTATGGTCTGTTGTCTCAATTTATCTTTGTTCAACACAATATTCTGTTTCCTATTGTCGTTCTCTGAAACTGTAGGACTATGGTAAAATTGTTTTTTTTTCTCTGTAGTTTGATTCCATTGTTTATCCAAGGGTCTCTTGTCGTGTGGATTCGTTTTTTTTTTTTTTTCTTCTTCCTTCTAATGCTAGACACTATAGTTTCAAAATCCGAAATATGTTTTGAAGAGTATGTTGTTGCTATCTCTAGAGACTATACATAGGCAGTTAGGGTCAAATCTAATAAACACGATATTTTACTAGCAATAAGATGAAGCAAAGAACTGGAAACAAGTGCACAATATATAGATGTTTCAAGACTTCCATTTATTCAGCTAAAACACCAATATCTGATTTATAGTCCTTTTCTGTCTCTGACGCAGCAGATTTCTAAGGTTAGAATGGGTGCGGACATCTGGACCATATTCTTTGGGGATTCCGAGTGTTCACATGAAGTTGGACCGAATTGCAGTTCTGGTTTTAGGACCATCATTGATTCGCACTCATGTATCAACCATGTTTTGAACATTTCTTTCTCGACTGTTATCTTTATCATCTTGTTATGTATGTTAATATACAAATCACCCTCGAGCAAGATGATAGCCTTGCCACAGTCCGGAAAATACAGGCGAGTATCAATTTGTTCAGCCATTTTCAATTGTGCGTTGAATTTGCCTTATCTGGGACTTGGGATATGGATAATAGAAGAGAAACGGGGATTAGCGGAGAGTATAATGCCTTTGCATGGGTGGCTAGTCGTTTTGTTCCAAGGATTCACATGGTTTTTTCTGGGTCTAACCATGAGTCTTAAGACCCAACGCCATTCAAGAACGGCGAAAATTTGTTTGATTATCGCTTTCTCGTTTGCAGGATTCCTCTGCATTTCATCTCTTCATGAGGCTATCACGGACAAAGTAGTATCAGTGAAAATTGTGTCGGATATTTTACCTTTTCCGGGAGCAATTCTACTTCTCTTCTGTACTTTTCGAGTATCTGCAGGAACTGAACCTGGCACCAATATTGATGCACTCTATGCACCTCTACAAGGTGAAGATGTCCATGTAGATGACAACATTACTCCTTTTGCTACAGCAGGATTTCTTAGTAAGATGTCATTTTGGTGGTTGAATCCGTTATTGAAGACAGGTAAAGAGAAAATTCTCGAGGACAAAGATATTCCAAAGTGATGACAGGAAGATCGAGCAGAGACATGTTACGTCGTGTATAAAGAGCAACTGGGGAAACAGAAACGAAGTGACTCGTTGAATACGCCTTCAGTTTTGAAGACAATATTTCTCTGCCACTGGAAAGCTATTCAGTTTTGACAAAGGGTTCTTTGCATTATTGAAGGTAGTCGCTGTATCTACTGGTCCTTTGTTTCTCAAAGCTTTCATCCTGGTAGCCGAAGGGAAAGAGTCTTTGAAATACGAGGGGTATGCACTGACCGGAGGGCTCTTTCTCGTGAAATGCTTAGAATCTTTATCGGAGAGGCAGTGGTACTTCCGAACAAGACTAATCGGTATTCAAGTAAGGTCTTTGCTCTCTGCAGCTATATATCAGAAGCAACTACGACTCTCAACCGCTGCCAGGGAAAGTCATTCTCCTGACCAAATTATGAACTATGTCACAGTGGATGCTTACAGAATAGGCGAATTTCCGTACTGGTTTCACCAGATATGGACAACAAGCCTTCAGATATGTCTTGCATTACTTATTGTTTACAATGCTGTGGGAGCGGCAACTGCTGCAGCTTTAACGGTAATAATTTTTACTGTGATAGGAAATTCTCCACTGGCAAAAGTACAGCACAAGTACCTAACAAAGCTGATGGCTGCACAAGACAAGAGACTCAGAGCTATTTCAGAGGCACTTGCAGACATGAAAGTTTTGAAGTTGTATGCGTGGGAGACGCATTTTAAGAATGTTATAGAAAGCCTAAGGAGGGAAGAATCAAAGTGGTTGTCAGCCGTTCTGACACAGAAAGGCTACAATATGGTTTTGTATTGGTCATCTACTATCACTGTTTCAGCTGTAACATTTTGGGCGTGCCACTTCCTAAATATACCTCTCGATTCTAGTAATGTTTTCACCTTCCTCGCAACTTTACGCCTTCTTCAGGAGCCTATTAGGATGATCCCTGATGTTGTCGGAGTGTTCATTGAAGCAAAAGTTTCATTCACTCGGATTGTGAAGTTCCTCGAGGAACCTGAATTACAGACCAGACATTCTAAGCAAAATTTTGCTAGGGAGGAACTCGAGCAGTCTATACTTGTCAATTCGTCAAAAATTTCATGGGATGCTACCTCTTCAAAGCCCACCCTGTCGGACATAAATTTTGTGGTTAAACCTGGGGAGAAGGTTGCTATATGTGGGATGGTTGGCTCAGGTAAATCAACCCTTTTAGCCACAATTCTTGGAGAGGTTCCAAACATCAATGGCACGGTAAGTTCTTAATTTTGCTTCTTCTTCTTATTATTTTTTTAAACCATGAATTTTAGTGTCCAATCTAAGAAACGCCATTGTCTAGAGATGAAAATTACCATGTCAGCATTGAAATTTTAGCACAACAATAGCTTGCTAAGTACCTAAACCACGCAGAGGGAGATTACTAGAAGTTAAGCTCTCCCTAGGAAGCTACAGAATTATGAATATGTTGTTTAGAAGTCCATAACTGCTAGATTTTTTACGTTATTTGACCTGTGTATTTTCTCCTTCATATTCCAGGTTCAAGTTAATGGAGAGATTGCATATGTTTCTCAGACAGCATGGATCCAGACGGGAACTGTACAGGAAAACATTCTCTTTGGATCTGCGATGGATTGACATAGATACCAAGAAGTACTTGAAAAGTGTTCCCTAGTAAAGGACTTAGATATGTTTCCATTTGGTGATTGCACTGTAATAGGAGAACGAGGTGGTAATCTCAGTGGTGGCCAGAAGCAGCGGGTTCAACTTGCACGCGCACTTTATCAAGATGCAGATATATATCTATTGGATGATCCCTTCAGCGCTGTTGATGCACATACCGCAACTAGTTTATTCAATGTAATGTCAATCCTCATCTCACCAATTTAAACTACAACCATTTTTTCTTCATTTTCTATTGGAAAGTTGAAAGCTAATTAATACTTGTTACGGTCAGAATTATGTCATGGGAGCTCTGGCAGGGAAGACAGTATTACTTGTGACTAACCAAGTTGACTTCCTTCCTGAATTTGATTCTGTCATGGTTAGTAATCTAGCCGCTACGACTCTCTGTTATCCTTCTGCAACAATGATTCTTTTATATTCAACAGTATACTAAACTTCCATTTCCTTTATACGTGTTTCCAATAAATTGATACCGAAAACCATGTTCAGAAGCAGTTCTTCTAAGCCAGAATTGGAAATAAAATATTGTCATTTTGTTGACAGTTGATGTCTGAAGGGAAAATCCTCGAAATGGCTCCCTATCATCAGTTGTTGGCTGCTAGTCAAGAATTTCAGAACCTTGTCAATGCTCAGGTTGACACTACAGGCCCCAAGAGGAACCCTGAACACGGTTCTTCTAAAACGCCTAGGACCCTCAAAGAAGAGATCCAGAAAGTTTACAGATTGGAACAGTTGGATGCAACAAAAGGAGATCAGCTGATGAAGCAAGAAGAAAGAGAAGCAGGAGATAGCGGCCTTAAGCCTTACATGCAGTATTTGAGACACAAGAAGGGATACTTGTACCTCACCTTTTCGGTTACAGCCACATTATATATATTTTTGGGCAGTTTGCTCAAAATATTATTTTGGCTGCCGAGGTACAGGATCCTGGTACAAGCAGATTGCATGTGATCTTAATATTCTCCGTTATTGGGTGTGGAATGTCACTTTTCTTGCTCCTTAGATCTGTATATATTGTGGTTTTAGGCGTCAAGGCATCAAATTCTATTTTTTCCAAGTTAATGACCTTTCTTTTTCGAGCTCCAATGTCCTTTTATGACTCCCACCTCTAGGAAGGATACTCAGCCGGGTAAGAATTTACGAAGTTTAAGTGAAACTCAAATTGTGATTCCGGGAATTCCATGACTTAATACTTCTATTTGTTTTACAGGTATCTTTGGACCTGAGCATTGTGGACCTAGAATTGGCAATCAACTTAGGTTTGGGCATAGCTGAATACGTATTTAAGCTTTGGAATATTGGGTTTCCTAACATGGCCTATCTTATTTGTCATAATACCCATGATCTATGTAACTATTCTCATACAGGTAATACACCTATTCTGGTAGTTCTATACTGGTTTTAAACATATATTAATTGAAAAGCAAAATGCATATTCCCATCCTAAGTGGTTTTTGTATGTTCTTGTACTTCAATCTTCTATAACTTTAACAATTTATTCTGTTTTAACAAACAGAGGTTCTATTTTGCTTCTGCAAATGAGTTGATGCGTATTGATGGCACAACAAAGTCTCTGGTCGCAAGCCACCTAGCTGAATCCATTACAGGAGTAATGACCATCAGAGCTTTTGGACAGGAAGAACGGTTCTTTGCAGAAAACTTGCAGCGTATCGACACAAATGCAAGTCCCAAATTCCATAGTTTTTCGGCGAATGAGTGGTTGATCCAGCGTTTGGAAATACTATGTGCAATTGTTCTCTCATCCTCGGCGCTTGCCATGACTTTGCTTCCTTCTAAAGCTTCTCAATCAGGTTAGTGATCATTATCATCACCTGTATGATACTTTTGGATATATGTTATTCGAATCTAAACCCTTAAAAAGGACCACCAATCCTGCCCTGCACTGCAAATCAGGCCTTTGCTATACGACATTTCATGGTTTTTAGTCATATAAAACGGTATCATAATTGGCTTTCTTCTCTAGAATAATACCTTGAACATGCAGAACTATTGTTTTCTAAAGAGAAACCTGTAATGCTCATGGCTTCCTGATTATGAGAAAACATCTTAACTTGGTTATCAATTTTCTGTTGGCAGGATATATTGGAATGGAGCTATCCTATGGTCTGTCATTGAATATATTCCTTTTATTCGCTGTCCAAACGCAGTGCAAGCTGTCAAATTTGATTATAGCTGTAGAAAGGCTAGAACAGTACATGCACATTCCCAGTGAAGCTCCCGAAATTATAGATGGCAACCGGCCCGCACTCAACTGGCCTGCTGTTGGCAAAGCGGAGATAAGCAATTTGAAGGTAAATATGACATATAAAATAGATTATTTTCTCTGTGTTAGTTTGACGTCTTCAAGATTTAGTGACTAATAAATTGAAAAATAACATGAGCAGGTTAGGTATCGGCCTAATGCACCTCTTGTTCTTCAAGGGATCAGTTGCACATTCGAAGGTGGGCACAAAATCGGAATCGTTGGGAGGACTGGTAGCAGGAAGACAACTCTGATTAGTGCCTTGTTCCGCCTAGTCGAGCCTACAGAGGGAATGATCCTTATAGATGACCTAAACATTTCTACAATTGGGCTTCACGACCTCAGATCTCATTTTGGAATCATTCCTCAAGATCCAGTTCTTTTTAGTGGATCCATGAGATACAATCTAGACCCCTTATCAGAGCATACTGATCATGAAATATGGGAGGTAAGGTTTCCGAGTCATATTCAAAAGATTAGAAATATCAGTAGGAGTTTCGAGTTTTCTAATTTTTAGTTCAATGAGTCGTTATGAAGAAAACCAAGTGCCATATATTAGCTACCTTCTAACAATGTGTTGAAGGTACTTGAAAAGTGTCAGCTTAAAGAGGCTGTTCAAGAAAAAAAGGAGGGAATGAACTCCTCAAGTAAGAAACGGAATTTCATCTGTTCAAGTTTCTTAACTATATCCGTTAGTTATGCAAGATGGATCAAATTGGAGCATGGGACAAAGACAGTTAATCTGTTTGGGAAGAGCATTGTTGAAAAGAAGGAAAATATTAGTGCTTGACGAAGCCACTGCATCTATCGACAATGCAACAGACTCTATTATCCAGAAAACGATACGTAAGGAGTTTGCAGACTGCACTGTCATAACGGTCGCCCACAGAATACCAACCATTATGGACTGCACAATGGTGCTCTCTATTAGTGACGGTGAGTTCTGAATTTCGATATCATGTGCGATAACAGAAGTCTGATTTTGTTTGTCCAAAGAGTGTAGGACAATAAACATGGTTTTGAATTTACAGGAAAGCTAGTGGAGTATGATGAGCCCATGAAATTGATGAACAAGGAGGGCTCTCTTTTCAGGCAGCTGGTTAAAGAATACTGGTCACATTCCGGAACTGCAAATGAAGGCAGCAATATTCAACCTTGAAGGCATTGGATTATCATGCTATGCATAAAAAGGCTCTCCTCGAACGTCTTATTCTTACGAGTGGCCTAAGTGAATATGAGCAATGAATAAGGATTCCGGAAAGTGAAATTCGATATTGCAAAGCAAGTCGACTTTCCTGATATAAAAGTGAAAGTGGAGTGGAAGCCAACCTCAGGTACGTACTGTGAAGTATCAATCAAAGTCTGTGTGTTATTTGAAATTGCAGTCCTTTGCACTACATTTCCTAACATTAAAAATTGCAATGTTAGTTTTGGTGGATTAGGATTATGTAACTGCATTGGTAATTTATCTAGTGAGTTACGGTGCTTGAGTTGTTGAGATTTTTTTTTTTTTGAAATGTTTTTAGCAGTCCATCATATTTGCTTATACAATTTGAAAAGAGTAAGCAAAGATCATGTCACCATGTGTATGCCTTTTTCATCTATTTTATGAATCAGTATGATCCTTAGCCAAATCGAGATAATTAATTTTTATAAAAGAATAGGTGAAAGTATTAAAACAAAAAAACAATAACAAACAAGAAGGACAATTACATTTTTGTCGAGCTCTAGAATTAATCCATTGAAGTCCTATATATATACAGGACTTCAATGGATTAATTCTAGGGTAAATACCACTTACACCCCCTTTGATTTGTCTATATCCCAGTTACACCCCCTCTACTATGGTATATCTCAGTTACACCCCTTGTCACTGACGGCTGTTAGTTGACCTAACGGAATTGAGTGCAATGTCTCTTTTGTCCTTCAATATTTTATTAATCCCATTTATACCCCAACTCTCTCTCTCTCTCACACACACACACACACACACACACACACACACACACACACTGCACAGACGCACACACATATATATATATAGATCTATACATGTATATATATATGTGTGTTGTGTGTGTGCAGGGGGTCGGAAATAGGGGAGGCGGCGGGAGGGGGGCGGCGGCGGCGAGAGGGGGGAGGCGGTGGGAGGGGGCTGTGGAGGCGACGACGACGGCGGGAGAGGCGGTAGATCTATATATATATATGTGTGTGTATATATATGTATATATATGTGTGTGCTGTGTGTGCAGGTGTGTGTGTGTGTGTGAGAGAGAGAGAGGGAGATAGAGAAATTTGTTTTTTTTTTTAAAAAAAAATTCAAAATATATATATATTTTTTATTTTATATTTATTTTCGATTTTATAAATTTTTTCAAAATTTAATATATATTTTTGAATTGTATATGTTTTTTTTTAACTTTATATATTTGTTTCAAATTTTTTATGTTTTTTGTGATTTTTATATTTATTTTCGAAATTTAATATGTTTTTTTGAAAAAAAAAAAAATTCGAAATTTATATATTTTTTAAATTTATATTTATTTTTGAATTTATAATATTTTTCAAATTTTAATATATATATTTTTGAATTTTATATATATTTTGAAAATTTAATACAAATTAAATTATTAAATAATGGGAGGGGGTTAAATAAGTCATTTGACTACAAGGGGCAAAATAGACCATTTATCACCTTTTTAGTGATGACATCATCACATAACGGTCAACAACTAACGGTTGACTAACGGAGGGGGGTGTTCGATACACGGAATTAAAACTGAGAGGGTGTAACTGGGATATACCATAGTAGAGGGGGTGTAACGGGGATATAGGCAAATCAGAGGGGGTGTAAATGGTATTTACCCATAATTCTATTTAGTTGTTAAAAATTGCTCCGCAAAACAAATAATTACATATCTGGGTGTATGCACTTTATTACGAACGATCATTAAGCATAATATATATATATATATATATATATATATATAAAAGCTGTTTCCTGGGTAAGAATTTGCCACAATAGTCTCTTGAAAGGCTAGCTTGAATGGAGGCTAGCTTGCCTGAGTTCTTACTTTCATCTTTTGGATGGAATGGTAGATAGAAATTTTCTTACAAACGCTATAGATTTACTTTCGGCATGGGATTCGAAGGCAATGGGAGATTTAGGGAGGGTTTTGAGTTTTCGTAGTGCCGGGTTCCATAGATATATGCTGTATCCATTATACTAGCATACGAGGCCATTGCATGAACCGTGGAATTTTAATGATGATGATGATTTGAGGATGTGTGAGGGAAGCTTCGGCTCCGTATATTCCACAAGAGATGTATTGTTATGGTGCATTGAGAAACTTTTTGCAGATTTATTGTTGTTGTTGGTGAGGATGATGAAACTGTTGCCATGTGAGCTTTTGAGGTGAGCTTCAATGAAAGTAGGGTTGGTGATAAGAGAGTACATTGATTTGGAGACGGCTTTGCATCGAATGAGTGATTTCATCTGCAGACTTACCAGGATCTCGGTCAAGAGTTCTTCAGGGAGATGGTAAAGTTTGAAATCTGATTTTGCTCTTTTATACATTTTTTTAATTTGGGGATGATCACAAACCCTAGATTCTGGTTTTGAATCACGAGAAATAATCAGAAACCCTAGATTTGTAGTCTCAAAATCGATATATATATATGTACACCTTTTGGGTCTGTTAGAATTTTTGCTTCCAGGCAAATATATCTATACCTTAGTTTTGGAATAAGCCTTTTTAGATTGGGAAGTAGTAGAGAAGGAATTAAATTGTAATGATAAGGACATTGTGAAAAACAATCATATTTATATAAGAGAAATGCTAAACATCGATAAATTTATCGAGCTATGGATAAATTTCTTGCAAGGTACATTTTTGTCTTTCGCGATTATTTATGGATAAGGACTTGAATGAAATAATTTTATTCAGTTGTTAAAAATTGACTTGCAAAACAAATAATTACATAGCTAGGTGTGTATAGGGATGATAATGGGGTACGAAACGGATTTGTCATGAGTTGTCTTTTTCTAAATTATACCCGCTTCATTAAAACTTTACTATACTAATATTTTAAAAGGTTAAACTTTAGTTTGATGATGATCCATTCTTTATTTTCATTTGACAACATTTGTTCCCACCTCTTCGTCTTAGACATAATACACAACCACAATTTGACAATATGTTTATGCTACGCCTATGCAATTAGTAAAGTTGTTATTGATTAGAAGAGAAAACAAATAAGCAATACATAATACACGGTCTTATATATATATATATATATTAATATATACATTAACAAACAAATAAGGTAAATTTATATAAATGAGGCGAGGTGCGGCTCCAACGGTTATCTATTAAAATCCGTACCCACCCCATAAACCCATGCCGGGTTCGATTTTTTTTATCATACCCGTTCCTACGAAATTAAAAACACTCCCAAACCCTTAAATAAAGGGGCGGGACTCCAACGGACGGTAGAAATTGCCATCCTTAGGTGTATATAGTACTTTAATAATACGAGGGACCATTAGGCATAATATATAGGCAAAAGAGCATAATACCCCTTGTGCTTTTACAAAGTTGCAAAATACCCCCTTGTGTTATTTTTAGTCCCAAATCACTCTCCCCACCTTTGTAAAAGCTAGCAAATTACCCCCATAAGCATATCTGAGACAACTTTCCGGTTGCCATATCTCTTAATTTACTACTTTAACCTTTTAATTAAATGATGTAATATATAACTAAAAATCAAAAGAAAACAATGTACTATTTTACCCCCTCTATGTATTTTTGTAAACTATCTCGTTTGACTCCACTTTCTTGTTCACATTTATATATTGGACTTATTAATTTTAAGTAACCAAATAAAAAAAAATTATCCCAAAGTATGACCATTATGCCCCTTATCTTCTTGTACTAACCCTCTTTTAGTATAATTTAACTTTTCTTTTTATCTTTTCAATAATGTAATTAAAAATTCAATACTCCAAACACATATACTTTTATCTTAGGCCTAAAACATAGTATTCTAATTCTATTTAAAAAATTATTATTATCTAAAAATTAAAAATTTATGATAAATACAATAAGAACTTAAATTATAACTTATGAACTTAAAATATATCTAAAATTCTTTTTTGTTATTTGTTTTCACTAGGGAGAAAAATTAACAAGATGTGTGAAGCTTTTATCAATTGGAAGATTACAACAATTAATGATACCCCATGATTTATAAGATCTGTAGAAAACAATACAAAAAAATACTTCATAATTACACAAGCACATAATAAACTAAGTTCAAAAGATTGAATTTATTGAAACTTCAAAAAATAAAACAGAGGTGCATTGAGCAACAACTTCATCAAAATTCATAATTCCCAAATTCTAGTGCAATACAGTATCTAAGAAGAACTTTCCAAATCTTTAACTAAGAAAAACATATTGTACCATAAACCAACTACAATTCCATTAACTTACAAAAAAAATATCAAAGAACATGTGTAACGTTGTCATACACAAAATAGTAGAGAAAAATCAATTCCTTGTCAAAAGGTGTTGTCAATATTTGTTCCACCATACTCCACTGTCACTCAATAATGCCCCTAAAATCTGTTGAGCCTGTAAAAACAAATTTAAAATTGTTAGTTATATAATCGAATTTGATCCATATATAATTCAAAAACTAGCTAATTTTTCTTACCCCGATGATGATGATGCTTGACTATTCCACAGTAAATTTAGGTCAACGTTTGAACTTTCTGACAAGTTATTCAATATACCTCCATACCATATCTTGATTGTAAATTCATCACCTACATAATATAAATATATAGATACACGTTAACAACTATTAAAGAAAGTTTTTGAAAAATAATTCTAACACAATATATACATGTTGGAGTTGCATTTCATTTCTTGAAGCACCTCTTCTAGTTCCTGCTTCAACTCTTAGTCCACTTGCAGCATTTGTAGGTGGTCCTATTCCACTTGCATTCCCAACTTGTGTACTTGAAGATATAGCCCCTGTACTATCTGTTAGTCCACCGGGCAGACCAGAAGGAACTGGCATCCTTGGTCTACCACCTACACTTGCAGTTACTTTTGACATCTTATATTGTGTAATTTCTTTGTCTGTTGCCTTGCAAGTTCTGCTATTGTGACTAGGAACCCCACACTTTCCACATGAGAAATTTTTGCTTTGCCTGCTAGCTTTACCTGTTTTCTTGTTCACTTCATCCAATGCCTTTTTTCGTGCCTTATTAGGCCTTCCAATTGAAGGTTTCACAATAGGTGGGTTTATGGGAGCAGTGCCTACCTCACGTCTCATTTGTCTAAGGGGCATAGGGAATATGATCGGGGTATATGATCTCAAGTAAGTCTCTCTATGATAGCATGCATCAACCCACGTCTCAGGGTCTCCCCTTTCTGCTACAATTACAGCAATGGCATGAATACAAGGAATGCCGGTCACATCCCAAACTCTACAACTACACTCTCTAGTTCCCAAATTAACACCATCATTCACACCCTTATAGTAAACTTCATAAATATCAGGAGTGGACTTTTTTGCACTACAGTGCCTTGCATCATCCATTGCCTTTTTAAACTCTTTTGCTATTGTAGGACACAATAGTCATTTTTTGGTTTGAATCCACTCCCTCTTTGTTTGGTTCCTAAACATGAAGTATCCTCGAATCCACTCCAAACATGTAATCAGTGGTTTATCCCTACAATCTCCAATGTTGTCATTTCATGTCTCACATTTGTTGTTCACAAGCAAATCGCACTTCGAGTTATCATCAAATTTGTGTCATGACCATAACATTGGTGGCACCTTTGCAAGCCACGCATAAGCATCTTTATCCATGTTTTTTATAACTTGCATGTGGTAGTTAAATTTGTCCTCAGTTAATGCACGCGCTGCATCCCACATCTCATTTCTCAACCTTACCTCCTTATGTAACTTCTTGAAATTATCATACATATGCTTCATACAAAATCGATGGTTAGTCCCATGCAAGATGTCATCAAAACACTCTACCAAATCCTGAAAAAAAAACATTAGTAAAGGAAAAAGAGGTCATTAAAAACTGAATCAATAACAATTTATTTCAAATTTTGTACCTTTTGTCTATCAGACATAAAGGTAAATCTTTGCAATGGGCCCAAAACGTTCTCCAATTGCTCCAGAAACCACTTCCAAGAGTCTTTTGTCTCAGCTCTTACAACAACTACAACAATAGGGAACAAACCATTGTCTCCATCTCTCCCAACAGCGCTTAGGAGTTGACCCTTATACGGCCCCTTCAAAAAGCAACCATCAAGCCCAATGAATGGCCTGCATCCTTCTAAAAAGCCTATTTTCATTGCATCATAACAGATAAACAACCTTTCAAATCTTGTAGGTTCTTCTTTTGTTGGTCTATCTTGCATTCTGGTCACTGCAATGCTACCAGGGTTGGAGACTTTAGTGAGACGACAGTAGTCCCTAGCCCTTGAAAATTGCAGTCCATGATCCCCCTCAATGTGTGCCTTTACTTTCTTCCTTGCCCTACAAACTTTATACTTTGACACAATCACATTACAATCTTTTAATGTTGCATTCCTCATAGCACTTGGTTTCCATCTTGGTTCATCCCTCAAGGTCTCCATGTATCTGTTTGCTAAGAAGTCAGCTGATGCTTGCCTATTTAGTTTTGTATAGCTGCAATTATGTGCTCCATTGATTGTCTTTATCTGAAAACTGCCATCACTTGAGTTTATGGAAACACGGATCTTCCAACCACACTGAACTGAACAATGTGCAGTAACTCTGGTGCCTTCATTTTTAATAAATCTGAAATCGTATTTTTCAGCAATTGCATCTGCTCTCAATGCTTTTCTAAACTTTGCAGCATACTCAAATTTTTTCCCCACTTCTATGAGTTTAGAACCAGTAGAGCGTTTTATTATTGGTGCATGTGGCATAATAACTTCATCATCTTCATCGGATGATGAATATAGGCTTTCTAATTCATCACTTGGATACTGTGTTGGATCAATGTTTTCATAATTAAATTCTACTTGATATAATCCATCACCCAACACAGTATCTTCTAAACCACCACCATCATTACCGAGCCCATTCTCATTTGCCCCATCTTCATTTTCATCTATCACACCTTGATTCTCCACCCCAGAGGCCCATTCCAACATTTCATCTTCCCAATTTGCATTAGGACCTTCTAGTGTAACTAACTTGCTCATTCTATATGTTAAGGGAATGTTGCAATTAGAATGACCAATTAATCCAAGGAAAAGCACAATCATCAATTACAAATTATTACACATTACAATTACCATACCAAACTATATAATAAAAAATCTTAAATTAATAAAGTCACAATTATAATTAAGTAAATATAGCTCTGCAATTTTTACAAAATAAATTATGTATTTTTTAGACTTATTCATTTGAATAGAATGAGAAAGATAATTAGGATTAGCTTATCAATGAATGACATATAATATAATTTTTTCATTAAGTACATAGTATGGCTTTGCGGGTGACCTACTAAAGTCCACACAAGGTAAGGTTATAATTGTTATTATGAAATCAATTCCTATAATGATCCCAATAATAGTAAATATAGTTTGGCAAACATGCTTTATAAACAAGCTTCCACCATTTGTTTCTAGCTTTCATCGATTTGACAACAAAATACATGACACAAAAACTTTGCCAAATATGTCCCCAACATTGCACAACACCAATCCAAGCACAACAACCAGGCAACACCATTTGTTTCTAGTTGGGGGCGGCGTCATGAATCCATATTTCCCTTGCCCAAATATTGGGTAATTCAAGGGCACTAAAAAAGATATAGGGATAAAGGGTGGGGAAAAAGAGAAAAGGGAAGGAAACCTAATGCAACAGTCGATGGTCTCAGAGCTAAATTGATGTGTTCAATTTCCACCAGTATATAATTAAAATCCACTAATATCTAATTACTTAAAGAAATAACGATCGTATTATTCGGAGTATAATATGATAAACTCATCATCATCGTACCTAATACCTAAAAACAGGGTTGCTCGAATGGTAATGTATCGGGGTTACTAACTCACTTTTCAATCCTAGTTTAACCCACATCTGTCATTTGTCGGTGACCGGGTTTTATATTGTCCAAAGGGCATCGTCTGCAGACTATGATTATCACAATGAGACCCACCTTTCTATCAAGTCCAAACAATATACCAGTCGTATAATAATGGGTAATGTCTATTGTTACTACTAATTAGTCTGCACAATTTGGAAAAAGCAAAACTAGTGCATAAATCAAATAAACCAAATAACATAAATGTGCCTACACGGCTATACCCATAAACTACATCTATATAAGCATATACACAAACACATTATGTGCGTAGGGGAGATATAGAAAGTACCAAATGAGAGGGGTAGGAGGGTTTCCGAAAATGGCGCAGGAGGCGGCATCACGGGTAGGAGGGGCGAAGAATGCCGGCGGCGGAGAAAAAGTAGGATCGGTGGCGGCGGTGGGTGGTGGCAGAAGAGGAGTGGAAGGAACGGCGACTTGGAGCCACTTAATGGAGTCGCTGCCGTTGAGGGGGACTTCAGTCCCCGCCTATAATTTACTTCCCATTGGATTCGATTTACAAAATTGGAAGACCTAATTCACCCGGGACATTTGATCCTCACTACAAAGATGACCCACCCGGCTATACCCATAAACTCTCCTCTTTCTCTCTGTCTATATATATACATATGTATATGTATATGTATATCTGTGTGTGTGTTTCGCAATTGGGACTCTGGGAGGGAGTTTTGGAGAAGGGTTTAGCTAGGGAGGTTTTACCAGTCTAGGGCTGACAATTCGTGTTCACGATGAAGACGATATGACACTACAGTACCAAAAGGAAGAATTCAAAAACTTCAGATATAGAATATTCGATTTATAGGGTTTTTTCATATAAGTAAAAGAAGGAAAAACAACTAAATCAAAATCAATTACAATCAAGAAACTTGTTTTATTTATTCAAGCTACTTATGAATGTTCAATTCCTTGATGAACTTCTGACCACAGTTGTGAAGAAACCAAACCAGGAACCCTAGATGTCTAACCTTGTAACAATGATGTTTAACTTTTTTTTTTTTCTCTCCTCTCTCTCTTTCTATAAACGATTGAGAATAATTAGCCGGAAAAAAAGATTATGATCGAGAATCCAAAATGATTGTTAGTGTTTCCAAAAATACATAGAGGGGGTAAAAAAGTACATTGTTTTCTTTTGATTTTTAGTAATATATTACATCATTTAATTAAAAGGTTAAAGTAGTAAATTGAGAGATATGACAACCGGAAAGTTGTCTCAGATATGCTTATGGGGGTAATTTGCTAGCTTTTACAAAGCTGTGGTAGTGATATTGGGCTAAATATAGCATAGGGGGTATTTTGCAACTTTGTAAAAGCACAGGGGGTATTATGCTCTTTTGCCTAATATATATATATATAAGCTTCTTCAACTTGACAACTGTTTATTGAAAGGCTAACTTGACAACAGTTTACTTTCAGTTTTTGGATGGAATGAAAGATAAAAATTTACTTATAAATGGTGAGAGCCAATTTGTGAGAGTGGAGAATTTTGCCACCGCTCGAGTGTAGGAATGGCAATGGGGTGGGCGGGGCTCACCTTCCCCATCCCCGACCCTCGTTTAATTTCGGGGCAATATAACTGCCCCACCCCCGTTTATTTTTTTGGACTCTTGCCCTCTCCCATTGCCATTCCTAGTACATATAATGCATCCTATTCTACTATCTTTATTAAAATGTCTGACCATGAGTGATTGGGCCTGTTTACTAACAGAAAATATTTCCTGTTTCCGTTTCCTGAAGAAGTAGAATTATATTTTTGATTCCTTAAGAAAAACAGAAAGTAAAATCTTGTTTACTAAATTTTGATTTTTTTCAGAAACAAAAATAAAAAACAGAAATTATGTTTACTAAAAATTTTTTGTTCTTACTTTTTATTTATTTATTATATGTATTTCTTATTATTTTTTATTTATATTTATTATTTGTCATAAGTTTTATTTATTTATTATTAATTTTGTATATTATTTAATTATTTTTATTTAATTTATAAATATATTTAATTTATTATTTTTATTATTATTAATTCATTATTTTTATTTAATTTATTATTTATTATATTTTATTTAATTTATAAAAATATTTAATTTATTTATTATTTGTATTTCTTATTATTTTGTATTTATATTTATTATTTATCATAAGTTTTATTTATTTATTATTAATTTTGTATATTATTTAATTTATTATTAATTATTTATTATTTAATTTATTATTTTTATTATTATTAATTCATTATTTTTATTTAATTTATAAATATATTTTGTTTAATTTATTATTTATTATATTTTTATTTAATTTATAAAAATATTTAATTTATTTATTATTTGTATTTCTTATTATTTTTATTTTTTATTTATCATAATTATTATTTATTATTATTATTATTATGTATTATTTAATCTATTTTATTATTTTTATTTTGTTTATTATTATTTATTATTTATATATAATATTTAAATTTATTAGTGCAAAAGACATGAAAGTCCAAATTTTACAATTTTGAAGGCAAGAGGAAACAAAAAGAGGAAGTACCATTTTTCTTGTTTCCTCTTTTCTTTACAATTAGAGGAAACGTTTCCTTAAAGGCAAAAGTAAAAATAAATTGGTAAACAAGATTTTACTTTTACTTCTTCATTTCAGGAAGTAAAAACAGGAAACATGAAATATTTCCTGTTAGTAAACACCACCATTATAAAATGGGGTAATGTATAGTGAATCATCTACCCCTTTTAAAAAGGGTGGAAACAATACTCCGTTGCTTCCTCAAATATTTTTTTTCCGGTAATTTCAAATTTATTAAAAACAGAAAACGAACAAAACTCTAAAAGCTACAAGAACACAGCTCCAAAACAAAGAACAACAAGGAGCATCACTCCTCAAGGACAAACAACCAAGGCATCCCCTAGAGGGAGCAAGAAACAGCCTATCAGCAATATGATAATATCCTTTCAAAATTTATCTAGTGCATGAGGAGGGGCAAAGCCAAAAATACACATTGCGATGCTAATATGATAATATCCTATCTTAATTATGATCTATACTTGCATTTTGAGATAAGTGCGAATTCTCTTGAAGTCCCCAGTCCTCAAAATCATGATTGCAGATCTTCATTATCAAGCGAAAAAAAGACTCTCGGCACCATCAAGTTGAATCAAACTCTCTACATACGAATACGCATTATCAAAATCTCCACAAATTCCTAGACCCCTAACCATTTTCTTCTCAAAATCATAGGATAGCACTCTACCTTCCTCCTCCTCACGCGACTCGTTTACTAGAAGTTCACCGCTCTTTCTAAACCCTAGCGGCTTCCTACGTGCCTTCCCTCTCGGATTCGGAGTAGTATACCGTTTGGTCCAACAAAACACCTCCCCACAGTACTCCATTGTCCATATCCCACACCCTCCACGCGAAAAGCCCAACCCATAACTTGGCAACAAACACAGTTCTGATTCCCCTAAAACCTTGATCCCTGGATGATAATGTAGAGCAACCTCCGGAAGACTCACCTCTCCAAAAACTTCCTCACCCATCTCGAATCGCAAAATATGATGACGATAACATCTACTGCCATGAATACCCAATCCCTTAATACTCCTAGCCCCGATCCAATAAGCAGCTCCGTTCACAGTCGCCTTTCGATCATCATCAAAATAAGATGAAGGGCCAACCTCAATTCTTTTCCAACAGTCCCTCCTTAGACTATAAACCTCAGATATGTAATAATATCCGGAATCTTCATCATCATCCTCCCTGAAGATAAAAATCCTCACTACCTTGTAGTCATTAACTCCGGCGTGAAAACCGAATGCAATAGACACCGTCTCGTAGTAATTTTGGGTGCGGGAGTCGAAGGCAATGAGAGACTTAGGTAGGGTTTTGAGTTTTCGTAAAGCCGGGTTCCATAAGTATATGGTGTAGTCATTAGACAAGCATATGAGGCCATTAGAGGAACCGTGGATTTTTAATGAGGGGTTGAGGATGTGTGAGGGAAGCTTGGGCTCCGTATATTCGAGAAGAGATGTATTATCATGGTGTATTGAGAAACCTTCTTTTTTGGAGAGGATGATGAAACTGTTACGACTTGAGTTTTTGAGGTGGGCTTGAATGAAAGTAGGGTTGTTGATAAGATTGGTGATAAGAGAGTACCATGATTTCGAGACTGTTTTGAATCGGAGTAGTGATTTCACCGGCAGGTTAAGTAGGATTTCAATCAACACTTTTTCAGGGAAATTGTGAAGTTTAGAATCTATTTTTGCTCTGCGACCCATTATTCGCTTCGTTGCTGTCATTTTGGCGATGATAACAAACCCTAGATTTTGGTTTTGAATGACGATAAAAAAAACCCTAGATTTGTAGTCTTTACCTCTCGAGTAACCATATCTATATATATATATATTATATAAATATATATATATACCTTTTTGGAATAAGTCTTAAGACTGGAAGTAGAATTAGAAAAGGAGTTAAATTCTAAGGGTTAATTTCAGTAAACCCCATATACTATCCAGATTAATCAACTAACCCCTGTCCACTTTGCCCCCTATACTATTCAATTTCATCAAATTGCCCCCCTCAGCTCAAATTTTGACAAAAATACCTAAACTACCCTCAATCAATAGTATAAGGGGGTTTGTTGATTCAACTATTTAAATTTTTTTTTTTTTTCAAAAATCAATTATATTTTTCACAAAAATTATAAATTCAGAAATATATATATATTTCTTTTGCAAAGTGGACAGATTTTCGGAATTTTTTTTTTTTTTCATATGTTGCAGATTTTCGGAAAAAAATGATTTTTTGCAAAAAAAATTTTGAAATTTTTTTTTTTTCATATGTTGCAGATTTTCGGAAATTTGTTTTTTCATATGTTGCAGATTTTCGGAAAAAAATGATTTTTTGCAAAAAAAAATTGAATTTTTTTTTTCATATGTTGCAGATTTTCGAAAAAAAATTATTTTTTGCAAAAAAAATTTTGAATTTTTTTTTTTTTTTTTCATATGTTGCAGATTTTCGGAAATTTTCTTTTTTTTTTTCATATGTTGCAGATTTTCGGAAATTTTTTTTTTCGCAAAAAAATGATTTTTTGCAAAAAAAATTTGAAAATTTATTTTTCATATGTTGTAGATTTTCAAAAAAAAATGATTTTTTGCAAAAAAAATTTTGAATTTTTTTTTTTTTCATATGTTGCAGATTTTCGGAAATTTTCTCTTTTTTTTTTCGGAAATTTTTTTTTTCATATGTTGCAGATTTTCGGAAAAAAATGATTTTTTGCAAAAAAAAATTTGAAATTTTTTTTTTTCATATGTTGCAGATTTTCGGAAATTTTATTTTTCGCAAAAAATTTTGAAATTTTTTTTTTCAAATGTTGCAGATTTTCGGAAAAAAATGATTTTTTTGCAAAAAACATATGTTGCAGATTTTCGGAAAAAAATGATTTTTTGCAAAAAACTTTTGAATTTTTTTTTTTCATATGTTGCAGATTTTCGAAATTTTTTTTTTTTCGCAAAAAAATGATTTTTTGCAAAAAAAAATTTGATTTTTTTTTTTTCATATGTTGCAGATTTTCGGAAAAAAAATTTATTTTTTGCAAAAAAATTTTTGAATTTTTTGTGAAAAATGAATTTTCATATGTTGCAGATTTTTTGCAAAAGAAATATATATATATATATTTCTGAATTTATAATTTTTGTGAAAAATATAATTGATTTTTGAAAAAAAAAATTTAAATGGTTGAATCAACAAACCCCCTTATACTATTGATTGAGGGTAGTTTAGGCATTTTTAGTCAAAATGTGAGCTGAGGGGGGCAATTTGATGAAATTTAATAGTATAGGGGACAAAGTGGACAGAGAAGGAGTTAGTTGATTAATCTGGATAGTATATGGGAGTTTACTGAAATTAATCCAAATTCTAATGAAAAAGGTAATTATAAAAGACCATATAATTTATGTAATATTGCCCTTATATGTAGATGCATACATGTATATATTAAGCGGAAAGGTAATTTTGGTTAGGGCTGCAAATGAATCTATCTGTTCGTGAGTATGCTTGCGCTCGACTCGTTAAGAAATCGGCTCGTGTTTGTTCGTCTAGCAAATGAACCGAGCTTGAGAAAAAATTTTAGGCTCGTTTCATAAATGAGCCAAGCTTGAACATTGCTAAGCTCGTGAACAAGCTCATCTAAGTAAAGTAATAAAATTATATCATAATCCCCAAACAAATGTGTCATTTGAAAAAATTACAAAGAGAGTTGTTGCGAATTACATGATTGATATAATCATGTTATAAAAATTACTTCAAAATAAACAATATTCAAAGAATATAGTATTCGAAAATTGAAATATATTAAAAATAAACAAGCAACAACTCAATTTAAGCAATAGTTAATAAGAGTAATATATGTTGCAACTTAACTGAGTCGTTCGTGGGCAGGCTCGGGCTCGACTCATTAAAACTAGCGCTCGACTCGGGCTCGTTCGTTTGATAAATGAACCGAACTTGAGCACAAATTTTAAGTTCGTTTAATAAATGAACCGATGTTGAACATTCCAAAGCTCGGCTCGGCTAGGCCTAATTTTGATAAGTTCAAAATAAAGGAATAGACACTTACCAAATTCGTAAATCCTTTCGGGTCAAATATGGATCATCTAGACTGATGTGTTATAAATTATTGTTGGCGAGACTATAAGTTGAGTTCAAAATTTCGTTGACGTAATCTGTGTACATATGAGAGAGGGAAAAAAAAAAGGGGAGGAAGAGGGCGTGTGTTTACCACTCAAAATTTCTAACCGATAATGTAACTGTGTAATTGCATATTCTGAATTGTCTAATTATCATCAATTGATTTTTTAGCAAAAAATTATGACACTACACAGGTGTATAATATTACTAGGAAATTAATACTTATTCGATTACTATCTCGATGTTATATAGGCGCACTTATTCGATTACTAGTTTTTTAAATTTTCTATATATTTACTTAAGGTTAAATAAAAAAGTATGGGCAATTGGCCCCCCTCAGAAAATTTTAGAAATGTTCAATGCATTTTGTGGCCCAATAATTACAAAATAAAAAATAAGAAAAAAATCTTTTTATACCCTAATTAAAAAAAAAATCTCTTTGAAATTCTTGAATAGATGTGACGGTGTATAAGGAGTGTATTTACCACTCAAATTTTATATTCTAATTACTTGAATAACGTAATTACATATCTTAAATTTTCTATTCATGTTTAAAAATTGAAACTTGATAAAATTACACACGCACAATATTACTGGAGTAATTATTATTTTTTTAATTAATATCTCCATGATCATGACAGTGAATATGCGTAATTCTCAATTATTAGGTACGATTTATAGGGCGCATAATTATTTTGATTTAAATTCATTTTTATAATTTTTTAATTAGTATCATTACTAAAATAGAAATTTCTTGGATTTTAGTTAATTCTCTAAAAGATGATTTCCAATCTTTGAAAAAATCGAGGAGTTCAATTTTGAGTAGCTATTGTATTTTTCGAGCTAAACTTTTATAGTAGCTTTCGTGTTTTGATTTTTTATGATCATTAGATATAGGATAATCTTTTCTTCGGTATAAGCAAATAGATCAAAACTTAGCTAACTATTTTTTAAACTGTATTTAATTAGTATTTGAATACATTCAATTTTGGCCCCCGTACCTTTAAATCTTTTTTTTTTTTTTGAAAGATAAGTCAGTTTTATAAAAAGAAAAACACATGGCAAAAAGCTTACAAAATATCAAGGGGTATACCCCTTGGGTGGTAACCCCACACCCACCGGATAATAAGATTTACATTACATAAACTAAGGGGGTTATACATGAATATATCACTAAAACAAAACATATATTGAAATCTGCTACATATGATCCTATTAAGAAAATACTAAGAAGGCCAATAACTCTTATGAATAGGTATATTCAAGATGCCAAAATATGTCTCCTTCCCATAAAAAGCACCCAATAGCACCAGAATACTAAGCAAAGTCCAGGATAAATTGACATTACAGAGTTTTGTTTGCATTATCTTGTTTAACTTTTGTCTCCACCAAGCAGAGTATATAAATGTAATTATTCAATACCCTCTCTTTAATATCCTTATGTTCCACATCACCATTTAAATCCCTTGTATTCCAAGAACATATATACATGTTAACTTAGAGAATATAATCAGACCACTTCTTTTTCATATTTTCCCCCTTTAGAGCCCTCCTAGTTCTGGGAATTTTTCCCGTAACCCCTATACCAGTAGCCAATGGGCGTTTATGTTCCCCCTTCCCCGCAATTTTTGGTTTTATAATTTCGCCTACTGGATTATTTTGTTCCACACTAACTTTCTGGTTTTGAGTTTCTCTGTCAGATTTAATCCCCCAATCATCCACTATATCAGTTTCTTTAATATCCCCTAAGCAAGGAAATTTATTTGGTGATAGAATGTTTACCTCTACTTTAGATAAAATATGACCCTCTTCCTCATTCTCAGGAATCAACCAATTCCCATCAATTACATCATCCACTCCCCATTCATCAATAATTTCACTATCCTCAAGATCGTGTAGACATGAAAATTTATTTGGGGACATCATACATATTTGCTCAGTAGTATTAGCACTATCCTCATCAATGAAATCAGTAGTAACATCATCAATACCCCAATCATCAACTATCTCATTATCATCCAAATCTTGCAAACAAGAGAACTTATTTGGATTTAGTACAGATTCATTTTCCTCACCTTTAAATATTGGCTATGCCCTTGGGGTCATATGAATAAGAAAAACACCAAAATAGAAGAAAATAAGTAGAAAAAAAAAATCAAAGGCCTTGTAACCTGATGGTATTACTTTTCCTCCCCAAAGGGGAGATTAATTAAGGGTTCGAGCCCCATGGGGCTCATGTGGGTATGTGTGAGTGTGAGTGTGTGGGTGTGTGTTTGGAGGGAGATTTAACGCTACATAATTTTGGAAATAAGATAAAAAAGAAGAAGAAAGGAAAGTAAATAAAAATTGGAAAGATTTTAGGAAGGAGAAATTTTAGGAAGCCCTCACATAAATACTCCAAGCATTGTGCACCAAAGGAAGAAAATTAGCATGAGCAGCAACAAAATTATTAAATTTGAAAGGTTTTCTCAATCTCACTATGCTGGTAGAAGGCTTTAGATGAATGTAGGAGTGGTCTGATATGCCTTGAGCACCAAAATGAACCTCATACTCAAGGTGAGTCTCCAACCACTTATCATTAGCTAGACATCTGTCTATTTTACTGAAGGTGTGACCATTGTTCCAAGTGAATCTAAGGCCTAAATATTTCAATTAATGAAGACCAGCAAAATCAAGAGCAGCTCCACACTCTTGCATTAACTTGGACCACTTGGCAATCCCCCCAAACCTTTCATGTCTATACCTAATGGCATTAAAACCCCCCATAAAAAACCAAGGTTTATCAACCCATTCAAGGGCCCTAGCTTTGAGGTCAGCCCAAAGCTCATTCCTAACATAAGGGTCATTTGCACCATAAACAAAACTAGCAATAGAGCTGATGTTTAGATCCTTGTCCACTATTTTGCAATGAATAACCTGAGCAGATCTCCCCAACAAAGACACATGCCATTTCATTGGATTCCAACACACCCACACTCTACCTAGCTCAGCACAAGAGTAATTATCTAAATATTCCCAATTAACCTGGGCAAATAACACTACTGACTCTCAGCATATTGCATTGTTGCACTCTAGTTTCAATCAGAGCAATCATGGATAAATTGAAGGAACTAAAAAGAAGCTTACACTCATTCTGCTTGAGCAGGTCATTAAGGCCTCTAACATTCCATGCACAAATCATTGAGAAAAGATGGTTGGAACCTCACCTCCAAGCCTAGCTTCACCCTTTTTACCTCTTTTAGTTCTTGATGTAGCTCCCTTCTGGACCTTCTTTTTCCCATCAGATTCCTGTTTTTCCAATGGGATTCTAACACTGACTTCCATATGTTTGCTTTCCTTTAGAAGATGGGATTTAGGACTATAAGCACCGATCATAGGCTGGTCCAGGCCTCTACATTCTGTGATCTCAGCATCATGAACATGTTGCTGTGTTTCACTACTCTCTATAACCTCATCATTGTCATCCAAAACCATCAAACTATTATATTTATTAGGAGATAGAACTGTGACATGAGGTTCTTCCTGATCCTCTAGTAAGCTGTTAACATCATTGCACTTATTATCTTCTTTATCAACAGTAATGGAATACTTTTAAAAATATAATCTTATTATTTTTTGGGTAAATCAAGTTTTTTTTTTTTTCCGGTAAATAGTAAATCAAGTATTTATTCTACCAAAGAAAACCCAACAAGGGAAACAACACGAGCTACAAAGAGCAAACAAAGGAGAAATCACCAAGGAAACTCCACAACCAAACAAAGCATAACTAAGAAAGAAAGCAGAATCAGAACCACTCAAGAAGGAATCCCATCAGGCTCCATATATTGCTTCAAAAACTGAGTAAGAAAGTCTCCAAACCCTAGCAATGCTTCTGGTTTGGATATTATCCTTGAGCTTGAAGGTTGGAAGTCTGTACCTCTTGAAGTACTCTTCAATAGGTTAAAAGTCTGGTTTAAATATAATCTTATCACATAAGTAAAGTCACCAACAATTCGCCCCCCTATCTGAAAAACCTGGCTCCGCTCGTGTCAATAATACGTCCTAAAACTATTTCTTAGCAAGCAACAAAGACAGAAAAACTAATATATATACTTATATATAACTGGCATTGCGAGTTATGGTTGGTTGAATCGAATTCTCAACTCTTTCTTAAAATTTATCTTGTGCATGAGAGGGGCAAAGGCAAAAATACACATTGCGGGCAAATTTTTTTTCCTTTTCTTCTTGAGAAAGTATGCCTGGCCTTCTGAGCCCGAGGGTTCCTTTAGAGAAGAACCAGTGAACCACGCTAATTAGAAAAAGATCCAATTACAAAAAGTAGCGAATGAAAAATCCTTAGTAGCTAATGAGTGGTCCCCCAAGTGTAGAAAAAGGAAGAATCGAAACATTTAGCCCAACATTACAAAAAGAATGGGGCATTATTCCCCATTTGGATCACCCCACACCCACCACAAGAACAAAAACCAAAAGGGAGCCACACTCCAGTAGCTGAAACCTAGAGGATCCATAGACATGAATATCTCCCTCTTCATTAAAGAAGAACAATGGGAAGGGAAATATCTAGAGCTAAGATTAGAAGAACTGACATTATGAGCCTTAGTGACCAGAGAGGAGAGCTTGAGCCAAGGATAGACATCCATTCCCACACAGCACCAGAAAAGAACTATAGAAAGCTTGAGGAGGCTAAGCATGAGAAAACTATACGAAGATAGAGTTGGGAAGATACCAAGTTTGAGGCATTAGCAAGTTCTCAGAAGTTGGCTTGATTCTCTGAAGCGAATAAGCTCTGAATTTACCTGTATCAAGAATCTCATTGTGAAGTTGATTCTAAGTTCTAGAAACACCAATATAGTATCTTCTGCCTCTTTCACACCAAAAGATGTAGACCGAAGCAGCAAGGCTCCATTTGCTACGAGGAAAAAGAGGTTCTTCCCTTTAAAACCAGGGCTCCAAGATAAGACCTCACTCAAAGTTGGTGTTTATAACAGTTGTGGAAGGTTCCAATACCCATACCAGCTTGAAGCCGGTCCTCAAAATTATCTTCCGAATCTTCATTATCATGCTGACACAGATTCTCAGCACCATCAAGTTGAATCAAACTCTCCACATACGAAAACGCTTTTTCAAAACGTCCATGGATTCCTAGAACCCTACGTACCCTTTTCTTCTCAAAATCATAAGATTCCACTATACCCATATTCTCATCACTATCCAAAACCACCAGCAGCTCACCACTCTTCCTAAACACTAGTGGCTTCACAAGTGCCTCCCCAATCAAAATACTACAATATCGCTTTGTCCAATTGCCACAGTCCTCCATTGTCCATATGGCACACCCTCCACACCCAAATTGCAACAGACACAGTATTGATTCCCCCCAAACCGCAATCCCGTCCAGTGAACCAAGATCCGGCAGACTCACCTCTCCAAAAACTTCCTCACCCATCTCGAAACACAAAAAAGCAGTACCATAATCAGAAACACCATGAGGAAGACCGCTTCCCTTAGTTGTCTTAGCCCCAAGCCAATAAGCAGCTCCGTTCACAGTCGCCTGTCGTCCGACATAATCAAAATAAAATAAAGGGCCAACCTCGATTCTCCTCCAACGATCCCTCCTTAGGCTATATACCTCAGTTTTGTATGTATCTTCGAATCTTTTCGTGCATCTCCTACACAAAAAAATCCTCACAACCTTGTAGTCATTAACTTCGGAGTGAAACCCGAACGCTATAGACTCATTACTGTAACTATCTTTGTTATGGGAGTTGTAGGCAATGAGAGATTCAGGTAGGGTTTTGAGTTTTCGTAGCGCCGGGTTCCATAGATATATGTTGTCTCCATCAGACAAGCATATGAGGCCATTAGAGGAACCGTGAACTTGTAATGAGGGGTTGAGGATGTGTGAGGGAAGCTTGGGCTTCATATATTGGAGAAAAGATGTATTGTCATGGTGTATTGAGAAACCTTTTTCTTCTTGGGTAAGGATGATGAAACTGTTACGACTTGAGTTTTTTAGGTGGGCATGAATGAAATTAGGGTTGGTGATAAGAGAGTACCATGATTTGGAGACTGTTTTGCATCGAAGTAGTGATTTCACCGGTAGGTTAAGCAGGATCTCAATCAACAGTTCTTTAGGGATATCGTTAAGTTTGGAATATGATGGTGCTCTGCTATCCATTTTTCACTTTGTTGCTCCAAATGTGGGGATGATCACAAACCCTAGACTCTGGTTCTAAATCACGAGGGACGCTCCCAAGTATATATATATATATATACTTTGTTTATAGCATATATATATTGGAATAAGACTGTAAGTAAGGGATTAAATTCTAATGAAAAAGATAATTAGGAAAGAAAAGCCTGAGTGTGGCAATTTTTGATGGGAAAATTAATAATTTAATGATAAAATAGAATATAATTACAAATATAATAAGAGAGAAATTATATTTAAAACAAATAACGAATGTGTAAACTTATTTACAAATTACACAACTTAACCATAATATCCTTTAAAGTTATCAAATTTTAATAAATTACGATAATATCACAATTTTACCTATCAAATCTAATATTTTATAGACTAACTACTCTTACTTACTTAATTAGCATATTTCTAAAGTATCCTGTAGATATTATTCTCATATATCATTTTTACCAAAATAGTCCCATTAATAATTGCTCCAAATTAACCTCATTTTACAATTTGTAATTATCATATTAACGTTTTTAAACCATCCCTAACTCCTCTCCCTCTCCTAGCCGCCGGTTGTCATTACTTTTATTTTATTTATTTTTTAATCAATTCCCCTTGCTCTCTTTTCATTACCATGTCAATTATTTTTCAAAGTGTCCGAATTTTATTTCACCATGTCAAAATTATTTTTAAAGGTATCTGCTTTTCATTTCACCGTGTCAAATTTCTTTTCAAGATGTCCGAATTTCATTTCACCATGCCAAAATTCCTTTTCAAAGTGTCCGAATTCCATTTCATGACAACATTAACTTATCAAAATTACTTTTTAAGGTGATCGAATGGATGTAAAGAAAAAATTAACTAAAAGAGAAATAATTTTGTCCACCATTTTGAAAAAATAATAATAATAAATTCAGGGTTTATATATATATATATATAACCTGACTGGGCTTGCCAGAAACATTAATCTATGCTTCCATTTTGAGGTGGACCGGCAGGTTAATGGAACCTTCCTCAATTTCTTTGGTTTCAATGGAACTGCAGGTGTGTGGAGAATTAAAGCAATAGAGGAATCCGGTGGTTGGCTTGAGAGGACTACGGTTGAAGTGGAGAGGAGAGAGAGAGGAAGGAGATTCGGCAAGCTACTGAATGAGAGGACTAAAATTTGCAGAGCAGTTGTGCGCAAGAAAGAAGAAGGTATGAATGAAGGGTAATCTGAGAATTTTACATATTAAGGACTATTAGTCTATTTGGTTAATTAATATAAGGGATATTTTAAAAATAAAATTAAATATAATTTTATAGGTGTTTAAGATAGCTTAAGGATAGTTTAGTCATTAAAATTAAATATTTGTGATTTTTGTAATTAAATATATAAAAATTATCTTATTTGTATATAAGTTTATACTTTCGTTATTTGTAATCATATTCTGTTTTTATCGTGAAATCAGTAATTTTCCCTTTTTAATTTTATGCTTAGTTTAATATTTACATGTATAGAGGATCATTTATATACTGTTTTTGCGAATTCACAAAACCGGGTAAAGTTATCCCTTTTTTTTTTTATGAGCGTCTCGACTAATCCACGGGACCGTAGAAGGCCACCAATAGTGCTCTCTATTACCAATAATGATTTCTGAATTGTGGTGTCGGACAACAAGTACGGTGAATTAACGAAAAAACTAGTGTTGTATTGTTGGATTATTTTGTATATTCTCTCATATTGTAAAGATGGTAGAGAAGAAGATGGAGGAAGAGAGAGCAAATGTTTTTCATTCATAATTCTTAACATAATACAATATAGCTTATACGTTCATCTTTTTATTTTGTTTTTTTTTTTGAAAAATCAGCATTAGATTGAAGAAAGGAGCCATCAAAGGCTATGCAAGGAAGATGGTGGTTCTATCAAGAATCCCCCACAGCCGCCAAAGCAGCAAAAGCCCAAAGAAAAAAGAAAGGATAAAACCCTACACATAAGCTAAACAAAATACAGTTGTATGATCTATGGGTCTTCTTCTGCATGCAAGACTTCTTCCTCCACTCAGAGTACTAGTTGAGATTGATGACTCTATCAAGCCTAACCACAAGAAGGATCAGGGAAACCCCCAAAACTGCCACCTTAAGTGAAAATTGTAGAAGGGATGCTCCAGACATTAGCTAGCATTAGGCTCTTGGTAGTCTTTTGGACTTTCTGCAAAGAGAAAGCTTTAAATTTTGTAGTATCCAGGATCTTATTAAGGATTTAACTTTCAGTTCTAACTTCTTGGGAATATAATCTTCGACATCTTTCACACCAGTATATGTAAATAGCAGCAGCAAAGCTCCATTTGCATAGCTTGGTGTGGAGAGATTGACCTTTCAGGTTTGAGCACCAGTTCAAGAGGTCTTACCACTTGGAGAATGAGCAAGTAAGGGAGTCTCTTGACAGAACAGAGGCCCATCCTTTGGAGCTGAAAGGGCATTCAAAGAAGAGGTGATCTCTAGAATCTCTAGACTCAAAACCTTTACAAAAGACACACCTGTTGGTAGTGGATAAACCCATAAACATGAGCTTGTCTTGAGTCAAAACTCTGTTGTGAGCCAGAGTCCAAAGAGTGAAAGCATGCCTAGGAATGCATCCCTTGAACCACACTCCTGGGTGCCATGGAATTTTAGGGTTCTTGGCTCTGACAACTTCCCATGCTGAGGCTATGCTAAAGAATGGAGAAGGGTTCCATATGAGAGTGTCAACCACGATAGGATTGGGCGGGGGGGGGGGGGGGGGGGGGGGGGGGGGGGGGGGGTGTAATTCATGGTAGCAAAGTTGAGGTAGATAAAGTCAAGAGTATCAAATTGAGGCCATACCCATGTATTCCCTGAGATAATAGCAGAAACATTATGTAACACCCCGTGTTATTTTTCCTTTTTCCTGAAATTATTCTTGATTTATTTTTGGTTGTGACGTTACTTTTTCATGACGTCGTGGTTATTCTTGGTATTCCACGTGTAAATTTTTGGCGTTTACGTTTGGATTCGATTGGACGACTTGGCGATTGTCTCTTTGATGACTTTATGGAGTTTCTTTGGTGATTATGGGACTTGACGGTGACGTTTAGTGTTTCAAACTTAGTGAAACGTTTACGTGGGTTCTTGTGCCGACTATGTGGTTCCTTTTTGAAGTTTGACGTTTAGTGTTTTGAACTTGGTGAAATGTTTACGGGAATTCTTGTTGTCGACTAAGTGAATTCATTTTGAAGCTTGACGTTTGGTGCTTCGAATGGGTGGCGACATGCTCAGTATGTTTGACGTTTAAGGTTTCGACTCAGTTGTTCGAGTTCGGCATTTAGTGTTTTAGGGGTTCGACGTTTTATGTCCCCTTGTAAGTGGATTAGTACGTGCCTTATTTAGCTGGTGTGCTTAGGAGTATTTATAGACTCTTTGCTCATTTTTTATTTGTGTTTGTATGTACGTGCTTTGTTTGTTTGGTGTGTTTTGTTCTTCGCGTTTCTATGTGCCCCTATATGTTGATGTGGCTTTATATGCCTTAGTTGTTTGATTGGTAAGCTTAGGGGTATTTGCATTACTTTGTTTGTTTCTCCGTGTCTATACGTACGTGACGCGTAGTCTTCGACCTATTTGTAGGACTTTTAGAGTTCCCTTATTTCAGGGGTTTCGATGGGTCTTGTACATACCTGGTGTTCCGGTGGTTGGATTTTGTACCTCGGATCATTTACTTCAAATTATATTATTTATCGGGCGTCCCGTAGATTTTCCGGGTTCGCTTGTATTCGTTTAGGGATTTTCAGATAATATTCCCTTTATTATTATTTAATTTTAAATAGAGATTAAATGTTTTATTTTTGTTTAGTACTCGACTCGGAGGATTCTTTTGTCATTTCTTTGCGAGGTTTTGATTCGGTATTTTCTCGGATTTTTTCATTAACCGGGATCGTACGATTTTTGACTTTATGCACCGAGTATTGGGCTAGAAATGTGGAGCATTATTATTACATAATAATTATTATATGCAATAATAATTTCTAATTTAAGGGTATTTTTACTATATATATATATGTATATATACACCAATATATATACATATATATATATATATATATATATCAGATATTTTGGGGAGAGACGACACTATCTCACGTGCAGCTTCTTCTCCTATTCACACGATTGATCTTCTCAACGCAGCTCCTTCTCCTTCCATTCTTCATCACCGATCAGGAGAGAGAGAAATAGTGGCTATGTGTGTGTGAGATGCGACTTGACCAACCTCCCCATCTCCCTTTTCACGTGACATCAAATTCAGCCTCTCCTTCATGACTTCAGGCCAACGCGGCTTATGATTCTTCTCATACAGGTTGTCGCCGACGAGGGAGAGGGCAGATCGGGCTATGAGAGAGGATCAGGTTGGGAGAGAAAGCTTGTGAGGGTTTGCGCAGGGAGAGCTTCGCGATCTGGGCCTAAGGTTATGGTCGCGACCTAGTTTGGTGGTTCGCCGGCTGTTGCAGCGGTGGACGATGATGACAGTGGCACGAAGGTGATGGTGGCGCGCCATGGTGGTGCGTTTGATAGGGATGACTGGACAACGAGTTCGGCCAGACCAACTTAGGTTGACTCGGTGCCGATTCGTGCTTCATTTGGCATAAAATTTTGAGGGTAGCTTGCTCTCGATGTCGTAAACGATATACCCGAATTTGGTGCAAAACCGTTGAGCGATTTGTCAGGAAATTCAGATTTTTCAGTATGATTTTCAATTTCATTTTTTTTTAATTTGTTCAAATTTATTTATCGATCGCTAACGGGCTTTAACTATGTTGATTAGGACGGCAATGCGATCATTTCAGTCCGAGTGAAAAGATTTTCGGACAACTTTGGTCGGCGAGCCCTATTCTCGGGTGTCGACACTGTTCGTGGTAAGGCTTTTCTATAAGCGTTAATTTAGGTGGGATATTTTTTAAAATATATATCTAACTCTCACACTCGTGGCGTAGGGAGCCGTAGATTTTATTACTATTTATTTATTGAGTATGCTGTAAATGTTTAGGAAATTTTAATTTTTCTTGCTATTGTGTATTGCTAGTATGTGATGACATGCTTTGTGTTACTGGTTATATACGTGATTTAAGAGTTTTATAAACTCAATAACGAAGTGCCTCTAGGTGGGCTAGAAAAGAGGCAGAGGATAATAATTTACTCAAGAAATTAAAATAATTTAAAACCTACTTAAATTGGGTTGAAAATAGGCAACCTAGCTCCCCCTGAATTTAGAACTGGTTAGAGGAAGTTGTGAAAAGTGGGTTTTAACTTAGACTTTGATATTAGTTCCCCTTTCGGTTGTGTTTTACGAAAATTAAAACAGGTTAGGGGAGACTTGAAATTAAGGGACGAGAAAATATAGACGCTGCTCTAGGTCTCTTTTTTTATCTTGTAAATTATAAAAAGTAGATAAATTGTGAACTGATGTTCTGGTAATGGATTATTCGTGAATTATTGATATGATTTATATAAACATGTTTTAAATGAAAATTGGAAATTTATGCTGTATTATTGAGCATTGGGTCCATGTTGAGGCATTTTGCATTCATGTAGCACCGTGGGCGTATAAATATATATTCAGTGTTGGTAGCATGCTTCATTTGTATCAGTTATACTTATAGACCGTTTGGATAGTCGCAACAATTGGCCAGTGGGTGTTCTGGCACCCAGGGAGCTAGCATCTCTCGAATCTTTAAAAGTTGGGGGTGAGGGCTTAGGCCTCACTTGCTGTTCCGGATGAACTTGTGGTCTTCGTACTCTATTTGGCGACACCCACCCTTCATTGTGCGGGTTTGTTACCCCCATAAGCTATCGGTTTGGGATTCCTTGTTATCTGTTTGACCCTCATGTGAACAGGGTTGCACTTGAGTTGTATTGGCATTGTCACGAGCATTGACATTGCATTGGCATTCACATTGAGTATTTAATTACGATATGATTATTTATTGAGATTACATGTTGTTGATACTCGTGGATATTGGGCATATTGTATTTGGATTTATTTTAAAGGCTTCTATTATTTCCTTGGGGCGCTACGGCGCAGTGGTTGTAATTGTAGTTAATGCCCGTGGTTAAATCCCGTATGAAAGTTAGAATTTCTCAATGTGAATGAAGGCGTAGAAACTTAAAGTTAAAAAGTGAAAAGTGTAATAATAAGAACAGGGGTTAATGGAGCCGTAATTGACAGGTATTCTGAGTGGTTCTAGGAAGTTAACTAGGACTTGACATTGTTGCGTAACTTTTTCCCCTGAGTCAGGTTTTTAGTTAAGTTGGCCTGCGCCTTATTTGTGTTTGATGAAGTTGTGGTTTTCGGCCATGTAGGCCTTTATTTGTGTGATTAGTGCTACCGCGGGGTGGCTGACGTACCCCTCCGGTGGTATGAGGAGTTTAGAAATCTAAAAGTCGGTCTAGGCTCGTTAGTCTTACCGTCTCTTTTTCGACTGTTGATATTTTTGAGTTTGTCACTATTTAATTCCATTTTGGGAAGTGTTTTGAGAAATAAATAGTGTTTAGTTCCTGTACCTTGAAATCTCGGTTGCGGTTTCGATTTTTGGGATCAAACCAAGGTTTTCTCAAAGATTTGAAAACTAAAAGCTGTTGGATTTTATAAATCTATGTTTTTCACTTACCCCGGGGTCCGTTCACTGTTTTTGAAAAACTATAAGTCAAAAAAACTTGTTTTATAAAATAGGAATTGAACTCTTGGGACCGGGGGTATCAGAAGTAAAACCATTTTGAAGATGGCAGCAAAATTTCATTTTTAAAAGGTTCTTGTGAAGCCAGTAAGTTTAGGGTACTGTTTGTCCTTATTTTTGAGACCTCGAGGTTGTGCCGAGATCTCGGTATCGTTGGAGTTCGACAACTCTAGATTTCTTCTAGTTGTTTATGAATTTTCTTTAGAGCTAGTTATGCCTTGGAGGTCTGTTTAGAGTTTTCTCAAATTCTTAAACAAATATTGATGGTCTGAGGACCAGTTTTAAAATAAGTTTAAAACGGGATTTTGAAATGGTTTTTAGTTTGATCTCTTGTGGTTGATCATACTCTTTGTCGTCGTTGTTCCTTGGCTTTTAGCCGAACTTGGGATTTTAAGGTTTCAGCCTTTGGGGTGGACCTTACATACATTTATGTTGTTACTGTCCTTATCGTGTTCTCGAGTAAGATATGTGAGGTTAAGTTACACACACGTAGTGCGATTCCTAGTACTTTTGGTGGGTTCAGAGACGTTGGAACCAAATAGATTTGACGGGGTCCTAAATTTTTTTCTTAAAAACCAGTTGAATCATTCAGGGTTCAGTAGTTTTCTTTAAAAATTCGAGGGTCTCGGCATCTGTTTGGGACTAAATGACTCCGATACCCTTTTTTTGTGCCTCAATAGGTAGTATGAATTGGATATTGACTTATGATTGTCGAATCTGATCTAGTGATAGAGCTTTTCCACTTATGTTTCTTTTGAGGATTAGATGGTAGTAATGTGTACATACCATATGATCACTAGTTAGTTTTATTAGCCCTCTTTGTGATAGGAGGCCTTGGAGAAAAGATTCTTTAAGTGAATGGATTATTTCACTAGTTATTATGGATAAAAGGACATGATTGATGTTAAAAATTATGAGAGTGAGACTCTCTAGGAATGATTTGATAGCGGTGCTGTGTAAGATTCATGATTTAGTTGTGGGCGTGATTATGGTTAACCCCTTCTCGTAGTCCTAAAGAGTGACCTATTTACCTCCTAGGAACTTTGAGTGGCGTGCTCGGTGCACGGTGTGATAGATAATTAGTTCTTGTAGTATCTCTAGACGAGAGTGCGTATTAGACTATTTGTGTATGCCTATGCGGGTATGATTAGTTATCTACAGGATTTTACGTGTATACATGTTTATATATACGTTGTTTTGACCTGTGTATATAGGTTGGTGATATTTCTATTGCTTTGTGTTTTCTTGTGATTCTTGATATGATTTGGATTATTTGTGGGGCTGTTTTGGGGTCTCAGATTGGTGTGGGTGTCAGGTGAGATAACTGACTGGCCTAGGATAGATGCATGCACACGGGATGGTTAGAGGTTCCTGGCAGTTGGGGTGTGTTTGTTAGGGATATTTGGTGAGCCGTGGTTTTTGCTCACCCCCACATAGGTTACAGGATTGCAGGTGGATGCAGCACGACATGGACAGCGGCGACGGTACGGATGATTTGGGATGTTTTTATTTAGATTTGCTCATTTTATCCGTGTTTATTCTGGTGTATTCTCATTTCTCTTGGGAGCCAGTTTGTTGGCCTATTCCCTTTTGGTGTATCTTTTATTTCGGACATTTATTATTTCGGGGTGCCATTATATCTTTTTGGCATTGCCATGTGGCTTTCTTTGTAATTTCATTTGAGCATTTAGGGCTCCATCAGTTTTAGAGGGGTTATGTAGAGGTAGAGGTGTTCTTTTCCACTACCTCGGCCCTAGTAGGTTTCTGGAATGTTGGGTTGTGGGCCATTGAGTTTGTTTCACTTGTTATGGGCAGGTTATGTTGTTGCGTTGTTTTTGGGTTGTCCGGATGTTCTATTTACAAGCAGAATTCTGCCGGATTTTCGTTAGATTTCCCCATTGAACTTCTATCACTCAGGTATACATGGAATACCTTATTTTCATTCTTATTCCATGTATGTCGTTGTTGTTGTCGATTCTAGTGGTTGTTTTCCGTGACGTCATACATCGGGATTTACTGATTCTCTGGATCGAAGTCTCAGGAATAATGGGCCTTGACACTTTAGCTGTCATTCTAAGCCTAGATAGAGATATAACATCTTCATAACACAAACACAATTCCAAGACATTATATTTTTCATGCATAAGTTTAAGTAAACAGAACTCAGAGTTAGCACATTACCCATAACAAGTATAATGAGGTCATGAAACTCGTGAACAATGAGGGTTCTCTTTTTCGGCAACTATTTAAGGAATATCGGTCACATACGGGAAATGCAACTGCGTGCAACAATAATATTCAATTTTAAATCCCAATGGTTTCCTGGGATCCTAGACACTATAAGCAATAAACACTCTCTATCCGTGTGTATGACTGTGTGTAAAGGTGACTCTGGCAAGCATGTGAGTTATAATGGGTCGAAACAACTCCTTAATTTATATCCAGGACCGAACTCTCAGCACCATCAAGTTGAACCAAGCTCTCCACATATGAATACACTTTATCGAAACATCCATAGATTCTGAGAAGTTTAAACATTTTCTCCTCAAAATTATAATAATCCACTTGTCAAGCCCCGTTCTTCCTGAGACTCCCATCCGAAGAATCAGCGAATCCCGAGGTATGACGTCACTGAAAACGATCACTAGAATCAACGATAACAAGAAAATACATGGAATAAGAATGAAAATAAAGTATCCCATGCCACCTGAGTGATAAAAACTTAGTAATAAAATCTAACAAAAATCCGGTAGAGTTCCGTTTGTAAATGGAACATCCGGACAACCCAAAATCAACACAATAGAAGAACCTGCCCATAATAACAAAAATAAAATCAATGGCACGCAGCCCAACATTCCAGAAACCTACTAGGACCGAGGTAGTGGAAAAGAATACCGCTACATCTACATAACCCCTCTAAAATCGATAGAGCCCCAATTGCTCAAATAAAATTATAAAGAAAATCATATGGCGATGCCGAATAAGTATAATGGCACCCCGAATGAACAAATACCCAAAATGAAATATACAACGAAATGGAATATGCCAACAGATTGGCTCCCAAGAGAAATAAGAACACACAAGAATAACTACAGATAAAAGGAACAAAACTAATGAAAACGTCCCAATTCACCCGTACCATCGCCGCTGAATACGCCGTGCTGCATCCACTTGCAAACCTGCAATCTGTGTGGGGGTGAGCACAACCTCGGGGGCTCACCTAAAATATCCCTAACAAACACACCCCTAGCCGCCAGGAACCCCTAACCATCCCGTGTGCATGCATCTATCCTAGGTCAGTCAGTTGTCTCACCTGGTACCCACGCCAATCTGAGACCCCAAAACAACCCCACAAATAATCCAAATCATATCAAGATAACATGGAGCAATAAAAATATCACTAACCTATATACACAGGTCAAAACAACATAAATATAAACATGTACACAAATAAAATCCCGTAAATAACTAATCATACCCGCATAAGCGTACATAATAGTCTAATACGCAATCTCATCTAGAGATACTATAATAACTAGCTATCTATCACACCGTACACCAAGCACGCTGCTCAAGGTTCCTAGGAGGTAAATAGGTCACTCCTTAGGACTACCGAAAGGGAATAACCATAATCACGCCCACAACTAAACCACAATGCCTACACAACACCATTATCAAATCATTCCTAGAGAGTCTCACTCTCATAATTCTAACCTCAAACATGTCCTCTTATCCAGAATAACCAGTGAAATAATCCGTTCACTTAAAAACTCTTTTCTCTAAAGCCTCTTATTATAAGGAGAATTTATAAAATCAACTAGTGGTCATATCGTAGGTTCACACTGCTACCATCTATTCCTTGAAAATAACCTAAGTGGACAAACTCTGTCATTAGATCAGATTCAACAATCTCAAGTCAATCTCCAATTCATACTGCCTACTAAGGCACAAGAAAGGGGTACCGAAGTCATTTAGTCCCAAACGGATGCCAAGGTCCTCGGGTTTTTAAAGAAAACATTGAACCCCGAAGGATTCAACCAGTTTTTAAGAAAAAGTTTAGGACCCGATCAAATCTGTTTAGTTCCAATGTCTCCGAACCCACTCAAAGTACTACGAATCGCACTATGTATGCATAAATCAGTATCATGTCTCTTACCCGAGACTAAGACAAGGAAACTATAAAATAAGTGTGCATTATGTATGCACTAAAAGGTAATCAATTCCATACCCGCCAGTATCAACACAATATCTCAATAATACTTTAAGATCTCAATATCACTATACTGCAAATAAATGATCAACCCAGTCCTTAAAACTACTAACAAGCGTCCACTGGGGAGTATGAAAACTCAACCATTATGGGTACCTCAATTTACATTCAAAGTATCCTTAAGGTACAAGATAGTCCAACATTTAACTACGGATGTGGTGCTGAATGATATGTAGAGTTTAAACAACTCTAGTCCAGAGAAAATGAAGAATGCTAATCTATCATACCCGGTTAGACCTCAAATCAACCATTCGTATATATCAACTAGAGTAGTATACCAACCACTCCATAACCTCATACACCGACCAATACTCAAGGGCCTACCTGGCCGTTACTACATACGTGTTTAAGTCCAACAAAGAATTATAACTGTCCCTCCAAACAACTTAGAACTCACGGTCAAAACTACATCCCTAGACCACTCTCCTAGCCCAGGGGAACACGTTTATCATAACTTTCCATTTAAGGATAGCCTATGCATATAATCCCAACTCAAGGGGAAAAATTACGCCAATCCGGTCTCTTTTTACTTAGTTTCACTTAACCACCTCGATTCATGTGCCAATCGTGGTTCCATTGACCCTAGTTCTTATTATTATTACACTTTTTATTTCCTAACTCTAAGTTCTTAAATCTTCATTCACATTGAGTGCTTTATTTATCATTTTCCAGGAATTTACAATTACCATCACGATCACAACCACTATGCCTTAACAGTGAGTCAATATCAATGTACAACATTTTCAAATGATTTATGTTTGTCTTACCGTCCTTGTTACACAACAAGTTCACAATATAACCATTTTTCATTTAAAGCATGTTTTATAATTAAATTAAAGTAATAAATTACGACAATTCCATCTCGAAGTTATCTAAGTTCTTAATAACCCAATTCTTATAAATTTTACATATCCGCATGCTTATAATTAAATTTTAATAACCGATTTCGAATAGGTCCACCTCAGGGACATCCAGTTCGTAATTTCACTTCTTTATAATTTATAAAAATATAAAAGGGAACTAGAACGACGTCTAAGGTTCCACGTCCCTCGATTTCAAGTATCCCCTAACATGATTTTAATTTCAGTAAAATATAAGCAATAAGGGAGCTAATATCGTGTTCTAAGTTCCCGTACAATTTTCACAAATTTCACTAACCTACTTCAACTCCAAGGGATGCTAGACCGCATATTTTAATCCAATTTAAGTAGGTTTTAAATCATTTTAATTTCTGGAATAAATCACTATCCTCCGCCTCTTTTCTAGCTCACCTAGAGGCACTCCGTTATTGAGTTTATAAAACTCCTAAATCTTGTATATATTAAATAACACAAAACATGCCATCAAATATTAGCAATACACAAACAACAGGAAAAATAAAATTTCCTAAACATTTAAAACATGCTCAATAAATAATAATAAAATATACTACTCCCTACGCCATGAGTGTGAGAGTTAGATATATTTTTAAAAAATATCCCACGTAAAATAAAGCTTATAGAACAGCCTCAAAACTGCCCGCCGTGAACAATGTCGGCACCCGTAAATGGGCCCGCCGACCAAAGTTGTTCGAAATTTTTCCCGCTCGGACCGAAACGACCACCTTACTGTCCTATTCAATATAGTTGAAACTCGTTAGCAATCGATAAACAAATTTGAACAAATCTAACAAAAACCAAACCGAAAAATCGTACCTAAAATCTGAAATTCCCAGCGAACTGCTCAACGGTTTTGCATCAAATTTGGATATTTCGTGTACGACATCGGGAACAAGCTATCCTCAAAATTTCACGCCAAACGAAGCCCGAATCGGCACCGAGTCAACCCAACTCGGTCTGGCCGAACCCGGGACTAGTCACAACTGGTCATCTCGCACCACCACGGCACAAACCACCACCACCACCATGTCATCGCGCATCTGCTCACAATGCCATCACCACCAGGTCATTGTTGTTGACGACCACCAGACCTATGAAACCCACAAAGCTTCACCAAATTGCCTCCATCAACAAACCTTCGTTAGTTCCTAGCTGAATCGCACAACTACAGCCGCGGCCACCAAGAACCAGCGCCATCTCCTGGGTAGCCATGTTCGGTGACCTCCAGGTCCACCAGGTCGCATAGCCCCTACACGCGACCCCTCTCTCCCCTGCGTCCTCCATCACAACCTTGTCTCTCTCTCTCTCTCAATCGGGGATTAGAGGATGATGAATAAGCTGACCGTAGATGGAGAATCAGGCTATCATTTAGCAAAGAGAAAAGAGGAGAGGAGGTGGTTGCGTCATCTTTGTTCTCTTTACAGAGGATGATACACATAAATAAATATATATCACTTATATCTCTATCCACTTTTATCCTCAATTATTATCCCTCACTTAATATATGATATAACACCTAACTCATGTGTGGTAGCATGTGACCTGTAGAAAATAAGTTAGTGTGAGACAATGTAATCCAATGCCTTGGTCGGCCCACCACAATAGTATGGTCACAATTACAACCTCAAACAATCATTAAATGTGTATCACAATTATTAAATTGTCACAAATTGAACTAGGATTCATCAGTGATACAAGTTATACAAGGTATGAAAATCAAGGACAAAAGGGAACCGAACCCACTTTAATTGGTGATCACATTCCCACCACACCATTTCCTTCCTTATTTATATAAAACAATATAATATATCTATAACCAATTACCCACAATTCTATTTATTTATTAAACACCCATATATATATATTACAAATAATAATATATATAAGCATAATTAATCCCGAAAATGTACTGGGAACCCCCAAATAAAATCACACGAGCCCATAAATATAAACGGGACGCCCAATAATTACTATAACTAGCTCGGGGTAAAAACCCAACCACCAGAACACCAGATACATACTAACCCATCGGAGATCCTAAAATAAGGAAAAGCCAAAAGTCAACCTAATAAATCTAAAAATACACATCACATAAGTACAGATACAGGAAAACAAACAAGCTACCGCAAATACCCCTAAGCATACAAGTCAAACAATACATGGAGGCACACACTTACAACCACAAAACATGTCAATCAAATAAAGCACATACTAATCCCATTACAAGGGAAAACAAAATGTCGAACCACTAAAACACTAAATGCCGAACTCGCACAGCTGAGTCGAAACCTTTAACGTCGGCCAACAAAACATACCGCCACCCAGTCGAAGCACTAAAAGTTAAACGTTTAAACGAATCCACCTAATCGGCACTAAAGCCCACGTAAACCTCTAGCAACGTCTGAAACACAAAACATCACTTCAAGTAACGTAATCACTAAAGAAGCCCCACGAAATAACCAACGGGACAATTGCAGAGTCGTGTTGTCAAACCCGGAACTCACGTCAACGTTTCACTAAGTCTGAAACACTGCCATCACGTCAAGTCAAGTCACGTAATCACCAAAGACAGTCCACGAAGTCACCAAGGAGACAATCGTCCAGCCGCCCAGTCAGCTCCAAACGTTAAACGAGAAAAATTTACACGTAAAATACCAAGAATAACCATGACGTCATGAACAAGTGACGTTACAACCGAAAATAAATCGGAAATAATTCCAGAAAATTGGAAAAATAACATGGGGTGTTACACCACTCTATCCTCATCCTCAATCCACTAGCGCCGTAGTAGCAGAAGTTCACTGTTCTTCCTAAACCCAAGTAGCTTCCTAGGTACCTTCCTAGTCATAGTATATCGCTTTGTCCAATTGCCACCGTCCTCCATTGTCCATATCTCATACCCTTCATGTTTATATCGCTTGAACAGACACAGTACTGATTCTCCCGAAACTGCGATCCCCGAAAATCCCGTGGACCATGCTCCGGCAGACTCACCTCTCCAAAAACCATCTCGAAATGCAAAATTACACTAAAATCATCATAACCGCCATGATGAGTACCAAGCCAATATGTAGCTCCGTTCACAGTCGTCTGTCGTAGAGTACTATAATCAAAACAAAATACAGGGCAAACCTCGATTCTCCTCCAACAGTCCCTCCTCAGACTATATACCTCAGTTTCCTGGGAAAAAATCCTCACAACCTTGTGCTAATTAACTCCGGGGTGAAACTCGAATACTATAGAGCGAGTCCTATAATTATTTGGGGTACAGGAGTCGAAGGCAATGAGAGATCTAGGGAGGGTTTTGAGTTTTCGTAGTGCCGGGTTCCATAGATGTATGTTGTGTCCATTAGAGTAGCATATGAGGCCATTAGAGGAACCGTGGATTTTTAATAAGGACTTGAGGAAGTGTGAGGGAAGCTTGGGCACCGAATGTGGGAGAAGAGATGTATCATCATAGTGTGAGGGAAGCTCGGGAACCGAATATTGGTGAAGAGATGTATTATCATGGTGTATTGAGAAACCTTGTTTTTTAGTGAGGAGGATGAAACTGTTAGTACGACTTGAGTTTTTGAGGTGGGCTTGAATGAAAGTAGGGTTGGTGATAAGATTGGTGATAAGAGAGTAGCATGATTTCGAGACTGTTTTCAATCAAAGTAGTGATTTCACCGGTAGGTTAAGCAGGATCTGAATCACGAGTTCTTCAGGGAAATGGTAAAGTGTAGGCATTTTTTGCTACCATGTGGTAATAATCGCAAACCCTAGATTTTAGTATTGAATCACAAACCCTATATCTATAGTATTTTGCTAATACATATATATATATATATATATATATATCTTTTTGGAATAAGTCTATTTAGATTGGCAGTAGAATTAGAAAAGGAATTAAATTATAATGAAAAAGGTTAGGCAAAAGTGGACTCTCAAGCTATGTAATTTTTTTTTTGAAAAAATCAGCATCTGTGTTAGATTGAAAGGCAAAGCCTTAGAAACAAGAGCACCAAGTGCCACATTACATCATCTGGAAAGCCACATTACTCTCAAGCTATGTATATGTATATGTAGATTGCATATGGAAAGAAAGGAACAACCGGGGGTATTTAGGGACAAAGAATTACCTCCATCCAGGACACTGAGGGAAGTGATAGATATAGTGTCTTCTCGTGTAATTTCCCCCTTGCCAAGTCTTTGGCCTCGAAATGGAATTTACCGGACTCCTTCTATGAACCATCTGTGGCAATGATTTCTACTTGTTCCCAATTTCTGCTCTCCATAACCGTGACCGAAATTCCCAAAATCCCCAAAACCTTGACCAACCCCCGTAATCAGAGTATGATGCCAAAGGAAATTGTTGTGATCCCATTTTACCAGTGTGGATTTGTGTTGGGCGATTGTTGTCTGAGTATACTTTGCTTGATGAAGACAAAAAGAGGAAGACAAGACTGTCTTTGGAACGTAGGTGTCACGCTCCTAAATTCCCAAAACTCCAACTCGGAGAATCAGTGAATCCCAGGGATGACGGGATGACGTTAGTGGAAGCGACAACTAGTATCAATAATAATGAGACAATACATGGAAATAATGCACATTTGAGAGAGGGGGGGGGGGGGGGGGGAGGGGGGTTAGAATTAACAAATCCGTGCCTGATAATGATGGCTAGAATTAAATAACAAGAATTTTAATTCACATAGCTAATGAGATAGATTCAGTGTATCATTTGTTGAAAAATCACTAATGGTCATTCTATATACCCATGATCAACACTTATATGAGAGAAACAAACTTTTATTCAAAACTCACACTTTTCAAATACAAAGTTTTTCTCACACTCCTCTATTCTTTTCTTACCTTCTAACTTCTGATTTTACAACTACACAACACATCTCTATTTATAGGCATACAAAAACTATAAAGAAGCTTTGAATCTTCAACTTATATATGTGAACATTTGACAACTTTCTTAGCCATCATTCTTGAATATTCATAACAACCTCTTGTTTAGTCTTCAAAGACTGCTTCTAGATGACTTATTGATTTCCTTGTTTCACACTTGATTCTTCATGAATCAAGTTTACCATTATTTTCAGCATCATTGACCATCTGGCAACACCTAGACCTCGACTCCATAGCTTCATATATATATATATATATGTATATTTGTAATCACCCCAGGTTTATATACATAATTAATGTGTCCTCTTCTAAGCATGAAGGGTTATGAAATGGCAATATATAGTACTGAAGCATCCATTACTTTAAAAAAACTTTAGCAGTGTATGTCATAGGTGCTAAAAATATTTGCTAGCAAGCGCAACAAAGAAGAAAAAAAGTTACATAACTGACAGGTGAGTTACAATGGGTTGAAACAACACCTTAATTTATATCAGCACCATCAAGTTGAACCAAGCTCTCCACATACGAATACACTTTATCGAAACGTCCACAGATTCCGAGAAGTTTAAACATTTTATCCTCAAAATTATAAGATTCCACTATATCCTCATCCCCAATCCACTGGCGCCGTAGTAGCAGAAGTTCACTGCTCTTCCTAAACCCAAGTAGCTTCCTAGGTACCTTCCCAGTCATAGTATATCGCTTTGTCCAATTGCCACCGTCCTCTATTGTCCATATCTCATACCCTTCACGTTTATATCGCTTGAACAGACACAGTACTGATTCTCCCGAAACCGCGATCCCCGAAAAATCCCGTGGACCATGCTCCGGCAGGCTCACCTCTCCAAAAACTTCCTCACCCATCTCGAAACGCAAAATTACACTCAAATCATCATAACCGCCATGATGAGTACCAAGCCAATAAGCAGCTCCATTCACAGTCGCCTGTCGTAGAGTACTATAATCAAAACAAAATACAGGGCAAACCTCGATTCTCCTCCAACAGTCCCTCCTCAGACTATATACCTCAGTTTCCTGGGAAAAAATCCTCACAACCTTGTAGTCATTAACTCTGGGGTGAAACCCGAATGCTATAGAGTGAGTCCAATAATTATTTGGGGTACAGGAGTCGAAGGCAATGAGAGATCTAGGGAGGGTTTTGAGTTTTCGTAGTGCCAGGTTCCATAGATGTATGTTGTGTCCATTAGAGTAGCATATGAGGCCATTAGAGGAACCGTGGATTTTTAACAAGGAGTTGAGGACGTGTGAGGGAAGCTTGGGCACCGAATGTGGGAGAAGAGATGTATCATCATAGTGTGAGGGAAGCTCAGGCACCGAATATTGGTGAAGAGATGTATTGTCATGGTGTATTGAGAAACCTTGTTTTTTGGTGAGGAGGATGAAACTGTTAGTACGACTTGAGTTTTTGAGGTGGGCTTGAATGAAAGTAGGGTTGGTGATAAGATTGGTGATAAGAGAGTAGCATGATTTCGAGACTGTTTTCAATCGAAGTAGTGATTTCACCGGTAGGTTAAGCAGGATCTGAATCACGAGTTCTTCAGGGAGAAGGTAAAGTGTAGGCATTTTTTGCTACCATGTGGTAATAATCGCAAACCCTAGATTTTAGTATTGAATCACAAACCCTAGATCTGTAGTATTTCGCTGGTATATATATATATATATATTTCTCTTTTTGGAATAAGTCTATTTAGATTGGCCGTAGGATTACCGGACTCCTTCTATCGCGTGGCAATGATTTCTACTTGTTCCCAATTTCTGCCCTCCATAACCATAACCATAACCGAAATTCCCAAAATCCCCAAAACCTTGACCAGCCCCCGTAATAAGAGTATGATGCCAAAGGAAATTGTTGTGATCCCATTTTACCAGTGTGGATTTGATAATGATAATGATGGCTAGAATTAAATAACAAAAACTAGAAATTTTAATTCACTTAGCTAATGAGATAGATTCAGTGTATCATTGACCATCTGGCAACACCTAGACCTCGACTCCATAGCTTCATATATATATATATATATATTTGTAACCACCTCAGGTTTATATACATAATTAATGTGTCCTCTTCTATGTTGAAAAAATCACTAATGGTGATTCTTATACCCAGGATCAACACTTATATGAGAGAAACAAATTTTTATTCAAAACTCACACTATTCAAATACAAAGCTTTCTCTCAATTTTCTCACACCCCTCTATTCTTTTCCTAGCTTCTAACTTCTTAATTAATACAATAGCATTCTACCTATATATATAGAAATGAAAGATAGAAACTGACAAAGCAAATCTTCATTTGCAGTCATTCTTGACTTTGGAAGATATGAGCGTGCAAATCTCACGTATAATTTTTGTGTAGCAAATCTTGACCTTTGGTTCCTTGTTTCAGATTTGATTCTTCATGAATCAAGTTTACCATTATTTTCAACATTCCCCCTTAAACTTGATTCGGGGATCTTCTGCATTCCTTGCAGCTCTTTCAGTCTTGTGGACTTGTTTTGGAATTTCTGCATTCCTTGCAACGTCTTCAGTCTTATGGATCTGTCTTGAACTTTCTGATTCATCTTGCTCTTGGCTCTGCCTCTCTCGTCCAGTTTTGCACAGAGATGGTTGACTCTTTTCTTCATAGTCAAGTCTAAGACTAGCGACAAACACCTCGAACTGAACCGAGTCGACCTACCTGAACTCTGAAGAGATACCATTTTTTTCCCCTGCACATCCTTTCCCTGGAACCATTACCGAGGAATTACATTTCTTCCTCAGACTAGTGAACTTGTCTGGCTTCACTTTTCTAAACTTCTTCAGACTGTTAACCTTGTCTGGTTTCACTTTTCTTCTTTTGTAGTCTTTCACGAACAGGCGAGTTTTGTATCTTTGAACTTCGCCTTTTCTACTTCTCGTCTTATGGACGCACTTCAACCCAGTTGACTTATGGCCTTCTGGTGGACTACACTGCTTCTTCTCTATGGTGAACATCTCTTCATCCATATCTGTCTTCCATTTCTTCTCTTGAATGGCTTCGGTGAAGCTAACTGAATCTTCTTCTGACTTCTTCTTGGTCTAGTATTTTTCACCCCGATCCACATTTGTCTTTTTTCTGGTCCAGTATCTTTCACCCGGATATACTTCTGACTTCTTTCTATCAAGTACGGGAGCAATTTGTGTCACTATTGGTGGCACTGCTTCAACTTCTTCTTGTGGCACTGTTGGTGACACTTCTTTTTTTTCATTCTCTTCTTCTTCTTCTTCAATCACGAGTTCCTTGGGCTCCGCTTCTTATTCAAATATCCAACTAACAGGATTCCCATATTGAGCCATCAATACCATTCCGTTTAGCTCATTTGTGTCTTTCTTTGCAAAGTACACATGTTCGTCATTTTCATCTTCATCTGTTAGCTCTCTTCTGCATTCACGGGCATAGTGGCCGTATCTGTTACAGTTATAACACTTCATTTTTGTTCTCCCATCTTCACCTCTGAATTCATCTTCTCGTCCTTGATAACCACGATCTCTACCTCGACCTCTTTGTGAACTTCCCCATCTTTCTTTTCTGGCTAAGAACTTTGACTACAGGACTTGTTTTTCCTGTGGGGTGCTTGAGGTATTCTTCTTGTTGATTCGCTGTTCATGGATTTCTAGCGTGACTTGTAACTCGTCAACTGTCATGACATCCAGATTCTTCGATTCTTCATTGGCTACAACCACGCACTCAAATTTCAAATTGAGCAATCTCATTATCTTTTCGAGCACACGTACATCTTCGATCTTTTCTCCACATCCTCTGATCTGATTCACAATAGTCAATATTCTGGTAAAGTACTCAGAAATTGACTCATTTTTCTTCATATGTAGCAATTCAAATTCCCCCCTTAGACCTTGAAGTCTAATTTTTATCGTTTTTTCAATTCCTTGATTTGCTTTACAAAGAATTTCCCATGCTTTCTTGGCAGTGTCGATGGCGGATATCTTCTCAAAACTTGCTTTATCTATACGATGATAAAGCATATATAACGCATTCTTGCCATTTCTTCTTTAAGTTCTGCTTGTTGGGTCTGGCTTAGATTCTCTACTTTTTCGGGTTCATCATACCCGGTATCAATCACATCCCACAAATCTTGTGAGTCTAAAAGGACTCTCATTAGGATACACCACTTCTCGTAATTATCTTTGTTCAGTCGCGGAAGCTGGGGCTGGAAAAAATTATTGGAGGACGTCGTCAGATTTCTTAAGCACTTGAGGTGCTTAGTCCTGAAAATAAGTGCAGAATCAGGTCAAACCGACTGCATGGTTGCATCCAGAGCGTTCTATTTAGTCAAAAACGACTCTTCATTTGCTCAAATCAGAGTTAAAATGAGCCCAGAACGGACAAAATACCAACGAGTGACAAATTGGTAATTTTTTAGATATTTGATGACGTGGCACTGTGCTGACGTGGCAGGATATGGAGAATGACACGTGTTGGCTTTTGATTAGGCCACGTGTCAACTGTTGGGTGGTGCCATGTGGCTGGTCGTACTTCTGACACGTGTCAGGCAATGATAGGTGCCATATGTCACTCTGTGATAATGACACATGTCAGATGACATCACGTAGACGTGGTAGGCACGTGACTACGCGTGGACTTCACGCGCGTCCAGAGGTTGAAGACGACCTGGCACGTGGACTGCGTGTGGGCTTCACTCGCCGATCTTGTGGAGGGGCGTGAGGGCGCGTGCGAAGGATTCTAGCTACGTTCTTTTCGCCGTTACGTTCTTGATGGAACGGAGAAGCTAGATATATGCTCAAAAATGTGGTTTGAACACCTATGACTCACGAATTAGGCTTGAAAGGTGCGGCTCTGTTTTTGTTCTTCACTTCTGGATTTGCTCATGCTTCACCAAGCTTCACTCTACCTTTGATACCATGTTGAAAAAAATCACTAATGGTAATTCTTATACCCAGGATCAACATTTATATGAGAGAAACAAACTTTTATTCAAAACTCACACTTTTCAAATACAAAGCTTTCTCGCAATTTTCTCACACCCCTTTATTCTTTTCCTAGCTTCTAGCTTCTTAATTAATACAATATCATCCTACCTATATATATATAGAAATGAAAGATAGAAACTGACAAAACAAATCTTCATTTGCAGCCATTCTTGACTTTGGAAGATATGAGCGTACAAATCTTACGCATAATTTTTGTGCAGCAAATCTTGACTTTTGGTTCCTTGTTTCAAATTTGATTCTTCATGAATCAAGTTTACCATTATTTTCAACATTCTAAGCATGAAGGGTTATGAAATGGCAATATATAGTACTGAAGCATCCACTACTTGAAAAAAACTTTAACAGTGTATGTCATAAGTGCTAAAAATATTTGCTAGCAAGCGCAACAAAGAAGAAAAAAAGTTACATAACTGACAGGTGAGTTACAATGGGTTGAAACAACACCTTAATTTATATCAGCACCATCAAGTTGAACCAAGCTCTCCACATACGAATACACTTTATCGAAACGTCCACAGATTCCGAGAAGTTTAAACATTTTCTCCTCAAAATTATAAGATTCCACTATATCCTCATCTCCATTCCACTGGCGCCGTAGTAGCAGAAGTTCACCACTCTTCCTAAACCCAAGTAGCTTCCTAGGTACCTTCCCATTCATAGTATATCGCTTTGTCCAATTGCCACGGTCCTCCATTGTCCATATTTCGTACCCTCCAACTTCATATTGCTTGAACAGACACAGTACTGATTCCCCCAAAATGGTGATCCCCGAAAAATTCCGTGGACCATGCTCCGGCAGACTCACCTCTCCAAAAACTTCATGACCCATCTCGAAACGCAAAACTACACTGCAATAATCCCCTCCCTCAATTTTCTTATTCCCAAGCCAATAAGCAGCTCCGTTCACAGTCGCCTGTCGTTGAGCATAATCAAAATAAAATACAGGGCCATCTTCGATTGATCTCCTCCAACAGTCCCTCCTTAGACTATATACCTCAGTTTCGTATTCGTCCATGAATCTGCTGCGGGATAAAATCCTCACAACCTTGTAGTCATTAACTCCGGGGTGAAACCCGAATGCTATAGACATAGTCTTATAATTATAGGAGTCGAAGGCAATGTGAGATTTAGGGAGGATTTTGAGTTTTCGTAGTGCCGGGTTCCATAGATGTATGTTGTGTCCATTGGAGTAGCATATGAGGCCATTAGAGGAACCGTGGATTTTTAACAAGGACTCGAAGAAGCGTGAGGGAAGCTTGGGCACCGAATATGTGAGAAGGCATGTATTATCATAGTGTGAGGGAAGCTCCGGCACCGAATACTGGAGAAGAGATATATTGTCATGGTGTATTGAGAAACCTTGTTTTTTGGTGAGGATGAAACTGTTAGTACGACTTGAGTTTTTGAGGTGGGCTTGAATGAAAGTAGGGTTGGTGATAAGATTGGTTTTAAGAGAGTAGCATGATTTCGAGACTGTTTTCAACCCAAGTAGTGATTTCACCGGTAGGGTAAGCAGGATCTCGATCACGAGTTCTTCAGGGAGATGGCAAAGTTTGAAATCCGAATTTGCTCTGCTACCCATTTTTCACTTCGTTGCTAACAATTTGGCGATGATAGCAAACCCTAGATTTTGGTTTTGAATGGCGACTGATGATCAGAAACCCTAGTTTAGTAGTCTTTAGCTCCCAAGCAAATATAACTATATAAGTCTTAAGATTGGAAGTAGAATTAGAAAAGGAATTTAATTCTAATGAAGAAGGTAATTATTATAAAAGACAATACAATTTATATAATATAACTTATAGATGCATAAATGTATATAGTAAGCGGAAAGGTAATGTCGGTAAGTTCAAAATAAAGTAACAGGCACTAATTCAATTTCTTAATTCCTTTCAGGTCAAATACCGATCATGGACTACTTTAAATCTAGAACTGATGTGTTATAAATTAAATATTGTTGGTGAGATTATAAGTTCAATTCAAAGTTTTGTTTACTCAGTATGTGCACATTTGAGAGAAAGAGAAAATGCTAGAATTAACAAATCCATTAAGGCAAGGCAACAAACAGAAGCAAAAACCAAGCTACAAAGGCCTTAGCCTGAGAGCAAAAACAACAGGGAAAAGAGGGAAGCCTAGACAGCTACAACACCCATCCTACAAACAAATACTCAAGAGCCTCAAGCACTAGAACAATACATTTGGAACCATCATACAGACCCATTCATGACTGAGCTAGGAAGGCTCCAAGCACCAGCAACCTCTCTAGAAAATCTATCATCCTTGAGTTTGAAAGACATCAACTTGAGCCTTAAGCAGTTGTCAAGTTTGGAGCAAAGCAGCCTGGTAGAAGTCCGAGTTCCAGCAAAAATCCGAAAATTTCTTTCTCTCCATAAGAAGTAGATAGTATCATTCAAACAAAGCTTGAAGATAATAGAACATAGGGAGTTGTTGTTGGGCTTCCACATCATATATAGAGGTCCAGTCCAAGACAGATGTGCCTAAGATTAGCTATCTTCTTTTCTTCTTTTTTTTTTTTTTTTTTTTTTTTTAGCTATCCTATTGAGGTGAAGAAGGTTAGGAATACCCAAACCTCCAAACTCTTTAGGTTTGCGAGAATTAAACCAACTCACCTTAGTACCAAAGTGTGACATGGTTTTACCAGACCATAGAAAGTTTCTGAGAACGACAATTACGGTTTTAAGGACATTGAGGGGAAGGATCAAATGGGAGCTCTAAAAGAAATGCATCCCAATTAGAATGGTTTTTATAAGCTAGAGTCTGCCAGCAAATAGAAATGCATCCCAAAAAGAATTGCCACCAAATATTTGGATGTTCATGTTTTGTAATAACCATAATACAAAAACTTGGGCTAGTGTGTCTAGGAATGGCAATGGGGCGGGTCGGGGCGGGTATCATATTCCCCATCCCCGAACCAGGTTTAATTTCCCCGCCCCGTCCCGTGACCCGGTTATCCCTACCCCGCGACCCGGTTATATATAACCAAACTGCTAGTAATTTTCTTGCTGCAGATCTGCACTTCAGATGGATTTTGACCGTCCTCTTCACAGACATTTCTTCTTCTTCTTCTTTTGGTTGGAGGAGGCGGCTACTACAACCAGCCACGGTACTGAAAGCAGAATGATTGGGCAGTTCCATATCAGACCCATTCAGATTCCTCATATTCTCAATTTCTCCAACCCCTTCCGAAAACAAGCATGTCAACATCATCATCGTCACCACAATCACAAATAACTCACAAGAAACCATGTTTGACGCTTCCTTCCCTCTATGTTCCATATACATATAATTACAACCAACAAACTACTAAATAAGCAACAAATTATTCGGAAAGGGGGTTTATGTATGTGAAACCACAAACATCAAAATCGATTTTTGTATATGTATATTCCTATACATATATATATATGAGTTATGTTTGTAATATGTTAAATATATAATGTTAGTTTAGTAAATAACCAATTAAGCAGGGCGGGACGGGTCAGTTATTCGGGGCGGGGTGGGGGTGACCCATACCCACCCCGTTTATAATCAGGTAATTTTTTTGCCCCATACCCGCCCCGATTAGTTTAACGGGACGGAGCGGGACGGGTCCCCGTCGGGGCGGGTTTTTTTGCCATCCGTAGGTGTGTCTAACACTTGGCCTTCTAGTTTTCTTTTCATGATTTGCTCTCCAATCTTTGTAGTCACTACTAAAAGAAGCAAAAGAACAATTTAGCATCAATTTTCTTTTCTTTTTATATATTTTCGTCTCTGTCCCATCGAACTGTCGAAATTATGGACAAATGAACAGTGTTTCTCCTTATACTTCAAGAAAAGATAGAGGATTTTGAAAAACCCAGACCTCACTCCATAATTCAGATTTGCTCTCCAAAGCTTCATATATCTATAATCACCCCAGTATATATATACATAATGCGTCCTATTCTACTACCATGCAAGTTTGAAATGTCCAACCCTGAAGGGTTATAAAATGGCAATATATAGTACTGAAACACCTCTATACTAGTTTAAAAAACGTTAACAATGTTACATATTGTGCAATAATTTCTTCAACTCTCGTCACCATCAAATTGAACCAAACTCTCCACATACGGATATGCTTTATCAAAAACTCCACGGATTCCTAGAACTCTAAGTGCCCTTTTCGTCTCAAAATTATAAGATTCCACTACTCTACGGGCGTCCTCATTCCACGTCCACGTCTGTAGCAGAAGTTCACCACTCTTCCTAAACCCTAGTGGCCTCATAGGTGCCTCCCCACGCATACTAAACCGTTTTGTCCAATCGCCACAATTCTCCATTGTCCATATCTCCCTCCCTTCGTATCCAGACCAATAATATCGCAACAGACACAGTACTGATTCCCCCAAAACCGTGATCTGATCCTGAACATTCATTGGATCATGCTCTGGCAGACTCACCTCTCCAAGAACTTCTTCACCCATCTCGAAACGCAAAATTAGACGAGGACCATGACCATAAAGACGACCCGATCCCTTAATACCCCCAATCCAATAAGCAGCTCCGTTCACAGTCCCCGCCTTTCCATCATAAACAAAATAAAATGAAGGGTCAATTTCAATTCTCCTCCAACAGTCTCTCCTTAGATTATAAACCTCAGATATGAAATACATTCTGCGGCACTTTTTGAAGGTAAAAATCCTCACTACCTTGTAGTCATTAACTCCGGGGTGAAACCCGAATGCAATAGAATTAGTCCTGTAGGAATTTTGGGTGTGGGAGTCGAAGGCAATGAGAGACATAGGGAGGGTTTTGAGTTTTCGTAAAGCCGGGTTCCATAAGTATATGGTGTAGTCATTAGACAAGCATATGAGGCCATTAGAGGAACCGTGGATTTTTAATGAGGGGTTAAGGATGTGTGAGGGAAGCTTGGGCTCCGTATATTCCAGAAGAGATGTATTATCATGGTGTATTGAGAAACCTTCTTTTTTGGAGAGGATGATGAAACTGTTACCACTTGAGATTTTGAGGTGGGCTTGAATGAAAGCAGGGCTAGTGATAAGAGAGTACCACGATCTGGAGACTGACTGGAATCGGACTAGTGATTTCAGCGGCAGATTAAGCAGGATCTCGGTCAACAGTTCTTCAGGGAGATGGTAAAGTTTGGAATCTGATTTTGCTCTGCCTTGCATTTTTCACTTCGTCTCAACCAATGTGGGGATGATCACAAACCCTAGATTTGTAGTCTTTCGCCCCCAAGCTAGTATATATATATATATATACCTTTTTTGTCAAAAGTCTTATTAAGATTGGAAGTAGAATTAGAAAAGGAATAAAATTCTAATGAAAAAGTAATTATAAAGGAACTTGGATCCTTATATAATATTGCCGTTAAATATAAATGCGTAATGTAATTTGCAAAAAAAAAAAAGAGAGATGCATAATGTATATACTATATAGTAAGCGGAAGGGTAATGTTGGTAAGTTAAAAATAAAGTAATAGGCAATTATCAAATTTCTTAAATCCTTTCAGGTTAAATCTAGTCAAATACGGATCATCTACTACTTTAAATATTGAAACTGATGTGTTATTTTACTCATAATAGCATGGAGGTAAAATCTACATTACAGAAGACTACTAAGCATGATTCGCCATTGTTGTTATCGGTTGCGGTGTAAAGATTAATTTTACTCATAATAGCATCAATGGAGGCAAAATCTCCATTGCAAAACACTAGTAAGCATGGTTCACCGTTGCCGTTTCGGTTTCAGTATCGATTGCGGTATCGGTGTAACGGACTCAGACAATATCGGCTTCTAAAATGAGTGTCGGTGTTAATTAATGGTATCGACACTTTCCTAAAGCGTTGGAACCGAGTGATACGTAACGGTTTCGGACGATACGGAAAACTATGCTAGGAAGTCATCTGCAAAAACGGAGATTGAGTTTGGATTTCCTACATCTCAAGTGGTATTTGAAGCCTTGCTCAAACTCCAATTTGTTCAACATCCCAGACAGAATTTTCATAGCAATAATAAATAGGTATGGGGACAGAGGATCACCTTGTCTAATCCCCTTTCACTTCCAAAATATCCCTCTAAGCTTCCGTTAATGTTACTATAAAACATAAAGAAAAAAATGATTTTACTCGTTGACATACTTTTTGTGTTGTACATACGTTTACATATATTAATGTCACAATTATCTGGAAGAAAAAGAAAAAAAGATAAAGAAAGAAAAAAGAAAAGGTAATGCGATGTATAAACTTTGGAGCAATAAAAAGGAAATGAAACTATATAACCTTAATTACAAAATTAAACAAAGGGAAAACATGATGGAAAGGAATCCTCTCTAATTACTTTCCCTCCAATTCACATCCAAGGGTTAAGATTGCGCCACGTAATGCGATAACTCAATGTGGGTCCTAGTTGCTGATGTCAACACCATGTAAGCGAAGTAAAAAAAAAACTTACTGCAGAGTTCATTTGCCCTGGACAGGATAGTAATTTCACAAGATTTTATTATATAATTCTAAATACATTTATTTTGAAAACTAAAATCTTATATCCTACATATATTACACATTGGGTAATGGACATACCGTATATCCATTGGGAAAACGCGAATGAAGCTTGAGAAGACAAATATTAAATGCATGTGTACTCTCTTTCCCACCAAATCCCCATTTCGGCCGGGCTTTCTTCAAGATTCAAACATTTTTTTTTCTCTCTCTCTCACCTATCCCAGCCATCTCTTTGTTGAGGGTTTAGCAATTTCAACCCATTGAGCCATCTATCTCCTCCAGCCATTGAAATTGATACTTAAATCAAACCCTAGTTTTTTTTCATTACAGTTTCAGATTCATTCAAACCTTAAAACCAAATCCTATTTTTTCTGAAATTCAAACATTCGATTTTGGGTGTTTTCGCGGATCTTCACCAACTCCTCTTCCAAAATCCCAAACTCTATCTGAAGAAATCGAAGGAAGGTGCGCAAACTCGGCGAAACCCAACTCTCATTGCTACCAGGTCTCAATAGGTCAGCCAAATCCCCAACTCTCTCTGAAAATTTCTGAATTTGTTTGTCTATTTTAGTTTCTTAATGTAATTGCTTGCATGATGATTGAAACATCTCGTTCTTGTTTATCATACCTAAAGTATGTACCTTTACAATAATTACATAAATAACTTAAAAAGAAAGATGATTTTGCTAAATGTTACCTCATTGTGTTTTTTGGTCTATATATGGAATGTGTTCAGGTTTCCATTAGGGACCGCCCATGTTTTGTTTGTACTTGTTTTAGGAGAGAGATTATGTATATATGTAAAGATTTTGTCTACTCAAATGACCATCAATTGCAACATAATTGTAATTCAAAGGACAATCACTGAGTTGAAGGATATTTTACATATTCATATAATATGAAAGTATTCAAATTGAATATGGGATTGACCCTGCTATTAATGGAGTAAATAAATCCCAATTAAAATTATTCAAATTGAGTTGGAGGATATGATAGATATTCTGGAATATCCACAAAAGCTATATTTTGAATTTTGCTAAATGTTACCTCATTGTGTTTTTTGGGTTGTATATGGAGTGTGTTTATGTTTCCATTATCCCCAGCCCCTGTTTTGTTTATACTTATTATAGCAGAGAAATTATGTGTATCTGTAAAGATTTTGTCTACTCAAGTGACCATCAATTGTAACATAACTGTAACTCACTGAGCTGAAGGATATTTTACATATTCACATAATATGAAAGTATTCAAATTGAATATGGGATTGACCCTGTTATAACAAGTACAAATAAAACAGGGGCTGAAGGGGTAACAAGAATCATCATAAATTGTAACACAGGTTTAACTGAAATGACCATCGGTTGTAACATATGTGTACTGCACATTTTAAAGAGCTATAAGTCAGTAACCCAATGTGATTAATGCAGATAAAGATAACACTTTTACCTTTACTTTTTAATTTATCTGCATTACTCACCCACGCAACCTCAAAAGAACTCAAATTACAGATAAAGATTTTGTCTACTCAACTGTAACTCAAATGACAATCACTGAGTTGAAGGATATCTTACATATTCACATAATATGACAGTGAGTTGAATGATATATTGGATATTATGAAAATGTACCTTAAATCATCTTCAACTGTACATAAGTGTAATGCCCATTTTAAACAGTTTTACGTAATTCATAATTTTCAAACTAAATGCATGCTTTAGAATCTAATATGGGATTAACCTTGCTATTAATGGAGTAAATAAATCCCCAATTAAAAGTATTCAAATTGAAAGCATAGAGGATATAATAGATATTCTAGAAGTGTACAGGAATCACCATAAGTTACAACACAGGTGTAAATTAAATGACCATCAGTTGTAACATAGGTGTATGCTCATTTTGAAGAGGTATAAGTCAATAACCCAGTAGCATCCTAGATATAAACTTTGATGTACATATTTCTTGATATATATTGTCCTTCAATTCCTAATTCATAATCTGCAAACTAAAGGCATGTTTTATAATCTAATATGGGATTGACCCTGCTATTAATGGAGTAAATAAATCCCCAATTAAAAGTGTTGAAATTGAAAGCATGGAGGATATGATAGATATTCTGGAAGTGTAACAGGAATCAACATAAGTTGTATCACAAGTGTCAGTGAAATGACCATCAGTTGTAACATAGGTTTAATGCACATTTTGAAGAGGAATAAGTCAGTAACCCAGTAGCACCCTAGATATTGACTTTGATGTACATATTTCTAGTGTAATGATGTGTATCAAAAAGTCTGAAAATTCATAAATGCACAAATAGAGGATATGATAGATATTCTGGAAGTGTAATAGGAATCACCATAAGTTGCAACACAGGTGTAACTGAAATCACCATATTAGTTTCTAAAGGCATGTTTTAGAATCTAATATGGGATTGACCCTACTATTAATGGAGTAAATAAATCCTCAATTAAAAGTATTCAAATTGAAAGCATGGAAGATATGTTAGATATTCTGGAAGTGTAACTGGAATCACCATAAGTTATAATTGGGGTGTAACTGAAATCACCATATTAGTTTCTAAAAGCATATTTTAGAATCTAATATGGGATTGACCCTGCTATTAATGGAGAAAATAAATCCCTAATTAAAAGTATTCAAATTGAAAACATGGATGATTTGATAGATATTCTAGAAGTATAACAGGAATCACCATAAGTTGTAACACAGGTGTAACTGAAATGACCATCAGTTGTAACATAGGTGTAATGCACATTTTGAAGAGCTTTAAGTCAGTAACATCCTAGATATAAACCTTGATGTACATATTTCTTTAGTTTGTTGTTTAAGTATGGAAATTTAATATAAATTCCTTATTCCCCAATTCAAGGTATGGGATTGACCATGTTATTAATGGAGTCCCTAAATCCCCAATTAAAAGTATTCAAATTGAGTTAGAGGATACGATACAAATTCTGGAAGTGTAACAGGAATACCATTAGTTGTAACACAGGTATAACTGAAATGACCATCAGTTGTAACATAGGTGTAATGTAACATAAGTGTAATGCATGATTTTAAAGAGCTATAAGTTAGTAACCCAGTAATACCATTTAAATTAACCTTGTTGTACTTTTGGTATTTTTCCTTGTTAACTTAGATGGCTAGATTATCCACAAAATCAACTCGAAACAAAAGTAAGACCACAGTTGAGTCAAGTAAGGTTGCAGAACCATCATGTTCCGGATCTGGTGGTGAGGAAGAATAGATTAAGGCCCCACCTGGAACATTCTTCTATTACAGGTAAGACCCCTTTAATTTACTGAATTATTATATGTTTAATTATATGTATTATTTCTATTTAATATATTTGGGAATGATGAAAATTATCTGGGTTATTTATATAATTTAATCTACAGAGCATCTTACATAAAAAAAAATACCGTAAAAACATGGTATGTTGGGTAAAGTTATCGCGGTGCCTTAGGATGCTGACATTTGCAAGCAGGTTGCGGCGCAATGGAAAAAACTAAAAGATGACATGAATAAACTTTTCCTAGGTCAACAATGTGCCCAAAAAGAGAAGTATGAAGATGCGAAAAAGAAAGGCAATGTGGTCGACAAGTCTAAGGTGAAGTATCTGAACCGAATAAAATTTATTAGCCTACAAAGTTTTTCTATGAGTCATTTAGTATTAGTTGGTGATATTTTGAATTGTTATACGGTAAGCATAAGAAGAACCAAGGAGGCGTGGTTGGTGCTGCATTCAAGAAGAACTGCACTTGGCACAGAGGTGCTGCTCAGAAATTTATTCAAGCGGTTGAGAATCTTGGAGCGGAAAAGCGGAAGGTTATGGAACAGCTAGGTTTTGGAGAGCTTTTGAAGTTAAAATGTGACTTCATATCTCATGACTTGTGCATCTTCCTTATTAGTAATTTTGAAATGGATGACTGTGTTATTAGATTGAAAAAAAATGGTTGATCTGTATTTGATTACACACGATGTGCAAGAAATATTTTTGTTACCGGGGGGCAGAGAGATAGTGTATTTCAACCGCCTATTTAAAGATACCCCTTGGATAGTTGATGGTGGGTTTAGACCCAAGGCTGACAGGAAAGTGGAACGACTTTTTGAATTGTTGGAGACAACTGAGGGAGATGCATTTAAGCGTTTGTTTGTATTATGTGCATGTTCATCTGTGCACATTTGGGTTCACTGGCAACCGTTGACCAAGTTGATAAGATCCCGTCTTACAACTGGTGCTCATATGTGCTAAAAAAATTTATTAATACAATGTTGCTGCCAGAAGATTGTGTAAAACAATCTTATAGTGGCTGCATGTTATTCCTTCAGGTATGAAACATGAGTTAAAATTTTATCCACTTAATGTATGTGTATTGAAACACTTTATGGTTCTTTGACTACTAAATTACATTATTTAATTTGTCCGCATATATGTAGATGTTCTATTTGAGAAGGGTATCAATGAAGTGGCCTGATGATCCTATGGGTGACCTTCATCAACTGGAATATTGGACTTCCGAAGTTGTGCAGGGACGGTTGGAATGGGAGAACTGTTGCATGGGAGGATTTGGTGTTAGGAAGGTGCCACCACTTACCCAATCTGTTCTTATATGTAACATTTGTTTTGTAATATTTTAGACATTGAAAGTTACTCATTATACTGTTGTTATTTCTTTTTTATCTAACTTGTACTGCTCGGATGTGTACCGCGGTTACCTTCTTTCCATGGGACAGCTAAGGGACCTAGCAATGCTAGGGATTTACATATAAGCATTCGCACTCCCATACGGAAATGGAACTATTCTGCTTAATAATGATAACACTTATGTGTTAGTGGTTTTGAATGATTCGCAGGGAAAAAGCTTGGTGGAGGATGGCCAGGTGAAGTGCAAGAAAACAGGGCTTGTTGAGGCAGAGGTTGGGCCTGCAAAATCTGATGATAATGGTGGTCATGAGAATAGGTCAGAAGGAGAGTAGCCTGAGGATGAAGTAAAAAATGGGGAGGAAAAGATGTATGCTAGGGATGTGCATGAGAATGTTATTATCTCCATACCATAACTCATTCTCACCTGTGTTGTTGCGGATAATGATGATGCTCCCCAAGTGCCCATTGAAGCTGTGAGAACTAATTATTATCAATATGCTACTAGTGTATACAGAAGGGTTAAAAATGTTCCGTTGAGTTCCAATCAGCTTGACTTCTTGGAATTTGCAGCAAAACAACTAGTTGACAACGGATAATTAAATTATTAAATTGAGGCTTTAATTTATTGTTTCATTTGAAAAATTTTGGGAATAAAATTCCCCTTACAGTTAGCCTCCAACAAATATAATTTTCTATGATGCAGGGATGTGTTGGTCCGTATGTACGAGGACTTTTTGAATAGGTCTCACCTCCGGATATTGTTTGAGGGGAATGAAGTTATGAAGTTCTTGATAAAATTGGTTCTTTTTTACCAGATAATGAGATATATTTAGTGTGTCATTGACCATCTGGGAACACTGCTACATACAAATTTCAAATTCAGTTGACATACTTTTGGTGCTATACATACGTATACATATATTAATGTCATAATTATTTGGAACCAAAAAATTCGATATATAAAGAAAGAACAAAATGCAGAAAATATAAAAGAAAGAAAAAAGAAAAGGTAATGCGATGTATAATCTTTGGAGCAATAAAAAGGAAATGAAACTATAACCTTAATTACTAAATTAAACAAAGGGAAAAAAAGGATAGTGTTATTCCCTTATAATAGTACTTAGTTTTTTTTAAAAAAAAAAAAGAAAGCAAATATATAGAACACAAGGGCTCAAAAAGACATTGCAGACTCCATAGCTTCATATATATATATATATATATGTATGTATGTAATCACCCCAGGTTTATATACATAATTAATGTGTCCTCTTCTAACCATGAAGGGTTATGAAATGGGAATATATAGTACTGAAACATCTGCTACTTGTATGTCATAAGTGCTAAAAATATTTGCAAGCAAGCACAACAAAGAAGAAAAAAATTTAAATAACCGACATGTGAGTTACAATGGGTTGAAACAACTCCTTAATTTGTATCAGCACCATCCAGTTGAACCAAGCTCTCCACATACGAATATACTTTATCAAAACATTCACAGAGTCCTATAACCTTAAACATTTTCTCCTCAAAATTATAAGATTCCACTCCATCCTCATTCCACTGTAAGTTCACCACTCTTCCTAAACCCTAGTAGCTTCCTAGGTACCTTCCCGCCAATCCAAATAGTATATCGCTTTGTCCATTTGCCACAGTCCTCCTTTATCCATATCCCAAACCCTTTATGTTCACGTTCATATCGCAACAAACACAGTACTGATTCCCCCAAAACCGCCATCCCCAAAAAAAAAACGTGGACCATGCTTGGGCAGACTCACCTCTCCAAAAACTTCCTCACCCATCTCGAAACGCAAAATTACACAACTATATTCATAACCACTATATTCACTCCAGAAAACATTTATATATATAGCCTCCACTGAGACTCTAACCATTGGCCTCCCATTTAGTAGTAAGGGGTCGCTAAGTTGTGTCAGGGCTGTTAAAATAGGAAATAAATATTCAGCATTATTCCTTGCTGATTATTTGATTTATTGCATTGATTTTGTTTACATGTATAGTTTCCTGATTGTAGGATGAATTAGCTGTGATTATTTTCTTTCCTATTTCATTAGGGATAATCTTGTATATATGTTAGCCTTGTATCAGAATTGAATATACAATAAGAATACATAAAATATTTTCTCTCCAATTTTCTTCTTCTTCCTTCTTCTTCTTTCTCACAAATTTTCACGGTATCAGAGCATTAAGTTCTATAAATGTCTTCCGCTGCACCAGAGAAAGAAAAAGACGAAACCGTTTCTACTGAGAAGATGACAGAGAAAATTGTAGACAACATGGATTCCTTCACCATACACCACTCGGATCATTCGGGTCTCGTTTTGGTTTCCAAAACACTTGAAGGAGACAACTATGGGCAATGGAGCCGCGCCATGCGAATAGCTCTAAGTGCCAAAATCAAAATCGGATTCATCGACAGGACGATACAAGCACCGCCACAAACCGACTCCAAATTTCCGGTGTGGCAACGATGTAATCACATGGTATTATCTTGGATCTTGAATTCGGTTCAATCTAATATTACAGGAAGTGTTATCTATGCAGAAATTGCGAGCGAGGTGTGGAACAATCTGAAAGATAGGTTTTCACAAGGGAATGATTCCCGAATCTATCAAATCCGACAAGAGATTGCAGAGCAACGACAGGGACAACAATCTATTTCCGCCTACTACACAAAGATGAAGTCACTTTGGGATGAGTTGGCTTCTTATCATGATCCAATTTCTTGCAATTGTGGAGGTGTAAAGTCTTGCTGAACGTGACGAGAAAGAAAGGGTCATGCAGTTCTTGATGGGACTCAATGATTCGTATGCTACCATGTGGGGTTCAATTCTCATGATGACCCCTCTCCCAGATACACGCAAGGCCCATGTCTTGGTGCTTCAACAAGAAAGGCAAACTGAAGTTGTTGCATGACGTGAGACTACAGGTTATGTTGCGATGCAAACCTCTAAAAATCAGCAAGGCTTGTATTTAAGTTATTCTATTCCATCAGAGACCGGTCGATCGCTAGAGAAGGAGTAGACGATCACTAATGGTAAAAAGAAGAATTGTTTTTTTTGTGGAAAAGACTACCACACGGTTGATCGCTGTTATTATATTCACGGTTTTCCGCCAGGGCATAGACTTCATGGCAAAGATGTTAAGCCTAAAGGAAAAAGACCAACTGCCAACAATTTAACAACATATGAGAACTCCGAGGCACAAAGACCCATCAACACTACTCTAACTCCCGAAGAGTACAACCAACTCATGGCTTTACTTCGGAAAGAAACTGGTAATACACCACCTTTTGCGAACACTACAGGTACTCATTCACCTTTTTGCTGTAAAATTGAATCGTCGTCGATTGCTGAATGGATTATAGATAGTGGGGCTACAGATCATATTTCCAACACCTTGCCAACATTTAATAAGACAACTCCTAAATATGATTTTGTTCAGTTACCAAATGGTGGTCAAGCAAAGATTGAATCTGTCGGGTCAACCAAGTTGTCTGATAACATTACTCTAAATGATATACTTTATGTCCCAAAATTTAGAGTTAATTTATTATCAGTTGGCAAGCTTACTCAAGCATTGGGTTGTAGTGTGACTTTTTATCCTGATTTTTGCGTGGTGCAAGACATGGCTACGAAGAAGACGATTGGCCTGGGCAAGCAGCTTAATGGTTTATACTATTTCGAATCAAGCCATCATCCACATCTCGCCCATCACATCAACTGTAGACCAAATCTTTGGCATCAACGGTTGGGACACCCATCTACCGCACCACTTCAGGCACTTTCCAAGAGCAACCCAGAAATTTATTTTGATTCTAAATTTTTTTGTGATATTTGTCCTTTAGCCAAACAGACTCGTTTACCTTTTCCTACTAGTTCCATATCTACTACTGCACCTTTTGATTTAATTCATTGTGATATTTGGGGACCTCATAGAGTTAATTCTACTTTGGGAGCTCGTTATTTTTTTACAATTGTTGATGATTATTCTCGTTACACTTAGATTCATCTTATGTGTTTTAAATCTGAAACGCAAACATTGCTTAAATCATTTTTTTATGGGCTAAAACTCAATTTAACTGTAGGATTAAGGCTTTACGATTCAATAATGGAAAAGAATTTTTATCATTACAACCTTTTTTTCAAGAAAATGGTACATTCTTTCAACACTCTTGCACATCTACACCCCAACAAAATGGAGTCGTAGAACGTAAACATAGGCATCTTTTAAATGTGGGTCGCTCACTTCGATTTCAAGCCAACTTACCCTTACACTTTTGGGGGGAGAGTGTACAAACAACCTACTACTTGATAAACCGTTTACCAACACCCGTTTTATCCTGTCAAACACCTTATCATCGCCTTCACAACAAATCACCCACATATTCCCATCTTCGCACTTTTGGTTGCCTATGTTATGCTACTAACCTTACTCCCCACCATAAATTCGATGCTCGAGCTCCTAAATGTATTTTTCTTGGCTATCCTCATGGACAAAAAGGGTATCGTGTTTATGATCTGAACTCTCAAAAATTATTTATCTGTCGTGATGTTGTATTCCATGAAACCATTTTTCCATACACCACCATACTCCACAATGATCTAAACGATCAAAATGACATTCCAACCTTACTTTTACCCTTAGAAACCCACATTGAAACACCCAACATCCCTGATATCGCTGCACCTAACACCTCACACCATGGCGCTGCCCAACCTGCCACTGACAACTTCCACACAGACTTGACCGCCGCGGTACCCACTTCACCACCCCATGGCACCACCTCTTTTGTCAATGATTCTGCAACATAAACCATCATCACCCCCAGACGATCCTCTCGCATTACCCGACTTCCTTCCCATTTTCGGGATTATGAGGTAAACCATTCCAGTCTTCTTGTTTCAGGCTCATCTTCTTCTGTCATGTCTAGCACTCGCCACCCAATATCAAGGTATGTTTCATACTCCAATCTTTCTATTGCTCATAAAACATTTATCCACACTGTGTCTCACTTGGTTGAACCAGAAACATATGAGCAGGCCTGTCAAGATCCTAAATGGGTTACTGCCATGAATGATGAGATTTCTACCCTTGAAACAAATCGCACATGGAGCTTGGTCTCGTTGCCTCCTGGCCATCATCCCATTGGTTGTAAATGGGTGTACAAGATCAAATATAATTCTAATGGCTCCGTTGAAAGATATAAAGCCCGTCTCGTGGCCAAGGGATTTACACAACGAGAAGGGATTGATTACACTGAAACATTTGCTCCGGTTGCTAAACTTACAACTTTTCGATATCTGTTAGCCATTGCTTTTATTCATAATTGGTCTCTTCATCAAATGGACGTTCAAAATGCATTTCTTCATGGAGATTTAACAGAATAAGTATATATGATTCCTTCACCTGGCTTTCGTCGACAGGGGGAGCAACACTTGGTTTGTCGACTCCATAAATCTCTATACGGACTGAAACAAGCTTCACGCAGTTGGTTTCACAAGTTTCTTTCTGCAATTCAGAAGTTTGGTTTCCAACAGTCTCGGGCAGATTATTCCCTATTTACCAAGGTCAGTGATGGTTCTTTTAGTGCTATACTTCTCTATGTTGACGACATGATCATCACATGTAATAATGAGAAGGCAATTCAGAACGTGAAGGATTTTTTGGGCAGCTGTTTTCGGATTAAGGATCTTGGGTTCTTGAAATATTTTCTTGGGATTGAAGTAGCTCGATCTAAGGCAGGAATTTCCACCAGTCAACGAAAGTATACACTTGACATACTTGAGGAAGCTGGTTTATTAGGTGTTAAGCCTGCAAAATTCCCCATGGAACAGAACCTAAAACTTGCTTCGAATGAGGGGGAGTTACTTAATAATCTGACATACTATCGAAAGTTGATTGGAAAATTAATTTACCTTACCATCACAAGACCAGATATCACGTACTCAGTCAATACGCTTAGCCAATTCATGCAACAACCCAGGAAATCACATCTTGAAGCTGTTCACCGTGTGCTACGCTACTTGAAAAATGCTCCGGGTCAGGGTCTCCTATTTTCTTCACATGGCAAGCTACAATTGACAGGTTTTTGTGATGCAGATTGGGGAGGTTGTTTAGATACACGGCGGTCTGTCACAAGTTATTGCGTATTTCTTGGGAACTCACTTATTTCATGGAAAAGTAAGAAGCAAGTCACAGTATCTCGATCTTCAGCCGAGTCTGAGTATAGGTCCATGGCATTGATCACATGCGAATTAACTTGGTTACGGTATTTATTGCCAGATTTTCAGGTATCTCATCCAGAACCAGCTCGACTTTTCTGCGATAATCAGGCAGCAATCTACATCTCGACCAATCCTGTTTTTCATGAGAGAACAAAACATATTGAGATAGATTGTCATACAGTTCGTGAGAGAATACAGAAAGGAGAACTCAGAACCATTTTTATAGAAATCGCGAAATAACTTGCTGATTTATTCACTAAGTCATTGGGACAAGTCGCTTTTCATACATTGCTTGGCAAGTTGAGAGTTCTTGATATCCACTCTCCAACTTGAGGGGGAGTGTTAAAATAGGAAACAAATATTCAGCATTATTCTTTGCTGATTATTTGATTTATTGCATTGATTTTGTTTACATGTATAGCTTCCTGATTGTAGGATGAATTAGCTGTGATTATTTTCTTTCCTAGTTCATTAGGGATAATCTTGTATATATGTTAGCCTTGTATCAGAATTGAATATACAATAAGAATACATAAAATATTTTCTCTCCAATTTTCTTCTTCTCCATTCTTCTTCATTCTCACAAATTTTCAAGGGCAAAGCAGACAACCTTTGTCTTTGATAATAGACCATCCTTTGGCAATAAAAGGGCATTAAAAAGAGGTGGTTTCTGGATTCATGACCAGGACAGAAGACACAAATATTTTGGTTGGTAAGTCCCATCAAAAGGAGCATATATATATATAATCTGTTGTGATTAATTAGCAGCAGTCCACAGAATGAAAAGCATGCCTAGGAATAGCACCCCTAAACCACACTCCTTGAGCCCAGGAAACCATATCCTTCCTGTAACACCCCGTTTCATTTTCCCTTTTTTTCTGAATTATTCCCGATTTATTTTCGGCGATGACGTCACTTGTTCATGACGTCATGGTTACTCTGTGTATTTTATGAGTAAATTTTTCGCGTTTACGCTTGGATTCGATTGCGCGACTTGGCGGTCATCACCTTAACGACTTTGTGGAGTATCGATGATGACTATGTGACTTGACAGTAACGTTTAGTAGTTTCGGACTTGGTGAAACGTTTACGTGTGTTCTCGTTATCGACTACGTGATTGAGTTGTGACGATTGACAGCTAGTGTTATCGACTAAATGGGTTTGTTTCGACGCTTGACGTTTAGGGCTTCGACTCAGTGATTTGAGTTCGGTAGTTAGTGTTTTAGGGGTTCGACGTTTTTGTTTCCCCTGGTTATGGGGTTAGTACGTGCTTTGTTTCTCTGACGTGCTTAGGAGTATTGATAGTCCTTTCGCTCGTTTTATTTATGTTTGTACATACGTGCTGTGTGTTGATGGCCTGTGTGTTGATGTGGCATTAGGTGCCTTAGTTGCTTGACTTACGTGCTTATGTGTATTTGTATTATCTGGTTCGTTTTTCATGTTTATACGTACGTTTTTCAATATGAATCGGAGTTGTTAAGGATACGTTTGGTTCGTGGGCTTTATTGTTAGGGGATACGCAGTTTAGTTTCAACGATTGAGTTTAGTGCTCTGATTGGGCTACGATTAGTGATTTTAGGAGTCTCGGTGAGTTCAGACTTTATTCGGGGTTTCGGTGATTGGTTTCGTAACCCGGAGTATTTATTCGGGCTTATATTATTTAGTTGGCGTCCCGTGGACTTACGGGTTCACGTGTTATTATTTGAAGGCTTTCGATATATTTTGGGATTATCGGGTATCCCGTTTATTTTTTGAGTTCGCGTGAGATACGTTGCGAGTCGATTCGGGATTTATTTTAGTTTATATCCGACTATATAGCTGAATTATTTATTCCGGATTTTATTAGTTATTCGGAGTACCGAGGGATTTTCGGGGATTTAATTGGTGGAAGAGTTTCGTACCCGGTGTACTTGTTTAAGCTCGTATTATTTATTTGGAGTCCGGTGAATTTGATGGGCTCACGTAGAATTATTTGAGTGTCCCCGGTATATTTTACGGGACTTATTTTATTTATACGAATTTAATTATGATTATATATATGGGTTTCATACCCTAGATTATTTATTTCAGCTATAATCTTTATTTTGGGGGTTCCCGGTATATTTTCGGGATTTATTGTTCGTATATATATATATATATATATATATATATATATCGTGGGTATTTAATAAAAGAAATTAAATGCAATTATATATATATATATGGGTATTAAATAATTAAATAAATGAAATTGAAGCAATTAGTGGACTTTGGTGGACCAACCATTTCTTTTCTCATGTCACACATTTATTTAATATTTTGGTCACACTTGAGGTCACATGGACCTAGTAATTAGATGTTACAAAATTGAATTGAGTTGAATTATATATATATACGTATATTAGCCATACATATTTGAAATATATGTATATGTTTTGGGGTCAAAATGGTGAATTGACAAGTCATGAGGGTTACTTGTGTAATTAGGGGAGACTAACTAGTCACTTGTGCAATTGTGGATAAAGCAAGGGTTGCTTTGGTAATTAACCATATATATATACATGTGTATCTGTTTAGAACACCAGATTTTCTGCGCTTCTCCATTTCTCCTTCACACAGCCACGATCAAATACTGCATTTTCTTCTCTTCAATGGTGCGCAACGACAACTTCCCTCTTTTTATTCTTACATCTCCACCCGATCAAGAGGGAGAACTGAGAAACTGACATCGCGGTCGATTAAGGAGATGGAGCTACGGTCTGGTTACAACTGGAGCTCGTCGACAATGGCTGAAGCGGTAACAGCGGTGGTTGACGTGGGTGTTAGTCGTGCGACGACTGGTGGTAGTCGGGGCTGCCGAAGTTGGGTACGGCAGCGACCAGAACCGTGTTCGGTCAGACTGAGTCGGGTCGACTCAGTGGCGAGTTGGGCTCGGTTCGGGCTGATTTTCGGAGGATAGCTCGGCCTTGGTACCGTGTACGTTATATCCGAAATTGGTGCGAAATCGTTGAACAGTTCTCCGGAAATTTCAGATTTTCGGTATGATTTTCGGTTTCGATTTTTGTAGATTTGTTCGAATTAAATTATCGATTGCTAATGGATTTTAATTATATTGAATAGGGCGGTAAGGCAGTCGTTTTGACGTATTAAAAATAATTTTCGGACGACTTTGGGCGGCGAGCACTATTCACGGCCGGTACTGTTCACAGCCGGTACTGTTCACAGCGGGACTGTCTATAAGCGTTTAAATTAGGTGGGGGAAATTTTATATATATTTATATATATATATATATGTTTATCTAGCACTCACTAATAGTACGTAGAAAATGCTAAGGTACCCGTTGTATGTTTACGGATAATAAAAACATGTAATTAAATTTCGATGATTATTGGGACTTAAATTAAAAGCATGCTGGAATATAAATTCTATAAAGATGGGGTAATTGAGGACCCGAGTATTTTTGTGGAAAAATGGAAATTTAATTATTTTGTGATTTAAATTGTGAAACATGATTGATATGAGATTGATTGGCTTTGATGCCATGTTATGGAGCATATTTAATTCATATGGAGGCATTTTACATTTATATGGCACCATGTTATATATATTGTTTCGGTGCATGTTGCATGCCTCATTTATATTATGTGCATGTCTGGATCGTTTGGAATGTCGCAACAACTGGCCAGGGGTGGTCTAGCACCAGGGAGCTAGTAACTCTCAATTCTCTAGACATTTGGGGGTGAGGGCTTGGGCCTCACTTGCCGGTTTCCGCGCGGTCGTGGTATCCGCACTTTCTTTGGCGACGCCCACCCTTCCTGTTGTGGGTTTGTTGCCCCAGCAGTGAACGGTTTGGGATTCCTGGATATTGGTTTCACTCTTTAGTGGCTAGGGCTGCATTGGAGTTGCATTGTCATGGCATTTACATCCATAATGGACATTTATTTGATATGTACTTGCCTGTTATTATTGATTATCTATATTGAGTATGTGATGTCTGAGTTGTAATTAAATATTTGTATTATTCTCTTTGGCGTTAAGGCGCGGTGTTTGTAGTTAATATTTTAACTGTGGTTAAATTATAATGATTATTTAAAGATTTAAAATTGTAAAGAAAGTTCGATGATAATAAAAACCTGGATTAGTAGAGCCATGGTTGGCATGTGTTCCAGGTGGTTACGTGGATATAGATAAAAAGAGGTTTTGATAATTAATTGTTTTCCCCTTGAGTTGGAGTTGAGTTGAGTTGGTTAGTCGTATATTGAGACTTGGTTGTGGTTGTGCCTTTGGCCACATAGGCCTTTGTGATTGGTGATTAGTGTTATCACTGGATGATTATTAGACCCCTTCGGTAGTGGGAAGAGTTGTTCAGGTTACAGGTCGGGTAATACTCATTAGCCTGACCTTATTTCTCTTGGCTTATGTATGTTGAGCTTGTCGCTCACCCTTCCACTTTAAAAGTGTTTCGAGTAGTAAATGGTTTTTAGCCGTGTGTCTTGGAAATCTCCTTTCCTACATGTTCTGGTAAAGTTAGTGAACTCTGGACATGGTTTGTCCCGTTCTTGAGACTCGAGGTCAGTTCTGAGATCTAGAGATGTTTCTAGAGTTTGATTGTTTCAGATTCCTCCTAGTTGTTCCGAGGAACACTTGAATCCCGGTGTTGGTTTGGTGACCTTTGAGGATTTGTTTATAAGTTCCTATATTAAGTTGAAGGTCTTAGAACCTGTTTCGAAATAAGTTTGATTGTGACTTTGAGGTGATATTGAGAAGTGAGATTAAGTTAAGCGCACATAGTGCGATTCCTAGTGTTTGGTTGGGTTAGGAGGCATTGGAACCAAATATGATTTGACCGGGCCCTAACTTTTCCTTAAAAACCGGTTGAATCCTTCGGGGTTCAACATTTTTCTTTAAAAACCCGAGGGCCATGGCATCTGTTTGGGACTAAATGACTCCAGTAACCCTTTCTTGCGCCTCGATAGGCGGTATGAGTTAGAGGTGACCTTGTTGATCTGTATTTTTTTTAGTGCCTCGATAGGCAGTGTGAGTTAGAGATAGTTCGGTTGGTTACCGAATCCAGTGTGGTGATAATATATTTCCTTGTGTATTTCTTTGGGGTGAATGGACTAGTTCACGAATTATTGTAAACAGAAAGGACTGTATTGAGGATAGAAATTGTGAGAGTGAGACTCTCCAGATATGATTTGATAGATGTGATGTGTAAGAGTTATAAATTAATTGTGGACATGATTATGGTTTTTCTCTTCTAGTAGTCTTAGTGAGGGATCTTACCTCCTAGAAATCTTGAGTGGCGTGCTCGGTGCACGGTATAATAGATAGTTAGTTCTGGTTGTATCCCTAGACGAGAGTGTGTATTCGAATTGGTGCCTTTATACACCAGGTGTTAGGATTAGCTGTTTACTGGACTTTGTGTATATGTATATATGTGTATATATATATGATGATTTGATATGCGTATATACGAATGGTAGATATATCTTATGAGTTGTTCTGTTTTACGACTCTTGAGTAGTTTCGAGATTAGTCGTGAGGTTATTGTTGGGTGTCTCGGGTTGGCGGGGGTGCCATGGGAGACGGTAGCTTGACCTAGGATAGATGCATGCACACGGGATGGTTAGCATTTTCTAGACGGCTATGAGTGTGATGTTTTGATATTATGGTGAGCACGTGGTTTTTTGCTCACCCCCCCACACAAAACATTTTCAGGTTTGCAGGTGGACGCAGCAAGGATTATGCTCGGCAGCGACGACACGGGTGATTTGGGACTGTAGTCTTGTTATTCTTTCCGTAGTTACGTTTGTATATTATTTTATTATCTTGGGAGCCAGGTTGTTGGCAGATTCCCTCATATTGTATCTCTATTCAGTTCATGTATTTGTTATTTTCGGGGTGCCATTGTATCATTTCAGCACTACCGTACGATTCTCTGTATTCTCATTTGAGCTTGGAGGCTCAGTTGGTGTTTGCTGTTTTGGGGTGCCGTTATACCTTTTCGGCATCGCCATTTGGTTTTTCTTTCTATTTTCATTTGAGCATTTGGGGCTCTATTGATTTTAAAGGGGTCTGGAGAGGTGTTGGTGTTCTTTTCCGCTACCTCGGCCCTACTAGGTTTCTAGAATGTTGGGCTACGTGCCACTGTTTCTATTCTTGTTATTCTGGGCAGATTGTGCTATTGTGTTGAATTTGAGTGGTCCGTATGTTCCAATTACAAATGGAATTTTGCCGGATTTTCGTTAGAATTCTTTATTGAGTTTCTTTCACTCAGGTGACATGGAATACTTCATTTTCATTCCTATTCCATGTATTTTGATGTTGTTGTTATCATTGGTTGTCTTTTTCTGTGACGTCATACCCCGGTATTCACTGATTCTCCTGATTGGAGTCTCGGGAATAACGGGGTGTGACACTTCCTCTGTCTAAGCTTGTCCCAAGCAGAAGCTAGAACTGAATTTTGAATCTGGAATCGAAACTAAGGTATCATGTTCAGAAGGGGAAGGAAAAGGCAAATGAGAAGTAATTTTTTTTAATGAATTTCTTACTATAAACCCTAGTAGCTTCCTAGGTACCTTCCCAGTAATAGTATATCGCTTTGTCCAATTGCCATGGTCCTCCATTGTCCATATCTCGTACCCTTCAAGTTCATATTCATATTGCTTGAACAGACACAGTACTGATTCCCCCAAAACGGTGATCCCCGAAAAAATCCGTGGACCATGCTCCGGCAGACTCACCTCTCCGAAAACTTCCACACCCATCTCAAAACGCAAAATTGCATCATAACCATCGATATAAGTACAAAGCCAATAAGCAGCTCCGTTCACAGTGGCCTGTTGTAGAGCAAAATCAGAATAAAATGCACTGCCAACCTCGATTCTCCTCCAACGGTCCCTCCGTAGACTATATACCTCAGTTTTGTATTCTTTGGGTTTCCTGCTGGAAAAAATCCTCACAACCTTGTAGTCATTAACTCCAAGGTGAAACCCGAATGCTATAGAGTCAGTGCTACAATAATATTTGGTATGGGAGTCGGAGTTGAAGGCAATGAGAGATTTAGGGAGGGTTTTGAGTTTTTGTAGTACCGGGTTCCATAGATATATGTTGTGTCCATTAGACAAGCATATGAGGCCATTAGAGGAACCGTGGATTTCTAACAAGGGGTTGAGGATGTGTGAGGGAAGATCGGGCACCCAATATTGGAGAAGAGATGTATTATCATGGTGTATTGAAAATTCTGCTTCTTTGGTTAGGATGATGAAACTGTTACGACTTGAGTTTTTGAGGTGAGATTGAATGAAACTAGGGTTGGTGATGATAGAGTACCATGATTTGGAGACTGATTTGAATCGGAGTAGTGATTTCACCGACAGATTAAGCAGGATCTCAATCAAGAGTTCTTCAGGGAGGAGATGGTAGAGTATGGAATTTAATTTTGCTCTGCGACCCATTTTTCACTTTGTTGCTGCCAATTCTGAATCACGAGGGATGATCAGAAACCCTAGATTTGTAGTCTCCTAATCACAAACCCTAGATTTGTAGTCTTTGGTTCCCGAGCAATTATGTACATATATATACCTTTTTGGGGTAGATTGGAAGTAGAATTAGAAAAGGAATTAAACTCAAATGAAAAAGATAATTATGAAAGATATATAAGAGTTATATGCTACTAGTGTGATTTTTTAAAGTGAGTTGGACAATTTATATTTGCAATGTTGAAGTCTATTAGTTGGACAATTTTCTAATAAGAATTCGAAAATTTGTTTAATAATATATACAGGCCTTTATCATAACTGAGGAATCTGATAAATTCAAAAAATTGAGTGATTTTGTTTGATAATTAATGTTCAAATTTTTTATTTTCAAAAAACTAAAAACTAATAGTTTAGCATTGATGATATATTGTAACGTCCCATTATTTTTTAAAATTACAAGTAAATTTTTTGCGATTATTTTATTATTTTATTTAATTAATAAAATAGTATTAGATGCATTCATAGATGTCGTATGTGTGAGATTTAAAGTTTGGGAACCTAAGAAAAGCGTATGGTGGAAGTAGGTCCCCGGAGTGTTCGGTTTTGAATCCGAAAGTTGCATCTGCTTCGTTACTATAAATAAGGAATTTAGAAAATAATTTCGTGATTTTTAAGCTAGCGGTTGTTCTTGAGAATTAATTTAAAGTTTTGGTGTTATATGAAGACTTATGAAATTTCTTCTAAGTATCATTTCTACTACTATATCTACGAATGACATTTTGGTAATTAATTTGATTTTATAAGGATTATTTAAACCAAATAAATAAGTGGATTGTTTTTCCTACCCCTCTCCTCTCTTCTTTACCCATTTTAGTCAAAGGGTAATTCTAGTCATTTTGCAAAGAGATTGGTAGACCCATCTAAAAAATGCTTAGGTGTTAAGCTCTTGTTGTATCTCTCCTTCTCATTTTCCCCATATTTCTTGTGAGCCCTTGGATTAGAAGGGTATGGGGTGGAAAGTTCAGATATATATATATATATACGTGTGTCTATTGAAACATTAACTCATTTTCACACACGTCACCCTCACTCTCTTCCTCATTTAGTCGGCTGCACCTAGGGCCATTGAGTGGGGTACAAATCGTCTC